>CM062810.1:925785334-926204961 GCA_031772625.1 Pinus tabuliformis | reverse complement strand
AAGCTTGCAAGAGAGGTTTTGAGAGGAGTGATAGGCGAAAGAAGCAAAATCGCAGTGATTTCGGGCTGCAAGGTGGTGCGCGACCCGTTGAAGGTGGTGCGCGACCTGTTGGGCGGTGCGCGACCCGTCAGGACCCCTCCGCAGTGCAAAAATACTACGTGCGTGAACCGTTGGGAGGTGCGCGACCCGTTGGGAGCCCTGCGCGATCCGTTGAGCTGTTTGCTTCCAAACTTCAAACGAATTCCTCAATCTCCCTTCAACTCATCTCAATCGCTCGAGGTAGGGTCTTTACTCATTGTTTTGAGGTTGATGATGAAAATAAGGTTTGTATGCTATGTTTTTAACCTCACATCATGTGAATGAAAAGACTTATATGGCTGCAATATTTGTATGAAAACTGTGTTAGGGTTTATGATGTTTCAAGTTGTTTTTCCTTTGATTCCTTTCCCTTCCTTCCTCTTGCTCACACTCATATGTATATCATTTTTCCCCATGTCATTTTATCAATGAAATGAAAATCCCTTTACATCCCTAAATCACTAAAATGTAACCCCACCCCTCTCCAAAGTATCAAAAACAAAACAAAGTGAAACCCTAATTCCCCTCTACCATATACATGTAAAAAACAAAGAAAAGATTCATGTGAAAACAGTAGCAAATGTTGGTGAATATATCAGCAAATTTTGTATATGGTTTCCCTATTTCCCTATTGATACATGTATGCATATGTGCTCATGTTCACTTATATGCATGTTTTTTCCCATATGTAATACTCTTTGCAAATGATTTCCCTATTACAAAAAATGTGTTCCTATATGAATATGATTTGCAAAATTTCCCTTAAAAACTCCTTGTTATGTTTACATATTCCCACTCCTTGTTAAAAAATTCCTCCCCTAACATTTCCCTCATGTTTGGTTCCCCTTGAAACAACATAGATTTCAGCACTTTTGCAGGCAGAGACAGCAGTTCAGTTTGTTCGCTTTGCTCCAAAACCATGTAAGAAACCGAAACTTATGAGCAAAGTGATGACCATTCATCATCTACAGAGGTTGAGGAAGAGAGGAGGCCTCGTAGAGGAGGTAAGGGAGGACATCATAAGCGGGAGGAGCCTACTTCTTTGGCAGAATTACAGGCCTGTCCTTTGGCAGTGAATTGCTTCCAGTACATGTCTTGCTATCAGTTTTGTGAGAGGATCTCTCAGATTCAGCATCATAGAGAGTTGGCCCGCTTGTTTGTCTTACACCTCCATGATGGACATGTCACTCTTGCAGGGGTGAACTTCACATTGACACCTGAGGTGATCTCACAGGCTACAGGGATACCAAATGTGGGTGAGGTGTGGCCTAAGCGCAGATTACTTGATTTTGTTCACTTTGAGCCCTATGTCCGGCCATCATTTGTGAGACTGTTGACGGGTGTTTTCCCATTCAGATTTCTCCGAGAGCGAGTATGCTCCCCTCATGAGACTTATTATGCATTACTTTACCTGTGAGGGCAGATTTTCACAGGTGTATTCATATCACATTCGCCTTTTGATGCATTTCACCCGAGTAAGGATGATGAACCTCCCGGTCTTCTTGTTTCATAACATTCAGAGGATGGTGCCCATGTTGCAGAGGAAGACCCGGCTCAGCAGTACAGGAGCCTTTGCCATTATGGTTTGATTCAGCTCATAGTCTCACATCAGTTAACTCAGCAGGGCATCTCATGGGAGGAGTTCATCTCTCGTGAGTTTTTCACAGTGCCACCTCTGCCACATCAGGAGGCCATTCATGAGGAGGGAGGACCATCTCAGCAGCCTGATGCTCCATCACCGACATGTCAGCTCCACTCCTTTGGTCACCTATCAGAAAGGCCCAAGGGCCTTATTTGCAGCAGCTAGGCGAGTACTATATCCACATCAGGTGGAAGGGGTCTTGCCTTCATCTTCAGATCAGCGAGTGTTATCTCCACATCAGGTGGAAGGGGCCTCGCTTTCTTCACCAGCACAGTTACTGCAGAGGGGCAAAGAGCCCATGATTCATGAGGATCCGGTGATTGATCTCGAGGCTAGTTCTCCTAGCCAAGAGGCAAAGGAGATCATTCAGCATCTCAGGGCCGAGAATGATGTTTTGCAGAGGAGACTTGAGGGTCCCCAATGGACCATCACCTACCTGGAGCAGCGGAACAAACAGCTAGAGGAGGAGAAAGTTCTTGATGAGCTATGGAGGATTCGTAGTGACCGAGTCCTAAACCGAAGGAGGCCCGGTGATCCTTTGCCTGCTGACCGTGAGTTTATGCTTATCTAGGTCAATGCACATTTAGAGAGGCTGTTGGCTAAAGCCAACCAAGAGAAGAAGCTGCTGAGAAACATGAAAAATCACTATTGGGCAAGGATGCATGTCTGCAAGGCTAAAATGAAAGTTTTTCAAAGGAGGTTGACCGAGGCACTAAAACGGAGAAAAAGGCCAAATCCACTCGTATCTTGGCTGAGGCATCCCTCAAGGATCATGGAACTCACTAGCATCATCTACAACACAAATCCCAAAAATTTTGGAGAATTTTGGGGTAATTTTGGTATTTTTGGGAAATTTACAGGTTTTGGCTTCTCAACGGGTCTCACCCCCGGTGAGACCCTTTGTCATCATAGCTCCGTTTTGCAAAAACTCAGTGTTTTAGATTTTTCATGCAAAGTTACATATGCCTATGGATGGACTGAGTTTTTATGAGTTTTGGGCCTCCAAAAGGTCAAAATACAGGCAAAATTTGACTTTCTGCCCCTTTTTTGAGTTGCAGAAGAAGTCTTGGGAGAATTGACTTTTGACTAGGCAAATAACCTCCAAATCCCAAAATTCTAGTTGGGTTGGAAAGTAGACTCAGAGACCTTTCCAATGAGCTATCCTGCACCTCATTCTGACACCGGGAAGGCCTCCAAACAGGGCTCCAAAGTGCGCAACCCGTTGAGGAAATGTGCGCGACCCGTTGAGGGAACTTTGCCAGATTTGACCAGTTCAGCCCAGAAAACGCAGTTTGGCTCCAGTTTGACTTTCTGAGGTGGATGGTGGTCCTCTTGGGTGTAATTATGACACTTTTTGGATACTTTTACTCTAGTTTATCTCTTCTAGAAGTTTCTTTCATGTAAAGGGTAAAAATTGAATGTATGAACTGGTTTCCAAGTTTATAGAGGCAAGTTGTTTTGACTGCCTATTTTCTAGTGCTTAGTTTAGAAGTGGTTCAAACAACTCCTAGGATAGTGAGCTCGACCCATGGAGGCAGGGAAAGAGGTTAGATCATCTATATTATGTACTTTCTTGCTCATTTTCATGGTTGGACTCTTGAGGGAGAAGCTATCATTGTATTATCACTTGTATCTCTGCAATTTTTGGCTAAGGAAGACCAGGGTTTTGCAGTCATCTTTGGGATTCTTGTGGACTCATGTGTTGATGGTGTGTTTCTTCATGTTATTGTAAGCTTTTTTATGTGATTCATTTCCTTTCTATACTGCTGCATATTAAACAAATGAAGCGATAAAGTTAGAATTCATGCTTGCCATGCTCTACTTTTAAATTTGTTTAATTTCTATGTTTTTTGCTGTCTAAAGAGAATTCAAATCCATTGTTTTCTCTCTTTAGCCTTCTTATCTTTCCTCCAAATCATCCACTTCAACTAAAGACATCAATACAGGCTCCTACCTTGCCCCAAAGACCCCCTGCAAAAACTGTGTCCAATCCCCGCACCCTAAATTGCAGCTCCTCAATTTGCCACCAAAAACCAAAAAAACCCCCAAAACAACCTTCAAATCATTTTACTAGCCTAATATCAGTGTTACCTTGATTGGTCATCTCATCCTATTGAAAATCTACCGAGATTGACCGGGGAGAGCCTTCTCCTGCCCCGTAGGGCTAGCTACGAGGCTGAATGGTTTGATGTAGCTTTGAAGTTTGCCTTCTCAGCCTGAGGTGAAATTTCAAGTGCTAACACCACACAAATCGCATGAGAGAACCCATTTCATCAAATCTATCAGGAAATGGAAAGGCTAGGCTGAAAATATTGTCACACTTGGGAAAAACCATGCCATGGTAGAAAAGAAACACATGCAATCCCATGCATGCCAAATCTAGCAAGGAAAATACACATGCAAGTTGATACCTGCAATGAAGCCTATTGTAGCTGCTTGATCATGCCTTTCCCTGCTTGATTTTTACTTCCTCTTGCCTTCTTTCCTTTCTTGCTCCATTGCCAAAGTGCTCCAAGAAAACTCTAAGTGTCCAAGAGTATGAGAGAGAGAGAAAATAATGAGAGAGCTCCAAAGCTAAATTGACTAAAGGTTACACTGACCAAGCTTGAGCCAAGGACTTGCCAATCGATTCTCAGAAGCCTTTTTATCAATTAGGCCTTTGTTTTCTTCATTTCCATTATTTTCCTTCAATTTCCCCCTCACATCAAACCTGTGATCTTTCACCTTCCTTAGCCATTGCCTTTGCCAATTTCCTTAGCCATAAACAACCAAATGAACACACACTAGCATTTCTTGCCCACCATTCAACTTGGAATACGTGTCCATCATCTGTGGTATTTATATATTTTTGCATGGAATTTTCACTAGGGCTTTTACAACCTCTTCATTGACTGATGCTTTAATTAAGTCACAGGCCTTGCTACTATTTTTCTCCCACATGGTGGCTCTTTCTCAAAAGTGGGCTTTTCTCGAGGATTGCCAACTTCTCCTTCACAAAACCCTTTCCAATGTTCATTAAAAATAATGCTTTATTTTCTTGGACCATTCATGGTAGTTATTTTTTCCAAAGAGAAATACTCCACTATGAAGATGAGTGAATGCTTTTCTGCAAAAATTCTAGGCTAGACCTTATATAAACAAAATTATTGCTAAAAAATCTCTTAACATCGACTCATCATATATACATCTTCTTTAAAAAAAATAAGCAAAATAAACTAACGTATATTCAAATTATTCAATATATATGAATGGTTTTATAAAATATATAACTCAATTTTGCCATGAACCAATTCACATATCCATAGCATGTCACATATACAACCAACCAACTTTATGGACATCATATACCAATTCACCTACCCATAGCATGTCACATATACAACGAACAAACTTTGTGGAGATCATATACGAATTCAACCAACAACTCAAAAATTTCAACACACAACGTGTATAAAATTCAATGTAAAAACAAAATATATCTGTCACCACATATATGGTATTCAAAAAATATTCAACGCACAACATTCACCATTAAAATGAAACAGGAGTTATCAACGCACAACATTCACCATTAAAATGAAACAGGATTTACCAACGCACAACATTCACCAAATGCATGAGTGTTACCAAGGTACAAAATTCACCAAATATGACTATTCAACTCACAACATAGATACCAACGCACCAAATAAAATACATATGCCATCACTTCATGGTATTCACATCATGGAACTCACCGCCGTTAAAAAGGAACTCACCGCAACATGGTTCACGACCATTAAAATGAACTCTTCGCAACATTTAAACAACCATCCATATGCACGACTTGCAGGCCTCTCCATACATCACACAAAAATTAAACAATGCACACCTGGGATTTATAGGGGTTACACATAACAAAGAGCATCACCACGACTCGCAAAGCTCAATGCACAACACAATATAACGTACCGGACATCGTACCATACGCTGTCATACCAAGAACTCAACACACCATATGCCACAGTTCACAACCATAATCAACATTACTTCAATGCTCAACGTATAGGGTTCAACATTGCTTCAATGCTCAACAAAAAGGTTCAATACACGTTGCTTCAAGAGAGTGGATATCACATATTTATTTCAATGCACTATGCATAGGGACAAAGGACGGTATACATTCAAAGGACAAAATAGGGAAAATTGTAGGAGTTACATAACAAAAAAAAAAGTTGGGACTTGTTGCTCTAATACCATGTCAAGCTAAGTTTGAGTAACTCCATGAATGTGATTTGCATTTGAGAAAATCATTAATATATACAAGAAGAGGGAGACTATCGGAATCCATATTTAAATGTCTTTTTTTTTCTTCATTTTCTCATTTACAGTGTTTATAATAATTTTCTAATCCCCAAGATTAGGTGTCAACAATTTGTTTCTTATGGGTTTTATTCAATTGAAACTCTTGTGAATTTGATTCTTCTTTAGCAACTCTATTAAGAGTTCCTATGGCATGAATTAAGTCAGTGAAATCATAGGCCCTGTCTACTCCATCATACCACAAATTTTCTAAAGAAGTTCTCACATTCATCTGACCTAGTTAGGTGCAATACATATGGCAAGTTAGAGTATATATCCCTAATCAATCTCATCAACAAAATTGCAAAGTGGCAATAAATTTGCACATCTTGATATGCCTCTCTACTGATGAAATTTATGTTGATATCGGTATGGGATTTATCTCGCACCCGACATAACCATAACATGGAAAAATGATGAAATCTTGAAGGATTTCACACTCTTTCCCTAGGAAAGAAGTTAAAAGACATGAAAATATAAATACAATAAAAAACATTGTTAAATAAGTCTTTGTACCTAATGTCCTCTGTCCTAACACATGTTTCATTTCTCATCTCTTTCAAACACCTATTAACATGCCTTTAAGAAATGTGTTGTGCTATAACCCAATTTTGTCGATCAATCCTCTTTATATCTTCAATTTTAAGCTTGTGATCATCCTCTTTGAAGCTGTTATAAAACCATTATGACATGGTTGAAATTAATAGACTCTTACCCAATAATAAAATCTTGTCTACCACTAAATAAAGTATTCAATGAAGGAATTAGTTGTGAAATAAGTCCGGTTACCAGTAGAAGAGCATCGATGGCTCTTGCACATCCGCTTGGTCTTTGCAACTTGGGGACAGAAAAGCCCTTCGCTCTTTCCCCCACTCAGTTTTTGGGTACCCAAATTTCTGGCGCCTCGCTGTTCAGAAGTCTCAACCGTGGCCATGGATTCCACAAACTTCGATGGCGTCCACTTCCATCAGAGAGTTTTCTGGAAGCAAAGATGGCGTCCCTTTCTTCCCAATTGAATGGCACTGTTTGCCCCCAAGTTATAGTAAAGCATCTGAAGCTCTTCATCAATGGAAAATTTATAGATTCAGTTTAAGGAAAAACGTTCGAGACTTTGGATCCTCGAACAGGGGAAGTGATAACGAGCGTATTAGAGGCTAGGCAAGAAGATGTGGATTTGGTTGTAAAAGCTGCTCGCGCAACATTTGATCATGGGCCATGGCCTCACATGTCCGACTAGCAAAGAGAGTGCATTCTTCACAAGCTCGTGGATCTAGTGATGCAACCCAGTGAGCAGCTCGCAGTTCTTGAAACCTTTGACAATGGGATGCCACTGGATATGGCTCGGATGATGGATTTACCTTCCTGTATCCAGATGCTACGAAACAATGTTGAATACGTAGCGGCAGAAACTCTCGGCCGAAATGCCTCAGAACACAACCCGCAAGCCTCACCATTGATGCCCTTTCACACAAGTTGGATAGCCTTCGGACCTAGAGTGCGGCTCGTCCACTCTCCCAGCTGGATCCAGTACCCTGCAACCACGCCTCTACCGGAGAAGAAGCTCGGATCTGATGCAAACAATGCAAGCAACCTGTACGCGGCTTTCATTGATGCAGCGTGGACAGGCGAAGTCACCAAGGGCAGGGACTGCAGAAGGATTAACCCCAAGGATAAGAAGCAGGACAGGATGCTGAGGAAACCGGACCTCAAGGACAAGGCAAGAGTTATCAATGCTGATCGAAGAATGCATGTCACTGCGGACCTACGCTTCAAATGGAAATGGTATGGAAGGGGGACAACCGAAAATGCCCAGGAAGGTAAAAAAAACCCTCAGACCTATTACTGATCTAATAGATCTGGTACACAGAGGACTGATCCACCCACCGAAAGTTCAGATCTGGGGGCAAATAAGTGCCGAAATGACATCCTATCTCAATCCACAAGTAGTAGAAGGCCTGAAAGGCAAGGAGCTAGCGGTCTGGAATAGGATGACCTGGGTAATGGATCGAGGGCTTCTAGCATCTAAAGCAACTTAGACAAAACCAGAACCTGAACCTCAGGTAATCCCGCTTCCCTTTCAAACTTCTGGTCAGGAACTGATACAAATATTTATCAGAATCCTGTCAGGAAGAACGATTTGCAAGTGAAACGGGAAGGGGAGGTTGATAGAAGATATAAAGTATGAAATACAAGCACATACATGCATACCAGCAAACATGCAAAGCTTGATATATGCAGGACAAATCTTACAATACCAATACACAGTATAGGACTATGGAATTGTGTCAGACTCAACTATCATCCTAAACACGAGGCTGAGAGGTGGCAGCTTTGGATCTAACTCAAAGGGCACAGGTTTTTTCAAGGATGCCGTCAAAGGGAAGGGGGAAGTCATCAACAAACCAACACCACCTCAAGACCTACCTGGACCCTATATTGTGGAACAAAAGGCGCAGACTCCAGTACTGACAA
This sequence comes from Pinus tabuliformis, assembly GCA_031772625.1. NCBI lineage: Eukaryota > Viridiplantae > Streptophyta > Pinopsida > Pinales > Pinaceae > Pinus > Pinus tabuliformis. The sequence goes on along the minus strand of CM062810.1, from coordinate 926,196,428 downwards.
TCGATCTGCCTGAGGTAAATAACTTTTATACTGATTTTTATACAAAGGCTGTCATATGAAGATTCAAAGGCTTCTGGCCCAAAACAGATGCATTACAACAATGGATCTTTTCCACATGGAAAACAAATTGTGACATCCATTTATGCTCCAAAGGTTTTTTTATTGTCAGTTTTGACACGGTCAAGGAAAGGGAATATGTCCTTCATGAGGGTCCATGGTTCTGGGGCAATGCAGGACTCTTCATGATTCCCTGGTTCCCAGGTTTTGATGCCACTACTATGGTGGTTTCCAAAATGCCAGTATGGGTCATATTACACAACCTCCTGCTACATTTTTGGCTACCCAGAGTCTTCGAAGCAATGGGGAATGTGATAGGAAAATACCTCAAGATAGACGTGGAAAGAGTTTCAAGAGGCATACATACTTTTGTGAGAGTTTTTGTAGAGGTAGACCTTAGTCTAGGCTTACCTGACAACATAATTCTGATCCATAACAACACACAATGACAACAACCATTAGATTATGAGAATACAACATTCAGGTGTCGTGGCTGTCAACAAACAGGTCACCTTCTCAGTAACTGCCCACAAGTCAAAAAAGACACCAGAAGAAATAAGAAGCAATCACAAAAACCAAGAGGCTGGCAACACACAGTGAATCTATATGAAGCAGCAAAGGATGAGGAGGCAACTATCCCTCCACCAGTTCCTGATGATGGCCCAATTGAGGAGGTAACTACGAAAACCATTCCCAAGACACACAAGGTGCCAGAAACTAAGGAATTTGTAGCACAGGATCTCATGGACTCTTTGCCGGAGAAGATACCAGACATAACGGACACCAGTGGAGCCAAAAGACATCATTCTTCAGACCACTCTGATTCAGACAAGGACAATCCTCACCCTGTGGAGGACACTTCTCTAGTACTTTTTTCGTCCTCACCAACTCAAGGGGAGTGGCGAAAGGTTGAGAAGAAAAAAGGGAGAAAAACATAAATTTTCCCAATTGTACATTAATTTCTACTTTCTGGCTTTTCTTTTGACAACAGTCTTTTGATCTGCTTTTGCATATGCGATTTAGCATCTACAAAATGTAATTTTGTTATTATTAATAAAATTACGACTTTTCTTATGGGAAAAAAAAGTATTCAATAACTTTTTTCTATATGGATGTAATCTTGGTCATGAAGTCCCATTACATTGAAACCATTGTACAATCCAGTTACCCTCCATCCCTCCTAAAGAATTTGATATCTAATGCCTATTGTTGAAGAATAATCCTTCAAGAAAAGTTGTCTTCTCCTATTGTCTCCATATGGAAAATGGCCAATAATAGGTCCCACAAAGTTGTCAACATCTTTCTTCCACATTTGTTTTTTTGTCTCCCATTATTGATGAACAAAAATCACAATAGACCTATTACACATTGGATGAGAAACCACAACCAAACAAGGAAGATTTTAATGTAAAGGGTTTGGACTAATAACACATGCATAATTTCCAACCAGAAAATCCTTAAAAGTTTCTATAATAATATCATATCCCACAACACCTTGACCAACAGTCACTAAAAAATGTGATTGGCACTTATGTTCTTCTTTCTAACACAAAATCCCGCCAAGGTATCACTTTTTTCTAACCATCTGATATATTTTTTTTACAACAGTTTCATCTTCAACAATAAATACTGGAATTGGCCCCCCTACACCGTGTTTGTATTTATAAAAAGCATAAAATTTTCCAACTACTTAAAAAATGTAAGCCTGCTCCCGTGGAATATATACCAATGAATTTCTAATTTTCCTTAAAGTTGTAGATATTGAGGGGACATCCAGCTTAAAACTAATAAAGTTATGTAATCTAGGACGTCCCCACAACTTAATCATCTAATAGATGGATTTAGTGGATGCACTATACCTTCTCATTGCTTTTGGAGGCATCTATTGTCATTGTTTTCATTGATGGAAATGAAGCACAAAGGAGAAGCAAGATAGGTCTTTGATGTCATTGATGTATGCATAGTTGATGAGCTATTGTGATGCTTGTGAGCAACAAGGTAAAATAAAGAATGTTACAAAGATTATTATGTAACAAAGGTCAGTTGAAGAGGTGCAAGAAAAGGTAATGTGATGCATTATGTTATGCCACAATTATGCTTGTGTTGAGGCTATGTTGTGAAGGAACTGTGATGTTTGTTATTGAACTGCTTGCTTGATGGCAAGGTATGTTGCAAAGTATATTACAAGCTATGTTAATCATATATGAAGGAGTTGATATTGTGATCTTGATCTATGGTTATGATGCATGTTACTTCTTACACTTATGATACTTGAAAAAAGTGTGTGAGGATGTGCAATTTATGACATGGATGTCTTGGAGTTCTATATTGCTTTCATATGTTGTGTAATTTGTTACATATCCTTGTTGGTTACATATGCTTGTTTGTTATATATGACATAATGTTGCAAAGGCAATGTGATGCAAGGCAATGGTGGCATGCAAGAAGACTGTTGTGACACAAGGCAAAAGAAAAGGAAAATGGCATGAAGAGTGTTGTTATTATTGTGATGTTATATTTGCTGATGTATTTCCAAGGTATGTTGCAAAGATTGCTACTATATGTTGTAGAGGTTCAAGTTGAAGAAGTGGTTGCAATGTTCCTATGACAACTAAAGGTTTCCTATTTGCACAATGTAATTCCCGTTCATTTAGTTTAGTTCTTGTTCAAATGTTCATTGATAGTAAGTTTAGCTATAGAGGCATGGAATTGGAGATGTTTGGTGATTTTTCTAAGGTGTTGTGATCAAAACAAAGGTGTTGTGATGCAAGATAATGCAAGTTAATGCAAGAGAATAAAATTTAATGTGTTTGGAAAGAATATTAATGCATGCTATTTGAATAAGTTGAAATTCATTTTATTGTCATGAAGAATATTAACACATGTTATTTAAATATGATGAAATTCATTTCATGTATTTTTAATATTCAAAGACTTGAAATAGTTTTGGAATTGGAGAGACACCTTTGGAATGCAGAGACAAGACATACCATTTCAGATTCGTGTGTGTAATACTAACAACCATCAAAATTTACTTATAAATTGTGTGAGGTTGGAAGGCTAATTAATTTTAGAGGGTTAGAGAAAGTGAGAGATGATTTGAGTTTCTTATTACCTTGCATATATAGAGCATATGTGAAACAATTTTGAGGAGAAGAAGAAGCAAAGACAGAGATGGAGGTATGTAAAGTTATAAACCAGGTAAACCAATATGTTATTTCTTGTATGTATCAAGGGATTGTAGTATGCTTTCAAGTTGTAGCTTGATAAATAACATGTTGGAACTTGTTGAGGTAAGAGCCTCCTGTGGGTTGTAGCATGTAGAAAATCTGTGGGAGTTGGAGTTTCCTTGCAAGTTGAAGCTTGCAGAAGAATTGAGGTAGCATCCTCCTATAGGTTGGAGAATGCATAAAATTTGATGTAATAGAGCAAGTGGGAGCTTTCCTTTCCATCACAATAGTAACAAACTCGTGGTTTTCTCCCTTTATGGGTTTCCACTTATATTTGGTTTCCATATGTGTTTCTTTTGTGGGTTGATTCATGCTGTGATTTACATGTTGAATGTTGGTTATATGTTAAATTTGGCATTCATAAAGTGTTATGTTTCTCATTTAATAGATAAGTTAATAATTGAAAAATAAAATAAACTGGTTCATGAATGTTCTAAACTGATTCACCCCCCCACCTCTTAGTTTAGTGAAGTTTCCAACAATTGGTATCGCGACATGTTCCTTCTGTGTAAGCCTAACAATTAGAAGGTATATTTGGTTGAGTAATGGACTATCAAAGTTTACTTGTGCTCAATATTGCGAACTCCTAAGAATGGAAATGGAAAATCAAATTTGAACTGATCGGTTATATGTCTGGAGGCTAGTCTGTGATGGATACAACAAAGAATCCCACTCTAAGCAAGAACAATAGTGGAATGCTCAGGAAAAATATGTAATGTATAAGAACCTTCACAATATGGATCATGAGACAGTGATAAATTTAAATTCTGCAAAAGTAAATTGGGAAAGGTTACAACTCATGCATGAAGGAGACACTTGTAGCAATAGCGTACAAAAGGAGAAGAAAAAGGCCCTTTAGAGGGAAAGTGTTAAATCAAATGAGACATGTTCTACTAGTATGAGTGTACCTTATTTTCATGAGGAAAATACATAAGAACAACCTGTTACCGCTTGAATTTGGTCTCAGGCTGAAGAAGGAAAAATCCAAGGCAACATCAAACCACTTAGCCTCGTAGCTAGCCCTACGAGGACAGGAGAGGGCTCTTCCGGGTCTATCTCGGCAAAAGGTCTTCAAAGGGATGAGATGACCAATAAAGAACACTTATTTTAGGCTAGTAAACTGATAGGGAAAGTTTGATTTCAAATTTTTAGGGTTTTGTTGGAAAACTGAGCATGACAATTTTAGGTGCAGGGATTAGACACAGTTTTTGCAGAGGTCTTTTTGGGGCAAGGTAGGAGATTTTCTTGAAGCCTTTGAAGGAAGTGAATGGATAGGTATGACTGGTGAGGAGCTAAGGAGATCAAGAAACCATCAAGAGTTCTCCTTAAACAGATGAAAACATAGATATTAAGCAAACTTAAAGGTAGAGCATAGAAACCATGAATTCTACCTTAACACTTCATTTACTTAATTTGCAGAAGAGAAGAGTAGGAAAATGATACGCATAACAAACTTACAAGTACATGAGAGAAACACACCATCAACAACAAATCACCACAGGAATCCCAAATAGTGCTGCAAAACCCTGGTCTTTCCTTTTCCCAAATTGCAGAGATACAAAGAGTAATACAGTCTAAGCTTATCCCTCAAGAGTCCAACCTCTTCAACCATGAAAATGATTTAGAAAATACATAATATAGACCATGCCAACCCATTCCCTAGCCTCTAGGGGTCGAGCTCATCATCTTAGGAGCTGTTTCAACCAATTCTAAACAAAGCACTACAATCTAGGCAGTCAAAACAACTTGCCTCTATAAGCTAGGAAACCAATTCATTCAGTAAATGTTTGCTATTTTATGAATGAATCTTCTAGAATAGGTAAATAAGTGTCATGTAAACATGAAAATACATTAATTACATCAAAGAGGGTGAAAAATCCCATCAAAAGTCAAAACTGGTCTAATAGTGTTAAACACACATGGACAGCAAGACAATAGGAAAGATAAATCATTCAGTACATTTTTTTATTAACAGGAGATGTACATTTATAATACAATGTTGTGACTCTTGGGTTTCAGATCCCAAGGTCTCTTGGACTGCTTAGTCTTTTCGGCTTCCACACTAACCCTTTAGGATTAGGTGTCCAACATTCCCCCCCTTAATCCGAAGGGTTGTGTATGAGTCCAAGAAGAGAGCTGTAATACAAAATGTGAAAAAAATACATGGCAGCACTAGGCTGAATGTGCTCTGTGAAATGTTGGTATAAAGGGCGGTGGTTTAAGGATGACCACCAACACTGGAATGCTTAGTGCAGTTCCCGAAACTCTTCCAAAACTGGAAAGAAACTGAAGTTTTCTGCTAGAGGAAGTGTTCTTAATCTGTGATGGTTTAAGGATGACCAACAACTCTGGAATGCTTAATGAAATTCCTGGAACTCTTTCAAAATTGGCAAGAAGCTGGAGTCTTCTGCTAGAGGAAGTGTTCTTAATCTGTGATGGTTTAAGGATGACCAACAACTCTGCGATTCCTGGAACTCTTCCAAAACTGGCAAGAAGCTGGAGTCTTCTGCTAGAGGAAGTGTCCCAGATTGCCAACTGAAGGCATGTTCAGGCATCTTTGTCTCTGGATACAACTCTGAAACTGGTGTGGCAGGTTGTGGCTCAGGCTCGCTTGATGTGACTTTGAAGCTTGTAGATGACCATCATTTCCCCCCTTGTCAGATACAAGGTGAGAAGATGGAGAAAACTCAACTGCAAGACTGTTCAATACTCTGGAACAAGTTCTGACATGTGTTTGGAATATCTTCTTGGCTGTTGATGCCCATTGCCAAGAAGCGATCCATCCAAGATGAATCTTTGTTCTTGCAGGACGTTTGTTTCTGAAGCATCTGTGTGAAGAATGGCTGGTTTTATGACAGTGCTCACATGGATGAAGATCAAAACAGTGATCTTTCAAATGGCCAACTCGGTCACAGTGTTGGCATTTCACGATCTGTTGTTTTTGTTGTTGTTGTTGCTGTGGAAGAGGGGCAGAATCTGGAACAGCTGGAGGTGAACTGTCATGAGAAGCAGGTGAACTGTCATAAATGAATCCAGCACTCTGAAACTGAATGGGCTTGGCATAGTCTGGAATATGAAAGGACAAGTCCTTGTCATATCCAAGACCAGTTCTGTGCTTGTTGTGGACAAGCTGTTCCCAAGGTCTGATGATGGGCTTGGGAAGTGCAGACTGAGTTTCTGCATCTGCATATACAACTGCTGCTTTATTTGAATGAACAGTAATATTATTGACTTGCTGCTGATGGGTGGTTGTCTCAATGTTCTGAACAAAAACAGGTTCAGAATGGTGTCTATTTTGATGTAGCTCTTCTTGCTGTAGCTGTGATTCAAGCTGCAAAAAATCGATCTTTTCTTGTACATTTTGAAAACAACTATGAATATCGGTGAGAAAATCCTTGCTGATTTTGACTGTATTATTCATACTAGAGAGTATTAGATTGTCCACTAACTCTAATATTGCACCGATTGGAGCCATTTCTAACCTCAAAAGATAGTAAAACAATGAGGAAAAGATGGACACCAAATAAACTTATGGCAACAACTTCAAATCAATCAGCTTGCAATACTGTGTACAAGAATACTCTCCAGCAAGGTACCTTACCAAGTACATATGAATAAGACTTAACTCTTTGACAACATACAAAATTCCAACTCTACTATATTCTTGTTGACAACACAAGCATCATACATTATTCCCACTCAGCACCTAATACATGACTCGGGTTTGTACATGATATAAGGCTCACAATCATTGTACTATTGTAAACAAATTTCTTCAAATCATTTGAGAACAGGATTGATAAGAATTTCGAAGACAGAATTAGAAGGAAGAATATGCAGGAACCTGTGGCTGCTTCTCTATTGACTTCCTCTGCAACAATATTCAACTCTGAAAATGAAGGTAGCCCAGCCAATCTGGAATTTTCAATCACCAAAGACAAACTTGAATTTACTGCTTGGGAGTTGCTACATGCATAATGGATGTGATTCTGGGTGAGGCTTCTCCAAATTTATTGGTCATTGGAAGATCAACCCAACAAATCAGATTTGCAACAAATAAAACTCCTTTGTTGTTGATATTTATAAGGCTACTAGAGGAGTACACCTGGTATAGGCTCCTTCTATTAAGAAATTGAACAAGTTGATTGCATACGCCACTGAGATAAACTCAATCTTCTGTATAGGAAGTCTACTACAGAATTATGGCAGAATACTCAAATCTGGTGCATGTGAACCTATATATACGACGATGGTCTCCTTCATATCAGATGGTCTCCTTCATATCTGAATCGTTGGCTGAATCTTTTTTTTTTTTAGTAGCGACCAGAGTAGAAGAAAATGACGCTGTTCCACTTCTTCAACTGTGCAGCTCTCACCTTCGGTCCTCACGCTGTCTATTACACAGCCACTCCGCTATCTGAATATGATACTGTTGGAACATGCGTAAAAGCAGCTCTTGTCTACCTTGGCACCACTTTGATTAAGCTTGTGTGCCTTGCAACCTTCCTCTAAGTTTCAGATAATGACAACTTTGATCCATATCAGGAGTTGTTGAAGGCATTCATTGGATTTCTTGATGTGGCTGGGTTGTATTTTGCACTCACACAGTTGACGCATAGAAACATTTCTCAAAATCATAAATTCCAAGCTATTGGACTTGGATGGGCATTTGCAGATTCTTTATTACATAGATTGGCACCTCTATGGGTTGGAGCTAAGGGATTGGAGTTCACATGGGATTACCTTCTTCAGGGTCTTGAGTCAAATGCAAATCTGGAGATCCGACTGGAATTCAAGTCATACATGGCACACATAAGCCAGTAAACAATGCAACATATTTGATAGCCAATTTGAATCAAATAGAAGAGCTCCCTGAGTTGCTGTAAGTGGTCCGCATTCCAATAACAAACACTTTGTTCTCTATGTTCCCCGGTGGGCCTCTGCTACGATTATAACCTCCCCTTTGCGCACTAATCCAAGCTGTTGACGCCTACCTCCCTTTCGCGCACTGGTGCTGCATCAGCCTTTCAAATAAGAGGAACCTTTCAGGTCAGAGGCTCTGGAACATGAACGGATGAACAAGATCTTCTCAGTTGCTGCGCAATTGCAACGACAAATTAGTCGCATTGCTCGATTTCTGCCAGCACATTGAGAATCAGGGCTTCGGGACTGAGATGCTGTAGAGTCTTTTTAAGAACACAAATCGCATAGTCCTATATCATGAAGACATGTATAGACCGCCGCCTTCGATCACAAAACAATAAACAAATTGACCGACTGACTGGAGTTATTGAATTAAAGTGCACGCAACTCGAATCTTCAAACTCCCCTTCTCGCTCCTCCTCCTCAACATGCGGATGCCAGAATATTATGATACGAAAAGAGCACGCTTCATAGGCAAGCAAGCACGGTTGTATCAAAATGTAATACCATTCAACGCAGCAACACGCATTCCAGGCAGCAACCCTCACGCATTCCAGGCAGCAAAGAGATCAAAATAGCTAGTGGGGCGCTTATGGGCTGTGCAGCAGCAGCAGCGAGAGGCGTTGTGACCCAACGGCGGGGTGTGTATGCGGGCAATATCTGAGAGCAGGCGCGTTTCTCAGAAATTACGAAGAGCGGAAAGTCTGAGAGCAGGCGCTAACGGTAGTCACAATGGCAGTTGAGCAGACCTGAGAGAAGCGTTAGGGCGTAGTTATGGACAGAGGGAGCGCTCAGGAGACTGTAAACGTTCAGAGAGACTAACGTTTCAGAAGGCTTATGCTAAATGAGCGGAAGCAAAGTGGAGCATGTGGATATGATGACTCTGTCAGGCCAGGCAAACAATGCGTAGAGAGACAGAGGACAACAGTCTCAGCTGTGGCAGCGCTATGTCAGGCATATGCGCAGAGAGATGCCTTTATGCAGACAAAGGCGTTTCAGGGGAGTTACAAGGAATCCCATCTGGGACCTGCGCTCTGATACCATGTTAAACACACATGGACAGCAAGACAATAGGAAAGATAAATCATTCAGTACATTTTTTTATTAACAGGAGATGTACATTTATAATACAATGTTGTGACTCTTGGGTTTCAGATCCCAAGGTATCTTGGACTGCTTAGTCTTTTCGGCTTCCACACTAACCCTTTAGGATTAGGTGTCCAACAAATAGCTGCGTTTTCTTGAGCTGAAGATGAAAAACTGGAAAATTTCCCTGATGCGTAGCGCGCCAAAACCCTACGCATATCGCACCTTTCATCCAATTTTGAGGCACTTCCCGGCATCTAAATTGAGCTCAGGCGGGCTTTTTGGAAAGGTCTGGATGTCTACTTTCCAACCCAAGTATAATTTTTTAATTTGGTGCCCATTTTCCCCTCCAAAAATGCATTCTCCCAAGATTGCTTCCTGTGTGTCCAAAAAGGGGCAGTAAGGTCATTTTTTGCATGTTTTTTGACCTTTTGGGGGCCCAAAACTTGATGAAATGTCTTGGATGTGGATGAGCAGATGTATTTCATCATGAAAAATCCAAAAATGAAAACCTTTCTTGAATTGGACCTCCCCATCTTCAGGGTAGCGTGCGGCGCGCTACGCGTTGAGGGCAAAAACCTGTTTTTAATACAAAAATTTCAAAATTGACAAAAACTTCTCCAAATTTTTTGAAATTTGAGCTGGGGATGTCTCATCAAGTACCATGCTTAGCCATATAAGCTTCGGCCAAAATCCGAAGACGATCAAGCTCCTTTTTCCTTTTGACCTCTTTCTTCAATTTTGCTTTAAGACTCCTAATTCGCGCCTTGCAAACTAGGTTCCGAGTCTTGTAATGCATTGCATAGACTAATGATAATTTTGTTTCCCACTTGGAAATGTTCACAATTTCTTCAAATTAAATCTTGTACACATCCAGTGAGCATCCTATAGTCTCTGCAAAGAATTTGCAGCTAGCCACAAAGCATTCTCTCTTTAAGGTGTCACTCAAGCAAATGCTTGTATAAGTGATGCTAAAACTTCAAATTATCATCTCTCCTTGGTAACAGGCAGATGAATCCTCCTGCATACATTGCTTTTTACTATTTTCCAGCAGGATTCAAGAGGGCCTTGAATATTTCTAATTTTTCTACACATGCAATTGCTTCTTCTGCATCTTCAAGACTAAAACATTTGCTGACCACTAAATCCCATGGTAGATGTGATTTCTTGTCCATAAATTGTACCCCTCTGTAGAAATGGTTGAAATATGAACCCAATGAACCCTTAATGGTGATGTGTTTATAATTAATCAGGAGGTGAGGATTTATGCTTACACTCCCATTGTCAATGTACTGACCCACAACAACATATGTTCCACCATCCCTACAAAGATCCGATCCTTCTGAAACAACTTATGGACGTCCAGTTGCTTCAATTACAACATCAGCAAGTTTGGTTCCTCCCTGAGATGATGACCACTTTTGCCACTTTTATGATGCCTCCTTGGCACACTAACCTCCGGTGTAAAATCAGTATCATAATCCTGCTCATAATCTGTCTCGGTCTCTGACATGTTCTTTAAAAACAAGCTAGCTCGAATATATATGCTGATATACAACTGTGTGCCCAATTGACTGTAGACTTTTTCTTTTTCTCAAAACGCTGTGATTTGATGCATGAGGAGAGGTGTTTGAGTGCGTTCTGACAAAGTTCTGGGCATAAATCCCAACGCGTAGCGCGCCTCACCCAATGCGTAGCGCGCCTCACCCAACGCGTAGCGCGCCCCTGGTGCGTAGCGCACGTGCAAATTTGCACTGTGAAATGTGGCCTGATGCGTAGTGCGCCCCTGGTGCGTAGCGCGCCCAAGCTGATGCGTAGCGCGCAACCAACTACATAGTGCATTTTGCAGGAGGCTTTTGGAGGCCTTCCTGGTGTTGAAATCAGGCGCAGGATAGCTCGTTGGAAAGGTATTTGAGTCTACTTTCTAACCAAACTAGAATTTTCAATTTGGAGTTAATTTTCCTTGTAAAAAATCAAATCTCCCAAGACTGGTCAAAATGTGCCAAATGAGGCTGCCTCAAGGGCAGAGTGCTGTTGCAGTCAACTTTTGAATGTCTTCCTCAACTCCAAATTGAGCTCATGATAGCTCATTGGAAAGCTCTTTGTGTCTAGTTATTATTTGACGCATTACGAAAGTCATTGGGCCAACCAAGCTAGGAGAAAACTTGATTTTCCCAAGGTCACTTCAGAGGTGGATTTGATTCTCTCGAGGCGATTGTATTTTTGACATTCCTCTAAAACCCTGACACCTGTGTAAAAAGTGAGGGAGTTTTTTCTTCCTTGGCATGTTGTGAACAAAAACCTCTCTCAGTTTTCCAAAATTCATCTTTTATTGCTCTGAAACATCATTTGAGAGAAACTTATCCCGATGTGTGGAACAAGGGATTTTGTCGAAATGAAGCGAAATGAAGGGGATAGGGGCTTCTAAATTCTTGAGAAAATTTTTGGAAGTAGGGAGGGATGTTAGGAAGTAGGGGAAAGTGGAATCTCAGAGATCGAGTGAGGGGAAGGGGTCCAAAAGGGCAAAACACAGGCCTAGCCTAGAAAATTGCCAAGTTGTGGCAAGAAACTAGGGTTTGTGCAAAAATGAGGAATTTGGGGAATCTCAGTGATGGGAAGTGTTTAATAAGGTACATTAATGATAGGGGAAGGTGTATGAGCATCAGGATATACGCTTTGCTGATGATTTGGCCGTCCAAGAGAAATTTCCTTCAAAACCCTAGGAGAGGGAAATGACCTTGCCTAGGCGCAACTGAAGCATGAACAAGGTGTAAAATGACCCAATGGAACCTGTCATGATGAGGAAAACCCTATGAATGATGATAGACTCAGCTGAATGATGACATGGACTGATATTTGGCCAACTTTAGAAGGAGTGAAAACAAACCCTAGACCTAATGCCTAGTGACCAAATTTTGCTTGAAGACTCTTTGAAATGACAAAAGTTGACCTTGACACTCTGAGACCACTTTGTAAGAGCATATTTGATCACTGGAGGAAGGCTCGAAAGACTGACACTAACATTGGCTCCAATGGGGATGGGAGCTCCTTGGAGGTGCAAAGAACGACAGATCTTTGGGAGAGCAGACCAACGCCTTATCCATTGGGCAATGGAGTCAAAAACTCAAACTAAAATGCACGAATGAAAACTGATGACTCGGATGAGACAAATTGACTCTCACTCAACTAAAAACTGACTGAATACTTAAACACAGTCGACCAACTGAAAATGATGCTCAAAGTGGAGCTTATTCATCAAAACCTACTCTAACAGTTTCATTCATCACCTGATCAAGTGAAATGAAACAACCAATGCAACCAAGTAAGTATTCCATCTGCTGTTCAAATTTTCTACAAGTGCTCACTTATGAACAACAAGAGAGAACTAACGAATGACAACTCCCATGATAGCTTAGAAACAGATCCGTTGAATGACATGAATTCTCTATCTACCTCCAAAAACACTGCATAAGGATCTTGAAATTCAAGCACACTGGAACTTAGCTCATCCAATGGATTACTTCTCTTCTCCTCACACCATGAATGCAAACTTTGATCTGAGCCTTGTGACGAGACCTCTGCTGAAAATGACAAAGAAACCGGCTGCCGGATCAAGTTCATATCAGCACATGTTTCAAGCTCACAAGTAGTCAATGGAGAAAGACTTTGACTGCAAACCTCATCCAAAACATCAGCTATTGGATCATGAAAAACCTGAAAAGACTGCTGCATTGTGTCCATTGAAACTGTATGACATCCTTCTAGCTGTTCATCTTTTTCTTGAGAGATTTTACGAAGATTCTGCCTTATAAACTGAAATGCTTCGAAACAAAAGGGTATAGAATCTTCCTGCATCATCAAATTGTAACAGCCGAAGTAAACATGTAATTAATCAAGTAATTGATATTCAACATGCAATTCACTGATTAACTTCAAGTTCAAAACTATGATTAGAATACTTACCTGTGATTTCGGTTGAAGTCTGTTATCTGCAACAAGGTTTTGGGGACGACTCTCCACCCAACCGTAGGCTCAATTGTGCAACGTCTTGCTACAACTGGCCACCCCCGAGCCCTCAATCAACGTTCTACTGCCAGTGACTCCTAGGTCTTAGTATACCATTCTCCGAAGAGAATGAAAGACAGAATCTCGGAAAGATGGCATGCCGGAATGCCTCTCATCTTCCTCACCGTCAATTAAATAGAACAAAACATTGGAAGGGGAACCACATGCACACACTCCATGTGTCCATGCAACTTTTTTTGTTTTTGTTATATTTCTTTACTTTTCTTTTGATTTTTAGCTTTCTTGTTTTATTTCCTTCTTTTTGATAGTTTTCTTGTTTTATTTTTATTTATTCTTATTTAGAGCTTTAATATGGTTATTACTATTTATTTCTTTTTATATAATTTTTAATATATATTATTTATTATTTAATATTTATGATTTATTATTTTTATTATTTATTATTAAGTGATTTATTTATTATTATTCATTATTTTTATTGTTAAGTACTATTTTTGTATTATTTTTATTATTTATTATTTATTATTTTTATATTTTATTATTTATTATTGAGGGGAGGGATATTACATACTCTCCCACTTTAAGGAACTTCGTACCGAAGTTAAGTTGAATTATTTATTACTTATTATTTTTATTATTTATCATTTATTAACTTCATGTTGCCAACACCCTCTGCTGAACTAATATAACCAGCAGGCATCGAAAGTCCCCAACACCCCGGGAAATCTCAAGGAATCTCTGTCCTTTTTCCCACTTTCGGCACCAGGCTAAGCCTAACCCGGTTTGTATCCTAGTCCAAGGCTGGCCCCAAGGCTCGCGTCTGACTCAGACCTCATCTGCCCCAAGGCAGGCATCTGGTCCGGTACTCAATGACCCCGTGCATCTGGCAAGGCTGGCCCACTCCCTCCACAACTACTAAGGCGCACAACTCCAGGCATCGAATTCCTTTACATCCCTTCCAGACTTCGGCATCCCAATCCAATAACAGGCACCAAGCCTAGAACATCAGGCACTTGGCCTCCTCAAGATGGTCCCATAGCTCTTCTAGAGCTATCCATCAAGAGCTATACACAAGACAAAGGAACCACTGGCATATGTAGTGTTGATTGAGTTTGTCCTCATCCCATATGGTGTTACTTATTCTCCCTCGTGCATATGGGCTCGCACAAGATCATCAAATAAACTGGCCCTCTCGGCCCATTTGTGGAGTCCTGTGAATCATTACACCTCAACATGCAACCAATGCATTAGCTATACCATCATAGTATCATAGAAAATAATCCACATGCCAAGTCTTGCATGTCATCATGTAACATTCATCATTGTTAATCGTAACATTATGAATAATAACGAACTACATGCTCATGCATGTCATACATTTTTACGGAAGTATCACATGCTTCACCTCATGAAATACCATCATAAGTTATAACATCAACATATTTGCAATAAAAATATATCATGACTTCACATAATAAATGAACCACATGTCAATAAACCTCATATTATAGCATCATAATTCCTATGCCACGTTATGCATATCATATCCATCATGAGTTTTCAACATTAAATACCTATCATCACGTAGTAATTAATATGTCAATTTACCTTGACATAACATCATAATGCCTCATCATAAAGATATACATCATCACTATTGTAACTAGTATATAAATATGAACCACGTGGGCATCATCACCCTCATACCAACATATTATGAAACATCATCAATATGAGAACATCTCAATACTTATCAAATATAGAATAATACTCTATAAGCATTCTTATCATGATTCATTAGAAAAATGAATTTCATTTACTTTACAACCATTCAACTATGAACTAAGATTATTCAACATCCATCTAGGATTTATGTTATCTCATCAATGTTATTAGTGTGATGTTTTCATCAAGACACCAATTATTTTTTCAATTAGTTTAGACTTTGAAATGATTGGAACCACTACCATCATTATCATCTATGAATGATTTGGTATGCCCATTGCATTTTGACCATAACTTCTTTCAATACTAATGACGTGCACTAATAAGTTGTTTTGTATGAGGTAACAATATATGATCAATCCCCTCGTGAGTGAAATTTATTCAATTGCACCCTTTATTAGTTGAATCCTTATCAAGTCTCATTATAGAATTTCCAACTATATTTCCAACAATATTTCTTCCTACACCTCATGCTCAATGTTTTCTCATTTGTCTACATCATGTATTTCTTTTTCAAAAAGTTAAACAATTATCATCCTCAAAACATTTTCCTAGTTTATCATTTGTCATTTCTCAATGATTACAAGTGCTTAGAACTTCCTATAATGACACTTATATAGGCCATCACTTTGACCTTACCAATCATGTTGCTCGGTTCAATCATTAATATCATTAAGAGAATTTTCTTCTTGACATAAACATGCTTTACTTCCTCCTACCATATATTCATAGATACCATTTATTTTTCCCTTAGTCTCAATTTAAAACATGTTACACTTGAAATGTTGCTACTATTCTTCCAATATAATAACTTATCTTCCTTGAATTGCTCATTTTTTATTATGGATTCTCTTCTTTAATCTAATGTTATCGTACCCTTTAGGCCATTGAAATGATCTTCTTTATTATTCAACTTTATTAGTTGTTACACAAAGCAGTTGTATAGCAGTGTAGAGAGGTCATATCCTCCTACGATTATATCACTAAACTTCATGTAACATTATACTCAACATCATAACAATTAACTAAACTAAAATCATAGTGTACGATTTAGATACATCATAAAGTTTAAACAATAAAACATGATTTAGATTGTCCATAAAGGCAACTGTCTTAGCTAAGTAAGCACTCCTAATTAGTTCATCACACAATTTGTATGCTACAATTCTGATGTAGTCTATTTATTTGCAAGTTTCAACTTCTAGAGCCTTAACCTTTAATTAAGCAAATACTAGCCTTACCAACGTTCTATAAAATATTGTTTCACTCCCAATACTTTGACATATCCAATTACATAATTCACCAATGATACATATACTAAGGGAATTTCAATATTTTCCTACGTTATTTATGAAAATTGGCTTTTTATAGAGATCTTAACAAAAGTTGATCGATTATTTCATACTTTTAATTGCATCTCATGATTTTTCCTTATCATTGTTAATAATATTGACATTATTTAGTGCATTAATTATCCATATAAACACAACTTTCTTATGCTAGTTACCAATGAGCAGATGTAGAAACTAAACATTAATGGATATAGAGTAATCAAAGATCAAGGAAATCATTTGCTTCAAGTCAACCAATATATTATTTTACCTTTTTCTCTTATTGAGAATTTTGTATAGTCGACAAAGAAAAGTAGTGACTCCTAAATAAAGCGCCAGTCATTTGAATTCTTCAGTAGTTACCCATAAATCACTAAATCACCCACTAGAATATATTTTAGACTATGAAAATATTAGCATAAAATAAATCAATTCAGGGAACCATCCAAAGAAGAACATCTCCTTCAAATTTTAAAACCAAATGTCACATATGTATTTCCGACGCAAAACAATAGTATTAAGAGAATTATGCCCTAAAACCAAATTTGAGACGATCTTCTAAATTTGAGGGCTTTATGTTCTAAACATGTAATTAATCAAGTAATTGATATTCAACATGCAATTCAACTGATTAACTTCAAGTTCAAAACTATGATTAGAATACTTACCTGTGATTTCGGTTGAAGTCTGCTATCTGCAACAAGGTTTTGGGGACGACTCTCCACCCAACCATAGGCTCAATTGTGCAACGTCTTGCTACAACTGGCCACCCCCGAGCCCTCAATCAACGTTCTACTGCCAGTGACTCCTGGGTCTTAGTATACCATTCTCCGAAGAGAATGAAAGACAGAATCTCGGAAAGATGGAATGCCGGAATGCCTCTCATCTTCCTCACCATCTATTAAATAGAACAAAACATTGGAAGGGGAACCACATGCACACACTCCATGTGTCTGCATGCAACTTTTTTTTTCTTGTTTTATTTCTTTACTTTTCTTTTGATTTTTAGCTTTCTTGTTTTATTTCCTTCTTTTTGATAGTTTTCTTGTTTTATTTTTATTTATTCTTATTTAGAGCTTTAATATGGTTATTACTATTTATTTCTTTTTATATAATATATATTATTTATTATTTAACATTTATGATTTATTATTTTTATTATTTATTATTAAGTGATTTATTTATTATTATTCATTATTTTTATTGTTAATTATTATTTTTGTATTTTTGTATTATTTATTATTTTTATTATTTATTATTTATTATTAAGGGGAGGGATATTACATACTCTCCCACTTTAAGGAACTTCGTCCCGAAGTTAAGTTGAATTATTTATTAGTTATTATTTTTATTATTTATTATTTATTATTTATTAACTTCATGTTGCCAACACCCTTTGCTGAACTAATATAACCAGCAGGCATCGAAAGTCCCCAACACCCCGGGAAATCTCAAGGAATCTCTGTCCTTTTCCCACTTTCAGCACCAAGCTAAGCCTGACCCGGTCTATATCCTAGTCCAAGGCTGGCCCCAAGGCTCGCGCCTGACTCAGACCTCATCTGCCCCAAGGCAGGCATCCGATCCGGTACTCAATGACCCCGAGCATCTGGTAAGGCTGGCCCACTCCCTCCACAACTACTAAGGCGCACAGCTCCAGGCATCGAAGTCCTTTACATCCCTTCCAGACTTCGGCATCCCAATCCAATAACAGGCACCAAGCCTAGAACATCAGGCACTTGGCCTCCTCAAGATGGTCCCATAGCTCTTCTAGAGCTATCCATCAAGAGCTATACACAAGACAAAGGAACCACTGGCATATGTAGTGTTGATTGAGTTTGTCCCCAGCCCATATGGTGTTACTTATTCTCCTTCGTGCGTATGGGCTCGCACAAGATCATCAAATAAACCGGCCCTCTCGGCCCATTTGTGGAGTCCTGTGAATCATCACACCTCAACATGCAACCAATGCATTAGCTATACCATCATAGTATCATAGAAAATAATCCACATGCCAAGTCTTGCATGTCATCATGTAACATTCATCATTGTTAATCGTAACATTATGAATAATAACGAACTACATGCTCATGCGTGTCATAAATTTTTACGGAAGTATCACCTGCTTCACCTCATGAAATACCATCATAAGTTATAACATCAACATATTTGCAATAAAAATATATCATGACTTCACATAATAAATGAACCACATGTCAATAAACCTCATATTATAGCATCATAATTCCTATGCCACGTTATGCATATCATATCCATCATGAGTTTTCAACATTAAATACCTATCATCACGTAGTAAATGAATATGTCAATTTACCTTGACATAACATCATAATGCCTCATCATAAGTATACATCATCACTATTGTAACCAGTATATAAATATGAACCACGTGGGCATGATCAACCTCATACTATCATATTATGAAACATCATCAATATGAGAAACATCTCAATACTTATCAAATATAGAATAATACTCTATAAGCATTCTTATCATGATTCATTAGAAAAATGAATTTCATTTACTTTACAAACATTCAACTATGAACTAAGATTATTCAACATCCATCTAGGATTTATGTTATCTCATCAATGTTATTAGTGTGATGTTTTCATCAAGACGCCAATTAGTTTTTCACAGAAATTAGATTTAAGTATTCAATGGTATATTTTCAATGGTCTTGGATTTCCATGACTTTGCACAGTTAGTATACTTCTGGTCAAAGAATTTGGACTTTTCTTTACTGGCTTTGGAGAATTTTTTTTTTATAGAAACCCCCATGAATTTGCATTTTTGAAATAGCGAAAAGACTCTGAAACAGTTCTCTCAATACTTGTTTTAAAAAAAAACTAATTATTCCCAGGCAGGCTTGCTTTATAGTCATATTCCCAGGCAGGCTTGCTTTATAGTCAAATTGTCGAATTCTAGGAAAATGTTACTATTAAGAAATAATAACTTAGTGCTAACTGGTAGTTCTAAACTTCTTGTTCAGAGTATTTAGTGTATTATGAAATAATAACTGCTAGTTCTGAACCTCTACGGGGTTTCTTATTAACTGGTACTGATAGTTCTTAACCTCTTTCTTCGTTCACAGTTCTTAGTGTTATTGAGAGTGAGCTTTTACCAATAACGTAAACTAACAATAATTCTTTGAAGCAGTTCTTAACCTCTTTCTTCGTTCACAGTTCTTAGTGTTATTGACAGTGAGCTTTTACCAATAACGTAAACTAACAATAATTCTTTGAAGCAGTGCAATCGTAAACTGAGTGCACCCAAATCGGTTGATGATAGTGAGAATGCTTCTGATGGTGGTGAAGATATCTCAGGAAGTGAATCTGGAAATGGTGATGGATCACTTTCTGTCCCTGGCCAAGCCTCTGTTCACTGTACTATGATCAAAACTGGATTCAGGTCTGATGTTATTTGCAACCCAAGTTAGTAATTATGTACGCCAAATGTGAAACCTTGATAGATGCATGCAGAGTGTTTCTAATGAAATACGAATTCGATTTAAAGGCTATCTTCGCAAATGCAAAGTCCGGAAATTTCCTCGAGGAAAGCCTCTGATAATTTTAACCTTTCTTTCAAAGAAGCTCGACACATAGCTCGAACATCAGGAGCAGAAAGTGTATGAAGTTAAAATCCATACACAGTCATGCCTCTGCGTGTTTCGTGTTTGTTCCCGCTTTTATTATTTTATCAGCAAGGAAGATTACTAGGATACTATAGGTACATTGGCATGGCCTTTACCGCAATGGACAAGGAAAGAAAATTGTTCCTTAACTTTGTATTTCAGCCTCAGTCTCAGTTTCAGGGCAGAAAAGAAACTATTAAAACAATGAGGACGATTGCTGATAAAACAGGAGAAGCGCGTGGCAATGCCAGTAATGACTATCGTGAGGAAGACAGAAAGCTGTATATGTAAGGCCAAATGCATTCTATGGATCGCCGCGTCGGTTTGTCTACATATGGCTGTCTTTTGCAAGAATGTGTAAAGAAGAAATCTCTGCTAGAGGGCAGGCAGGTACACATGCGTATGATCGTAAATGGATTAATACCCGATGTCACTCTCGGAAATATGCTTGTGAACATGTATGCAAAGTGCGGCAGTGTGTTTGACGCGGACAAAGTATTGGAGATGCCTGAGAGAAATGTTGTGTCATGGACAACAATTATCGTAGGATATGTGCAGCATGGGTGCAGGGATGAGGCGTTAACACTTCTGCGCCAAATGAAACAAATGGGCCTCCAACCTAATCAATTTAGGTTTGTTAGTATTCTTCCAGCATGTGCTAACATGGCGTCACCTCTCAACCATGGCAAGGAGATCCATGCAGAAATAATCAGGCGTGGGTTTCATTCTAATATATTTGTAGGGAACTCCCTTGTGGGAATGTATGCAAAACGCGGGAGGATGGAGAATGCTAATGCTGTGTTCGATAGAATGCCTCAACGGAGTTTGATTTCATGGAATACGATGATCACTGGATACGTGCAGAATGGATTTGTTGATGAAGCCGTTAAAGTGTTTGAAAAAATGCCTGAACGAAATGTGATATCCTGGACAGCCATGATTGCAGGGTTTACACGGAATGGTTACGATCAGGAAGCCTTGAAACTTTTTGAACGGATGCTACGGACAGGCGTGAAGCCAAACTCACAGACGTTGGTTTCTGTTATCACGGTTTGGAGGAGTTTGGCATCTCCGGAACAGGCCAAGGATATCCATGAAGAAATAAATAGACATGGTTATGAGTCTGATCTCTTTGTTGGCAGCGCCCTTGTAAATATGTATGTGAAGTGTCATTGCACAGAGAATGCACGTGAAGTGTTTGAGAATATGCACCAAAGGGATGTGGTCTTGTGGAATGCCATGATCGAAGGATATGCACAGAATGGAAATCTAGCTGAAGTTATGAAACTCTAGCTGAAGCTATGAAACTCTTTCGTGAAATGCCTGAACGAGATATGGTGTCATGGAATACAGTAATTGCAGGGCATGCACACAATGCGCATTGTAAGGAGGCCCTGAACTTTTTCGAGAAATGCAGCTGGAAGGCATGGTATCAAATGCACAGGCCTTTTTCTAGCATTCTCTCGGCATGCGGAAACTTGGTAGCTCTAGAAAATGGCAAGGAGGTTCACGGAGTGATAATCAAAAGCCGATTCGAATCTGATGTTTTTGTTTGCAGTGCCCTAGTAGGCATGTACGCAAAGTGTGGAAACATAGAAGCACATATCGTATTTGACAAAATACCACAACAAGATACGGTTTCTTGGAATGCTATGATTTCAGGTTATGCACAAAATGGACATGTCGATAAGGCCCTTGGAGACGTTGTAGATCTCAATTTCCAATATTCAATATAGAGTAAATCGTGTAAACTTGATATATACATCCTCAAGCTTTGCAACCTTGACGTGTATATCAAACATGGGTTTAGACAGCTTCATGATCATATTCAACTCATTTTGTCTAGATTCGATTCAGTGTTGATGGATCTCCATTCCTACCCAAATGTAAAGCAACTCTCTTATTGCAAAAATATATAAATCCAGAGTCAACTGATGAAAGTCCAGGCAATCAAAATGAAATTCTCATATCAGCAAGTACTAACTAAAGAAGATTTTTCCTGAAAAAATGCATAAATTAGGCCATGCCCTGGATAGTAAAGCAGAGACGGATACCCAACAAATATTTTGCCCCATAACCAAGCTATAGGTCATGCTCCAGAAATTATAGCACATATAAAGTAATCCATAATTCCTGTAAAGCCATGCCTAGAGGACTGCAATATAAATTTCAAAAGAGAGGACCAGAAATTGAAACAGGACATACTTGGCTCGTAAATTAGATAATGATCTTTTCCATCGAGAGATTGGAATCTCCAAAAGCCACCAAAGTTTAACTGAATCTATTCGTTACATACCTCTAAGAGGAAGAGAATACGTCTGCATTCACTTCACTCGCTTGTTTTTGCAGATAATTAACCATTTAAAAAAAATTAAAAAACTACTTGCCAAAATCTTAACTTTAATTATAAACATACTTCTAGTGTCTCAATATTCACTTTCTATTTTAAAATCGTCAGTGATCATAGGAAAAAAAAAAAAAAAAATTATTTTCTTTTTAACATAATTATTACTTTTAAAACAAATTACTAACACAAAAGAAAAAGTCTACGATATTAAAAATAGCCCCCAACCATTATCCTCTTTAGAAACAAATTAATAACATATTTAACATAATTAATTATTTTATATTCGATAATTATAACTAGATCTACACAGTAAGTATGCATGTATAGCGAGTGTTTGTAGAAAGATATATATGCGGCCTCCTGGAAGTAACCAGCCTATAACTTCAAAACAAGTCAAGTTAAAAATTCCAACAATTTAATTTTTTTTTTTTTTTAACATGCCCATAGGCCCTAAAGGTTGAGCCAAAGCTCTGATACCATATGTAACAGCCGAAGTAAACATGTAATTAATCAAGTAATTGATATTCAACATGCAATTCACTGATTAACTTCAAGTTCAAAACTATGATTAGAATACTTACCTGTGATTTCGGTTGAAGTCTGCTATCTGCAACAAGGTTTTGGGGACGACTCTCCACCCAACCGTAGGCTCAATTGTGCAACGTCTTGCTACAACTGGCCACCCCCGAGCCCTCAATCAACGTTCTACTGCCAGTGACTCCTAGGTCTTAGTATACCATTCTCCCAAGAGAATGAAAGACAAAATCTCGGAAAGATGGAATGCCAGAATGCCTCTCATCTTCCTCACCATCAACTAAATAGAACAAAACATTGGAAGGGGAACCACATGCACACATTCCATGTGTCCATGCAACTTTTTTTTGTTTTTGTTTTATTTCTTTACTTTTCTTTTGATTTTTAGCTTTCTTGTTTTATTTCCTTCTTTTTGATAGTTTTCTTGTTTTATTTTTATTTATTCTTATTTAGAGCTTTAATATGGTTATTACTATTTATTTATTTTTATATAATTTTTAATATATATAATTTGTTATTTATTATTTATGATTTATTATTTTTATTATTTATTATTAAGTGATTCATTTATTATTATTCATTATTTTTATTCTTAAGTATTATTTTTGTATTATTTTTATTATTTATTATTAAGGGGAGGGATATTACACAAATCATGTATTTCGTCTTCCACAACTTCATCTGTAATCTGCCCTTCAATTTCATTTGGTGGCTGCAAATCTGATGCTACAGGCTGCTCAAGAATTTTGTTATCTGTCTCATCCTCAACATTAACACTAAGAGATTGCTGATTTGTTATAAGCTGTTCATTTGAAGATTTACTATGCAATCTACCCTTCAAAAACTGAAATGATTCAAAACAGAATGGTACAGAGTCACCTTGAATCATTAAATCATGTGTGTCCACTTCCAAGTCTTCAGCTGCAACTTGACAATCAATGGCTTTCTGGGATTGCAAATCTGAATATGAGAAGTCTTGAACAAAATTTTCATTGCTCTCAAGATGATTCAAATCAAGACTTGTTGACATTTGATTTCTGATTGCATGGAAGTTGTCTCTGATGAACTGAAACAAATCAAAACAAAAAGGCAAAGATCCTTCACTTACTTCAAACTTTGATGCACTTTCCTCATCATTGTCATAGCTGATATGCATCGGTTGATCACTGTATTCGAGCTGCTGAAAGTGAACTTCCTCCTCGCACAAACTAGCTGCTGATTCGTCTGCAAGATTAGCTTCTTTTTGGAGAACATAATCATCATCATACTGATCAAACTGAGGCAATTCATCATCAAACATACACATCATATCAACAACTCTCTCTTCTTCATAATGATCTATAAAACAATCACTATCAGATTTATGACAACTGGGATAAGAAAGAAGATGTTTTGGATCAACAGCTTGTTCCTTTTCAATCAGCGAGCCTTGAACTTGAACATCATAATCATTCCTTGCATTGATCTTGTCCATCATCTTTTCCACTGCACTTACCAAAATGTCAAGCTTCTCCTCTAGAGATGTTGATTCGGCCGGATCTATGTTTTTCATCTCTTCTTCTTTCAACCTTGCCCTTCGGATCAGCAGATGAGCCTCTACATTTACTGCACTATTTTGCATCTCGTGAAGTGTTGCAATATCCCTTTCTCTCAGCTGAAACTCCATCTCCGGATCAAAGGCACCTAGATAGTGCAAGAGAGCCGATCTAGGAGTAGGCCTTATATCAATTGGCATCGAATAATAAACTTGGTTAAATCTGGCTGAAAAATGTTGTACTGTCTCCCCTGGCAATCTTTTCAGCTGGTTATACTCTTCTACAATCAAGAAAAGGTTCTGCCCGATCATCCACCTGTCGAGAAAAACTTTGAAAAACTGCTGGAAATATGAAATGCTTGCATCAGGCAGGGCTTTGAACCAACTCTTCACTTTGGCTTGCAAAGAAAGAGCAAAAAGCCTTATACTAACATCTTCGCTATCAACTTCAAAAAGGTCTAGAAAAAACTCAAAATTCTGCACATGTTGCTCAGCGTTGACATTCTTACTTTCACCATCAAACCTCGGCAAGTATAGATCATAGCTTTTGGGGAAAGCATGGAGAACAGAAGGTAAAACAAGAGGTTTATACCGATCTGGAATTTTACAAGGTGTAGGGGTATGTTCAGTAGGTATAGAATTAGTCTTGGTTGCTTGGGGCTCATCAATTTGAAGATGGTCATCACAAAATTCGGAAAAAGGATCTTGATCAAGCTCAAAGGCATGCAAATCTTTGGTATTCACAATCTTCAAATGGAAAGAATTAACTGCAGGTCGAGGATCTCTTCTCAAATACAGTATACTTTGCAAAGCCTTCTTTACATTCTCAGGAAAAGAGAAGAATTAATTTAGAACAAAGAACAAAATGTCTTGGATGAAATTCCAACTTGAGTACCTGATCTGTCCATGTTGTCCTTTCATGTTTTTGCTGGTCGGGATCATCCTCCAGTAGAGTTTTTGGATCTGATCTCAAAACTGATTTAGAGTCGCCAGGTGAATGATTTTAGCCTTGCCAGTGTCTGATCGTTGTCCACCATCAACAATCAGATCTGAACTTGATACATGTACTGGGGCAATTAATAAGTTAGATGTCACGTTTACAAGCTAGACCGGAGATTGACTGAAGAAGGGTTTATCTACTTCCGCTAATGCAAAGCAAAAGCGTTTCGAAGGCTACCTGGCATAACTTCAGGCTCCGTCTGTAGCTTATAAAACAAATGACATCAACAAGCAAACCATTTTTTCTTCCCCAGTATGGTTGCCACTATGTTAGCGATCGAATTTGGCCTCAGGCTGAAGAAGGCAAAATCCAAGGCAACATCAAACCACTTAGCCTCGTAGCTAGCCCTACGAGGACACGAGAGGGCTCTCTCTGGGTCTATCTCGGCAAAAGGTCTTCAAAGGGCTGAGATGACCAATAAAGAACACTTATTTTAGGCTAGTAAACTGATAGGGAAAGTTTTATTTCAAATTTTTAGGGTTTTGTTGGAAAACTGAGCACGACAATTTTGGGTGCGGGGATGAGACACAATTTTTGCAGAGGTCTTTTTGGGGCAAGGTAGGAGATTGTATTGATGCCTTTGAAGGAAGTCAATGGATAGGTATGACTGGTGAGGAGCTAAGGAGAGCAAGAAACCATCAGGAGTTCTCCTTAAACAGATGAAAACATAGATATTAAGCAAACTTAAAGGCAGAGCATAGAAACCATGAATTCTACCTTAACACTTCATTTACTTAATTTGCAGAAGAGAAGAGTAGGAAAATGATACACATAACAAAATTACAAGTACATGAGAGAAACACACCATCAACACAAATCACCACAGGAATCCCAAATAGTGCTGCAAAACCCTGGTCTTTCCTTTGCCCAAATTGCAGAGATACAAAGAGTAATACAGTCTAAGCTTATCCCTCAAGAGTCCAACCTCTCCAACCATGAAAATGATTTATAAAATACATAATATAGACCATTCCAACCCATTCCCTAGCCTTTAGGGGTCGAGCTCATCATCCTAGGAGCTGTTTCAACCAATTCTAAATAAAGCACTACAATCTAGGCAGTCAAAACAACTTGTCTCTATAAGCTAGGAAACCAATTCATTCATTAAATGTTTGCTATTTTATGAATGAATCTTCTAGAATAGGTAAATAAGTGTCATGTCAACATGAAAATACATTAATTACATCAAAGAGGGTGAAAAATCCCATCAAAAGTAAAAACTGGTCTAATAGCTGCGTTTTCCCGAGCTGAAGATGAAAAACTGGAAAATTTCCCTGATGCGTAGCGCGCCAAAACCCTATGCGTAGCGTGCCTTTCAGCCCACTTTTGAGGCACTTCCCTGCATCCAAATTGAGCTCACGTGGGCTTGTTGGAAAGGACTGGATGTCTACTTTCCAACCCAAGTGGAATTTTTCAATTTGGTGCCCATTTGCTCCTCCAAAAATGCATTCTCCCAAGACTTCTTCCTGTGTGTCCAAAAAGGGGCAGTAAGGTCATTTTTTGCATGTTTTTGGACCTTTTGGGGGCCCAAAACTTGATGAAATGTCTTGGAAATGGTTGAGAAGATGTATTTCATCATGAAAAATCCACAAATACAAACCTTTCTTGAATTGGACCTCCCCATCTTCAGGGTAGCGCGCGGCGCGCTACGCGTTGAGGGCAAAAACCTGTTTTTAATACAAAAATTTCAAAATTGACAAAAACTTCTCCAAATTTCTTGAAATTTTTTTGAAATTTGAAAACGATCAAGCTCCTTTTGTCCTTTTTTCCTTTTGACCGCTTTCTTCAATTTTGCTTTAAGACTCCTAATTCGCGCCTTGCAAACTAGGTTCCGAGTCTTGTAATGCATTGCATAGACTAATGATAATTTTGTTTGCCACTTGGCAATGTTCACAATTTCTTCAAATTAAATCTTGTACACATCCAGTGAGCATCCTATAGTCTCTGCAAAGAATTTGCAGTTAGCCACAAAGCATTCTCTCTTTAAGGTGTCACTCAAGCAAATGCTTGTATAAGTGATGCTAAAACTTCAAATTATCATCTCTCCTTGGTAACAGGCAGATGAATCCTCCTGCATACATTGCTTTTTACTATTTTCCAGCAGGGTTCAAGAGGGCCTTGAATATTTCTAATTTTTCTACACATGCAATTGCTTCTTCTGCATCTTCAAGACTAAAACATTTGCTGACCACTGAATCCCATGGTAGATGTGATTTCTTGTCCATAAATTGTACCCCTCTGTAGAAATGGCTGAAATATGAACCGAGTGAACCCTTAATGGTGATGTGTTTATGATTAATCAGGAGATCAGAATTTATGCTTACACTCCCATTGTCAATGTACTGACCCACAACAACATATGTTCCACCATCTCTACAAAGATCTGATCCTTCTGAAACAACTTTTGGACATCCAGTTGCTTCAATTACAACATCAGCAAGTTTGGTTCCTCCCTGAGATGATGACCACTTTTGCCACTTTTATGATGCCTCCTTGGCACACTAACCTCCGGTGTAAAATCAGTATCATAATCCTGCTCATAATCTGTCTCGGTCTTTGACACGTTCTTTAAAAACAAGGTAGCTCGAATATATATGCTGATATACAACTGTGTGCCCAATTGACTGTAGACTTTTTCTTTTTCTCAAAACGCTGTGATTTGATGCATGAGGAGAGGTGTTTGAGTGCGTTCTGGCAAAGTTCTGGGCATAAATCCCAATGCGTAACACGCTTCACCCAATGCGTAGCGCGCCCCTGTTGCGTAGCGCACGTGCAAATTTGCACTGAGAAATGTGGCCTGATGCGTAGCGCACCCAAGCTGATGCGTAGCGCGCACCCAACTACATAGTGCATTTTGTAGGAGGATTTTGGAGGCCTTCCTGGTGTCGAAATCGGGCACAGGATAGCTCGTTGGAAATGTATTTGAGTCTAATTTCCAACTCAACTAGAATTTTTCAATTTGGAGTTCATTTGCCTTATCAAAAATAAAATCTCCCAAGACTGGTCAAAATGTGCCAAATGAGGTTGCCTCAAGGCAGAGTGCTGTTGCAGTCAACTTTTGAATGCCTTCCTCAACTCCAAATTGAGCTCATGATAGATCATTGGAAAACTATTTGTCTCTAGTTATCATTTGACTCATCAAGAAAGTCATTTTGCCAACCAAGCTAGGAGAAAGCTTGATTTTCCCAAGGTCACTTCAGAGGTGCATTTGATTCTCTCGAGGCGATTGTATTTTTGACATTTCTATAAAACCCTGACACCTGTGTAAAAAGTGAGGAAGTTTTTCTTCCTTGGCATGTTGTGAACAACAACCTCTCTCAGTTTTCCAAAATTCATCTTTTATTGCTCTGAAACATCATTTGAGTGAAACTTATCCCGATGTGTGGAACAAGAGATTTTGTCGAAATGAAGCCAAATGAAGGGGATAGGGGGCTTCTAAATTCTTGAGAAAATTTTTGGAAGTAGGGAGGGATGTTAGGAAGTAGGGGAAAGTGGAATCTCAGAGATCGAGTGAGGGGAAGGGGTCCAAAAGGGCAAAATACAGGCCTAGCCTAGAAAATTGCCAAGTTGTGGCAAGAAACTAGAGTTTGTGCAAAAATGATGAATTTGGGGAATCTCAGTGATGGGAAGTGTTTAATAAGGTAAATTAATGATAGGGGAAGGTGTAGTATCAGGATATAAGTTTTGCTGATGATTTGGCCGTCCAAGAGAAATTGCCTTCAAAACCCTGGGAGAGGGAAATGACCTTGCCTAGGCGCAACTGAAGCATGAACAAGGTGTAAAATGATCCAACGGAACCTGTCATGATGAGGACAACCCTATTAATGATGATAGACTCAGCTGAATGATGACATGGACCGACATTTGGACAACTTTATAAGGAGTGAAAACAAACCCTAGACCTAACGCCTAGTGACCAAATTTTGCTTGAAGACTCTTTGAAATGACAAAAGTTGACTTGACACTCTGAGACCACTTTGTAAGTGCATATTTGATCACTGGAGGAAGGCTGGAAAGACTGACACTAACACAACCCAAGCTTGAATCAACCTTGGCTAAAATAGAAAGATTGAGGAATGAAATCATAAATAAAAACAAGTTGTTACATATATGTGATGAAATAGAGCATGGATGCAAGGAGGAAATTATTAACTCAAGGACACAACTTGAAGAAGCAAGGACAATAGAAGTCGAGGCAGCTATTCGTTACGTCACTTCGATTGGAATTCTATTAATGCCAACGAACAATGGTTTGCAAGTGAGGAGAAAGTGAGGAATGGTGTGGTCCTATTGTTGCAGCTCGAAGATAGTCGGATTAATGCCCGAAGATACTCGAATTATGGAGGTTGTATTAAATGGTCTTATGAAATTGGCGTATAAGTTTAATAAATTACATTGTATCTTTGTCAATTTAATGTTTAAAGGGGTTGGAATCTATAGTGGGAAGCAACAAGTTCTTCATAGTTAGGCAAGGTTCAATTCTGGCTTAGCTTTGATGTAGTTATTCAACATGTTTTAGCACCTAGAGAGACTAGATAAAATTTGGTTTGTAATGCTTGCATAGATAATTGGATTAAATCTCATTCTTGTGTCCTTCTAAAGTAACTCTTCTAGTGTAGAATGCCTAGTGACTTGGTGTTTTTTTAATCCACTCCTTCTATAAAGGTCAATTGTATAATTTAATTACCTTTTTCCATGGAAATGGTATATATGGGCACCTAGAAATCTCACAATTTCAAGCCTTCACTAGGCATATATTGGCACCTAAAGATTTTAGTGCAATTGTGTTTTTTTAAAACGACCATTGCATAATACATAGAATAGTATCATACTCACCTCTACTGGAAGATAGTTGGGTTGTTTTTTCATACTTACATCTAAGCACAAAACATCACCTTAATAAACTAAAGGAGTTTGTTTTGTATTCACAAAGTAATCAAACACTATCATCTCCATTATTTGGGGAGGCTCATTTTCACATTTTCCTTCTGCTCTAACTTTCATTGGAAAACTTCATATAGGAAGGCCCTAAATTATCTAGCCAAAAGAGAAACTAATAGCATTGATGAAAATAAAAAATATAACACGTTAATCCACAAACAATAAAAAAATAGCTAGAATAGAGCACAAGGAATTATACAACTATTCTTTGCAGATTTTATCACTTAAACCAGAGATCTAAAACTGTATATTTTTGTGTATTTTTTTTTAATTCTTATTCCTTTCATATATTGTTTTTCCTGCCAGAGAATAGAATTTCACAAGCCTTTAAAAATACCATATGACAGTAATCTAAGATTTTACATATTTTTTGTTGCATTTACCTTAGTCTCAAAAAAATATGTAAAAATAAATAAAATTGAGGAGAAATCTTGTCTCACTTGGTGCCAACTAATCCATCTTGTAACGTGCCTTGGTGAAAGTTATGGTTTACCACCCAGAGTTCATCCCAGAACCTTAGCACTAAGCATTGCTTCCAAATCAAAAGACAAACATCATCGTGGTGGACTATGACTACCTATCATACCTAAAAACAAAGGAGTGCACAACCTATATTAAGTCAAATTACCTAAAGGCAATAGAAAACCTTAGTAAGGACATTCAATTTCACATAACTTGATTCTAGTTTATGATTAAAAACATACTTGATAATTTTTCATAGAATCACACACTCTAAAGCCCCCAATGACTATGGTTTGTTTCACATTGCCCGTTAAATTAAAATAGATTTCATTTTGTTAAGGCCTGTACCACCTGAATTCCATGAGTTTCATAGTGATGAGCCTCAATCCAAGAATTAATCTACATGAGAAAACTAACCAACCTTTTTCAAGGTGGAGGGAAATGTTATTAGGTAAGGAGGAGCTCTTATGGGATATCTTTTTGGGAATCATGCAAGGATGTCTCCAAAGTGAATTCCACCACTTGATAAGCACTCATTTTATTCACATTGATGTTAGCTTTACACACCCATCCATATATGAGATAGATAACTCTATTCTAGGTAGAATTATAGGCTCTTGGCATTGCCTCGAGGTGTAAAGAAAGAAAGAGACACAGAGAATCATATAATTTTGATGTAGGGAAAAGAGAGAACCACACTTGGATTTTAGAGAAAGAAGTGAAGGAAATGACACTCATTATGTGCATTTGTGTTGCTTTTATTGTCATTTTTCAATGGAAATATGATGGGATTTCAACTTCAAAGGATAACTACCTTATAGAATGTGGATCAAAATGCAACATCACAGTGGGTAGAAATATCTTTAATGCATATACCCCCTCCTGAAAAGAACAAATTTAAAACAAAATCTCATACAAATATCAAAACAATGAACCATGTGGAGATATATATAGTCTAACATATAGTCCTTCACATTATTTACAATTCCAGAGCTTCAAATATGTTGGAATGAGTTGTACAAATATACTTTAATAGATATCCTTAAGAGAGTTTCTTTAGAAACCATTGTTCCAAATAATTGCTTAGCTAAGTGACTAGGGGCCTGAAGTTAGCTTGGGCTCCTTGTCATACTCACTTCCTCCTCTCCTTTGCTTGGATATGATCTATGTCTTGGCTCTATCTACTGAATCTAATAAGCTGAATTTTCTTTCCTCTTTAAGGCTTAAATTTTCCTCAAAACATGCCTTATTGAAAAAGGAAACTAGTTTGCATGCAGTGGGTTTTGCATGCAGTTTGATTTTGGTACGAGAGTTAATAGGACTTTGCATGAGTTTTGGATTGAAAACCGTGAAATGGAGGAGAAACCATGAAGAAAATTTTGCATATGACCATTGTAAGAAACAAATATTTTATGAAAAACTAGTTTTTCACCAATAAAATGAGAATTAAAGGATAACTACCTTATATACTGTGGATCAAAATGCAACATCACATTGGTGGAAATATCTTCAATGCGTATACCCCTCCTGAAAAGAACAAATTTAAAACAAAATCACATACAAATATCAAAACAATGAACCACATGGAGATATATAAAGGCTAATGTCTAAAACAATGAACCACAGGGAGATATATAAAGGCTAACGTCTAAAAATGAACCACATGGAGATATATAAAGGCTAACATCTAGTCCTTTCACATTCATTGCAATTCCACAACTTCAAATATGGTGGAATCAATTGTACAAATCTACATGAATAATATTTACATAGATGTCCTTAACACAGTTTCTTTAGAAATGATTGTTCCAAATAATTAGGTAATTCATGAATGAATAAAGAATACCAAATAAGCCTTTTATGAAATAATTCTCTATTTGGGAAACTAAATATATAGAGGGCACATTTTTACAAGGATGTTTTTCGAACACAATTTGGCACCATAACCTAAATTTAAATTTACTCCCCTAAGTAAGACATTATTATTTATGGAATTTGTTCCCGTTATCATGGCCAAATAATACAATCAAGAATAAATATTGCTTCCATATCCATAGAGTCATGTTACCGCGGAAGCACTGGAATGTGGCAAAAATATCAACCAACAAT
Source organism: Pinus tabuliformis (assembly GCA_031772625.1). NCBI lineage: Eukaryota > Viridiplantae > Streptophyta > Pinopsida > Pinales > Pinaceae > Pinus > Pinus tabuliformis. The sequence continues at coordinate 926,163,471 of CM062810.1, read as the reverse complement.
TGAGAACCCTGTTGAAAATTATTAATTAACTGGAAAAACAAAGGGATGGTTCATGCCAATAATTTGAAAAATGAATGGACAATGTATCTTGATATAGAAAATATGAATAATAGACTAGATCAGTAGAGTGAACTTGACGTGCCACATGTCACAGTTTCTACCTTCGTCTCTAAAAATGATACCCAACAAACTACAGTCTGTCCTCTTTCTGTCACTTCTTATAAAATTGGAATTTGATGGTCAAAGAGAAAGCTATGACGATTTTCCCAAGATGACATGTTTGGGATCGAATTCAAGAGCCTCCAAACACCCTAACTTCCTTAGTTTGTATCTTTGAAACTATAGCGAGACAAGATCTGAAATTCGGTCACAAGGTTTAACATGATTTTGGCTCAAATGGGTTTTAATTTCAGCTTCTGTAGCTTCTTAGAAACAAAATGTATAGCAAAAACTCCACGATGACTTGTTTGAAGCAGCAAAACCCTAGAATCCAAAGCTCTCATACCAATTGTTATGCAACAAGCTCATAAAAATAGAAGAAAGAGATAGATCAATGACTTCAAAAGTAGTTTCTTCGAGGGGGAAACATCCTTTACATTACATAAAATGAACATGTTAATATAGGTTGTCATTAATGTCAATATAGCAGTGTTTGTGATTGCAAATTCTTTGATACATGATTTCCCATTGATGCCCACTGATTATAATGCTCATATTGATGAAAGTTTGATATATGATTATATGATGAGATGGAGGACCCAAGTGGATTGAATAGTAGGAGGACAACTGAATAGCAATTGAACAAAAAATGACGCAGGAGGTTAATTGAACAACAATTGAATAGCAGGAGGTCAATTGAACAAAAAATGACGCAGGAGGTCAATTGAACAACAATTGAATAGCAATTGAACAACAATTGAGCAACAATTGAACAACAATTGAACAACAAATGACATAGTAGATCCAGTAAATCAATAGGAGCAAGAAGCCAAAGAATAAGAGGAAGAGTTCATCAGAAGCCATCAAGGAAGCAGGTTATCGCATATGCCCAAGGCTAAGTGTTATGAGAAGAATAAAGAGCAACAACGATATCAGAGGAGAAAAGAAGAAAACATCAGAGGAGCCATATCGGAAGTATCGCATGTAATATATGTCCAAGAAGAACCGATATGAATAAAACAACAGAGGAACATAAATAGAGTTATCAGAGGTCACAGGAAGATAAGCCATAAGAGCAACATCTATCGGAAGAGCGAAAGAGTGAAGAGGGGTCACAGGAGTAACAACTATCGAAGAACGAAGGTAAGGAGTGTATGGATGTTTTGATCATGGCTGAAGGCCCGTGCTAAATCCTAGTTGTCGATCTCATTTTCAAACGCTTACGTCACACTCAACAACAAGGGTTAGGCCTATTTTTAAACCATGTGCTAGTTGAAGCCCCACAGGCCGTAGATTTGATGACCTCATATATCCAATGGATATCGGGTCATAAAATGATCGGAAGTTAATCTCAAAATGAACCCAAACTTTTATAGATCAAGGATTTATAATCCTTATTGGCTCCGTAAGGGCGGTTAAGCGTCATGAAAGTTCCCCGGCCAATATCGTTGTGAACCATTGGATCTAGCATGCCTTGATCAAACAATGGAGGATCGGTGATTGGGTTTGTTGATCGGGTGGATCAACAACCATCAGATTAATGATGAGATCAACGATGGAGAATTAATTCGTTAAGACTTGGGACTGAGTGGACCCGAGAAGTTTATGGACACAGGTTTATTTTATTTGGGGTGCGGTCTTGTGCACTCACGTGGGACCAACGTTCATTTGCGGGATTAAAGGAATAACTTCGTTTTATCATGAAGTTGGGATTGTGATTAAAGGTGATGACGTGGCATGTAGGACCTCCATATGGGTAACGTATCTCGGGCATCTATCCAAAGGTCTGGAAGACGATGAAGGTACAAAATAAGCCAAATATCGAGTGAGAGAGATGTAAGTAGAAGGGTAGAAGTAAGTCGTAGGTCTAGCAGGATAGAAGGAAGTCGAAGGTCTAGTAGGATAGAAGGAAGCCGAACGTCCAGCGGGACAGAAGGAAGCCGAAGGTCCAGCAAGACAGAAGGAAGCCAAAGGTCTAATAGGATAGGAGGAAGCCGAAGGATGAGGCAATTATGTTGATTGAGTTAATATTTGAAAGGCTCGGACCTGTGATGAATAAATCAAGTACATAACCCAACCTAAAAAACAATTCTGTGAAGGGGAAAAATAAAGTTTCATCTGAAGCAGTAGCCAGCACCGACATTGAAGTTTTTGTGAGTCTGGTTCTGGGAAGTAAGAGATCGCGATAACAAGAACAGTGAGAAGCAGTCATGCTTGAAACAATTACCACAACATTAAAGAATAGAGGCTTGAAAACATAGAATTGCTTTTGTGCATACATTGAGGCTTAGCGCAAATATCTTGTTGAAAAGCTTCAACAAATCTTGGAAACATTATTGGAGATCATGATGCCTATTTGAAATCGTCATGAGGTAACTTTGCAGACTCTGTTAGGGAAATATGAAGAGTTGTGAAGACTCCTTCATATGAAGACAACTGTCATTGACGTAGTAGTGAAGTTGTAGATAGACAAAATTCAGTGAAGAAGATGTTGGGAGCAGACAATTACTATCAAACATATCTAGACAAAATATAGCAGTGGGTTGGAGCCCAGAGGGTTGGTGCCCTAAAGGTTGGAGCCTCAAACAAACAAGGTTGGTGCCTTGAGAAGATGGGGTTGGAGCCCTTGGGGTTCGTGCCTCAGAATTGGAAGGATTGGTGTCCTTGGAGTTGGTGCTCCTAAACACAAGGTCGTGCCTTGAGAAGATAGGGTTGGTACCCTAGAGGTTGGAGCCTCACAAAAGACCAAGTTGGTGCTTGGAAACATATTGGAGCCTTATATATTGTACTAGATTTATTGTAAAGATTATATTAATAAAAGCATTTATTCCTATTGTTCATTTTGTGTTCTAAATATAAATGATTTAACTGGTAAAAATAACAAATGAAAAGGAATACTGATTCAGCCCCCCTCAATATTTCCAACAGAACAATTCTTGTATGATACAAATGACAAGACCTCCTTTCTATATATAGGAGTCTAAGGGGTCACAATATAATGAGAGCCAACATAACAATAATAATGTAAGGGAACAATAATAACAATAGTGGGCTTCTATGGGGCACAATAATAACAATATGGGGACAACATGGGCACAACAATAACAATAAGGGTTACAATGACAATAATAATAAGGGAATACACTAGTATTATAGGGACCTAACAAAGCCCATATCTTTATTAGGATCTTCATTCCGACAAAGCCTTGTATTTAATGGCGTTTCGATATCTTGAATATACGAAGTTAAAAAGGGAGAGGAGAAAACTTCAAAATGCACATGTTAACTTCAGTTATATTTCAAATCACTTAAACAAGGAACAAACTCTCTTGTTCTCAATAAGTAACGATGCCTCTTCCACCCGAACTACAAATATTTAATAAATGCTTCAAGCCTACCTTTAAGGAAATAAAATAAAGGTTGAAGAACAGAAAGACTTCCTCCACAACGAGGTGATGAAAACAACTTCATCGTGGTATTAAACAGGTCTGTTGGCAACGAAGCGATGCTTGCATCTCCTTGAGTTGACTCTGTTGGGTTACTGAATAGGCACGCTCACAGCGAAAGCGATGAAAGGGAAAACAAAGGGGTTGATGAAGATGAAGAATTGAGATATGAAATCATGGTGGAAATAGCACGCAGTCGTCACGATGACAATAAAAGACGTATGAAATATACAGTTTTAATTCTGAATGACTTCCATGAGTGCCAGCACAATGCTACCAAAAGCGTTTCCACTATGCTAGTTATCTCTGAACTCGAGGCAACTATTCTTTTACATCACTTCGATTGGAATTCTATTAATGCCAACGAACAATGGTTTGCAAGTGAGGAGAAAGTGAGGAATGGTGTGGTCCTATTGTTGCAGCCTGAAGATAGTCGGATTAATGCACGAGCAGGGTGCACATGAAGAATCAATTATTATTAGAACCAGTTGTAACTTATTATTAAGTAGTGCAAGAGGGCCGTTGGACTCGGATTAATTTTTCTCATATTTTTCCATATCTCTGTTGGTTCCAGCAGAATAAGGATCTTGGATGTTTGTGGCAGCCAAATCCTTTAGATTGATTATCCAGTCAATATTATTGTCTCTTATTAATATTTGATGATTATTTATTTTAATAATATGTGACGATTTATATTTATATTTAATGTGTGATTTTACTTAGGGTTAATCTTTGTTTTCAGTGGAACTTCATAGTTGGAAGCAAAGAGTTTAACTTGGAGTTTAAATTGTAATGCAAGGTTCAATTTTCATGAAGTCTTACTTTTGATGTATCTATCCAACATGTGGACTTGTCTTCTGACCTACGTATAGATAAGTGGATTAAAACACATCTCCATGTCTAAGTAGTTATTTTCCCTGGAAGATTAATTTTTATTATCTCTATCATATTACTCATGTATATCTTTGTTCGAACATAATAAGGATCTTGCTTCATGGCACCCAAATTCTTGTGATTGATTACTAGTTCAATATTATTGTATGTTTGTAATATTTATTTTAATAAAAAAGTGATGATTTATATTTATATTTTATGTGTGATTTCTTTTATGGAGGTTGTATTAATTGGTCTTATGACATGCGAGTATAATATTAATAAATTACATTATATCTTTGTCAATTTAATGTTCAAAGAGGTTGGAATCTATAATGGGAAGCAACAAGTTCTTCATAGTTAGGCAAGGTTCAATTCTGGCTTAGCTTTGATGTAGTTATTCAACATGTTTTAGCACCTAGAGAGACTAGATAAAACTTGGTTTGTAATGCTTGCATAGATTATTGGATTAAATCTCATTCTTGTGTCCTTTTAAAGCAACTGTTCCAGTGTCGAGTGGCTAGTGACTTGGTTTTTTTTTAATCCACTCCTTCTATAAAGGTCAACTGTATAATTTAATTACCTTTTTCCATGGAAATGGTATATATGGGCACCTAGAAATTTCACAATTTCAAGCCTTCACTAGGCATATATTGGCACCTAAAGATTTTAGTGCAATTGTGTTTTTTTGAAACCACCATTGCATAATACATAGAATAGTATCATCCTCACCTCTACTGGAAGATAGTTGGGTTGTTTTTTCCTACTTACATCTAAGCACAAAACCTCACCTGAATAAAATAAAGGAGTTTGTTTTGTATTCACAAAGTAATCGAACACTATCATCTCCACTATTTGGGGAGGCTCATTTTCACACTTTCCTTCAGCTCTAACTTTCATTGGAAAACTTCATATAGGAAGGCCCTAAATTATCTAGCCAAAAGAGAAACTAATAGCATTGATGAGAATAAAAAATATAACATGTTAATCCATAAACAATAAAAAAATGGCTAGAATAGAGCACAAGGAAGTATACAACTATGCTTTGCAGATTTTACCACTTAAACCAGAGATCTAAAACTACATATTTCTATATATTTTTTTAATTCTTATTCCTTTCATATATTGTTTTTCCTGCCATAGAATAGAATTTCACAAGCCTTTAGAAATACCATATGACAGTAATCTAAGATTTTACATATTTTTTGTTGCATTTACCTTAGTCTCAAAAAAATATGTAAAAATAAATAAAGTTGAGGAGAAAAATTATCTCACTTGGTGCCAAGTAATCCATCTTGTAATGTGCATTGGTGAAAGTTGTGGTTTACCACCTATAGTTTATCCCAGAACCTTAGCATTAAGCATTGTTTCCAAATCAAAAGACAAACATCATCATGGTGGACTATGACTACCTATCATACCTAAAAAAAAAGGAGTGCACAACCTATATTAAGTCATGTGGAGACAAGTATTTCAATATGTAGTGACACTGCGGATCCAGGAGTGCATCAGTTCTCCCTGCATTTGTCCACCATATTTGGGTAGATCAATGTGTGTATCTAACTGGAATCCTGGAGTGGAATCCAAAGGCTGCATGCCCACTTCCTCCTGAAAAGAGAGAGCCTGTTCCTGTAGTGAGCTAGAAAGAGGTGATTCAACATCCTATGAAGAAGAGTTGCAGCGGGGAGGCATTGTTGTTGAAATGCGTGAAGAATTAACCCTTCCAAATGGCACCTGGGGTGGAGGAGCAGGCCTCAAAAGGAGCTTAGTGCTGGAATAGAATCTGGGTGGGCATGGAGCGAAACTATATATCTAATCCATTGATTCCTCTGGTTGTTACATAAGAATATCGTTACCTAAAGGCAATTGAAAACCTTAGTAAGGACATTCAATTTCACATAAATTGATTCTAGTTTATGATTAAAAACATACTTGATAATTTTTCATAGAATCACGCACTCTAAAGCCCCCAATGACTATGGTTTGTTTCACATTGCTCGTTAAGTTAAAATAGATTTCATTTTGTTAAGGCTTGTACCACCTGAATTCCATGAGCTTCACGGTGATGAGCGTCAATCCAAGACTTAATCTGCATGAGAAAACTAACCAACCTTTTTCAGGGTGGATTGAAATGTTATTAGGTAGGGTGGAGCTCTTATGGGATATCTTTTTGGGAATCATGCGAGGATTTCTCCAAAGTGAATGCCACCACTTGAGAAGCACTCATTTTATTCACATTAATGGTAGCTTTACACACCCATCTATATATGAGATAGATAACTCTATTCTAGGTAGAATTATAGGCTCTTGGCATTGCCTCGAGGTGTAAAGAAAGAAAGAGACACAGAGAATCATATAATTTGGATGTAGAGAAAAGAGAGAAGCACAATTGGATTTTAGAGAAAGAAGTGAAGGAAATGACACTCATTGTGTGCATTTGTGTTGCTTTCATTGTCATTTTTCAGTGGAAATATGATGGGATTTCAACTTTAAAGGATAACTACCTTATATAATGTGGATCAAAATGCAACATCACAGTGGGTAGAAATATATTTAATGCATATACCCCCTCCTGAAAAGAACAAATTTAAAACAAAATCTCATACAAATATCAAAACGATGAACCATGTGGAGATATATATAGTCTAACATCTAGTCCTTTCACATTCTTTACAATTCCAGAGCTTCAAATATGTTGGAATGAGTTGTACAAATATACCTTAATTGATATCCTTAACAGAGTTTCTTCAGAAACCATTGTTCCAAATAATTGCTTAGCTAAGTGACTAGGGGCCTGAAGTTAACTTGGGCTCCTTGTTGTACTCACTTCCTCCTCTCCTTTGCTTGGATATGATCTATGTCTTGGCTCTATCTACTGAATCTAATATACTGATTTTTCTTTCCTCTTTAAGGCTTAAATTTTCCTCAAAACATGCCTTACTGAAAAAGGAAACTAGTTTGCATGCAGTGGGTTTTGCATGCAGTTTGATTTTGGTACGAGAGTTAACAGGACTTTGCATGAGTTTTGGATTGAAAACTGTGAAACGGAGGAGAAACCATGAAGAAAATTTTGCATAGGACCATTGTAAGAAACAAATATTTTATGAAAAACTAGTTTTTCACCAATAAAATGAGAATTAAAGGATACCTACCTTTTAGAATGTGGATCAAAATGCAACATCACATTGGTGGAAATATCTTCAACGCATATACCCCTCCTGAAAAGAACAAATTTAAAACAAAATCGCATACAAATATCAAAACAATGAACCACATGGAGATATATAAAGGCTAACGTCTAAAAAAATGAACCACATGGAGATATATAAATCCTAACGTCTAATCCTTTCACATTCATTACAATTCCATAGCTTCAAATATGGTGGAATTAGTTGTACAAATCTACATGAATAATATTTACATAGATGTCCTTAACACAGTTTCTTTAGAAATGATTCTTCCAAATAATTAGGTAATTCATGAATGATTAAAGAATACCAACTAAGCCTTTTATGAAATAATTCTCTATTTCGGAAACTAAATATATGGAGGGCACCTTTTTACAAGGATGTTTTTCAGACACAATTTGGCACCATAACCTAAATTTAAATTTACTTCCCTAAGTAAGACACTATTATTTGTAGAATTTGTTCCCATTATCATGTCCGAATAATACAATCAAGAATAAATATTGCTTCTATAGCCATACAGTCATGTTACCATGGAAGCACTGAAATATGGCAAAAATATCAACCAACAATGGAGAACCCTCTTGAAAGTTATTAATTAACCGGCAAAACAAAGGGATTTTTCATGCCAATAATTTGAAAATGAATGGACAATGTATCTTGATATAGAAAAAATGAATAATAGACTAGCTCAGTAGAGCGAACTTGTACGACGTGCTACATGTCACGGTTTCTACCTTCGTCTCTGAAAATGATACCCAACAAACTATAGTCTGTCCTCTTTCTGTTGCTTCTTACAAAATTGGAATCTAATGGTCAAAGAGAAAGTGATGACGATTTTCCCAAGCTAACATGTTTGAGATCGAATGCAGGAGCCTCCAAACACCCTAACTTCCTCAGTTCGTATCTTTGAAACTATAGCGAGACAAGATCTGAAATTCAGTCACAAGGTTTATCATGATTTTGGCTCAAATGGGTTTTAATTTCAGCTTCTGTAGCTTCTTAGAAAATAATTGTATAGCAAAAACTCCACGATGACCTGTTTGAAGTAGCGAAACCCTAGAATCCAAAGCTCTCATACCAATTGTTATGCAACAAGCTCACAAAAATAAAAGAAAGAGATAGATCAACGACTTCAAAAGTAGTCTCTTCGATGGGGAAACATCCTTTACATTACATAAAATGAACATGTTAATCTAGGTTGTCATTGATGTCAATATAACAATTTTGGTGATTGCAAATTCTTTGATACATGATTGCCCATTGATGCCCATTGATCATAATGCTCATAGTGATGAAAGTTTGATATATGATGATATGATGAGATGGAGGACCCAAGTGGATTGAAAAGGAAGAGGTCAATTGAACAAAAATTGAACAACAAATGAAACAGGGGGTCAATTGAACAACAATTGAACAACAAGAGGTCAATTGAACAACAAATGACACAGTAGGTCAATTGAACAACAATTGAATAGCAATTGAACAACAATTGAACAACAATTTAACAACAAATGACGTAGTAGATCCAGTAAATCAACAAGAGAAAGAAGCCAAAGAATAAGAGGAAGAGTTAATCAGAGGCCATCAAGGAAGCAAGTTATCGCATATGCCCAAGGGTAAGTGTTATCAGAAGAACAAAGAGCAACAACGATATCAGAGGAGAAAAGAAGAAAACATCGGAGAAGCCATATCGGAAGTATCGTATGTAATATATGCCCATGAAGAACTGATATGAAGAAAACATCAGAGGAGCATAAACAGAGTTATCGGAGGTCACAGGAAGATAAGCCGTAGGAGCAACAGCTATCAGAAGAGCGGAAGAGTGAAGAGGGCTCACAGGAGCAACAACTATCGAAAGAGTGGAGGTTAGGAGTGTACGGATGTTTTGATCGTGGCTGAAGGCCCGAGCTAAATCCTAGCCGTCGATCTCATTTTCAAATGCTTATGTCACAGTCAACGGTGAGGGTTAGGCCTGTTTTTAAACCATGTGGTAGTTGAAGATCCGTAGGCCATAGATTTGATGACCTCATATATCCTATGGATATCGGGTCATAAAGTGATGGGACGTTAATCTCAAAACGGACCCAAACTTTTATAGATCAAGGATTTATAATCATTATCGGCTCCGTAATGGCAGTTAAGCATCGTGAAAGTTCCCCGGCCGATATCGTTGTGAACCATTGGATCCAGCGCACCTTGATCAAATGATGGAGGATTGGCGATTGGGTTTGTTGATCGGGTGGATCAACAACCATCAGATTAATGATGAGATCAAGGTGGAGAATTAATCTGATAAGACTTGGGACTGCATGGACATGAGAATTTTATGGACACAGGTTTATTTTATTTGGGGTGTGGTCTTGTGCATTCATGTGGGACCAACGTTCATTTACGGGATTAAAGGAATAACTCCGTTTTTTCATGAAGTTGCAATCGCGATTAAAGGTGATGACGTGGCATGTGGGACCTCCATATGGGTAACGTATCTCAGGCATCTATCACAGAGAAGAGGTAATAGTTCACAACTCGTGAACTTGAAGGAACAGAGGAATCTGGAAGGTCAAGCAAACGAAAGAAGAAGTCAAAACGTCAAGAAGCCAAAGGTCTGGCAGACGATGAAGGTAAAAAAGAATCCGAAGATCGAGTGAGAGAGATGTAAGCAGAAGGACAGAAGTAAGCCGTAGGTCCAGTAGGACAGAAGGAAGCCGAAGGTCTAGTAGGACAGAAGGAAGCTGAAGGTCCAACAGGACAAAGGAAGACGAAGGTCCAGCAAGCCAAAAGGAAGCCGAAGGTCCAACAGGATAGGAGGAAGTCGAAGGACGAGGAAATTCTGTTGATTGGGTTAATCTTTGAAAGGCTCGAACCTGTGATGAATAAATCAAGTACATAACACAACCTGAAGAACAATTCTTAAGGGGAAAAATAAAGTTTCATCTGACATCGTTTGAAGGAGCAGTAGCCAGAAACTCTTCCAGTGTAGAATGGCTAGTGACTTGGTGTTTTTTTAGTCCACTCCTTCTATAAAGGTCAACCGTATAATTTAATTACTTTTTTCCATGGAAATGGTATATATGGGCACCTAGAAATTTCACAATTTCAAGCCTTCACTAGGCATATATTGGCACCTAAAGATTTTAGTGCAATTGTGTTTTTCTGAAACCACCATTGCAGAATACATAGAATAGAATCATACTCATCTCTACTGGAAGATAGTTGGGTTGTTTTTTCCTACTTACATCTAAGCACAAAACATCACCTGAATAAACTAAAGGAGTTTGTTTTGTATTCACAAAGTAATCAAACACTATCATCTCCACTATTTGGGGAGGCTCATTTTCACATTTTCCTTCAACTCTAACTTTCATTGGAAAACTTCATATAGGAAGGCCCTAAGTTATCTAGCCAAAAGAGAAACTAATAGCATTGATGAAAATAACAAATATAACATGTTAATACATAAACAATAAAAAAATGGCTAGAATAGAGCACAAGGAATTATACAACTATTCTTTGCAGATTTTATCACTTAAACCAGAGATCTAAAATTATATATTTTTGTGTATTTTCTTAATTCTTGTTCCTTTCATATATTGTTTTTCCCGCCAGAGAATAGAATTTCACAAGCCTTTAAAAATACCATATGACAGTAATCTAAGATTTTACATATTTTTTGTTGCATTTACCTTAGTCTCAAAAAAATATGTAAAAATAAATAAAATTGAGGAGAAAGCTCATCTCACTTGGTGCCAAGTAATCCATCTTGTAATGTGCATTGGTGAAAGTTGTGGTTTACCACCTAGAGTTCATCCCAGAACCTTAGCATTAAGTATTGTTTCCAAATCAAAAGACAAACATCATCATGGTGGACTATGACTACATATCATACCTAAAACAAAAGGAGTGCACAACCTATATTAAGTCAAATCACCTAAAGGCAATAAAAAACCTTAGTAAGGACATTCAATTTCACATAACTTGATTCTAGTTTATGATTAAAAACATATTTGATAATTTTTCATAGAATCACACACTCTAAAGCCCCCAATGACTATGGTTTGTTTCACATTGCTCGTTAAATTAAAATAGATTTCATTTTGTTAAGGCCTGTACCAAGTGAATTCCATGAATTTCATAGTGATGAGCCTCAATCCAAGACTTAATCTGCATGAGAAAACTAACCAACCTTTTTCAGGGTGGAGTGAAATGTTATTAGGTAGGGAGGAGCTCTTATGGGATATCTTTTTGGGAATCATGCGAGGATGTCTCCAAAGTGAATGCCACCACTTGAGAAGCACTCATTTTATTCATATTGGTGGTAGCTTTACACACCCATCCATATATGAGATAGATACCTCTAATCTAGGTAGAATTATAGGCTCTTGGCATTGCCTCGAGGTGTAAAGAGAGAAAGAGACACAGAGAATCATATAATTTGGATGTAGAGAAAAGAGAGAAGTACAATTGGATTTTAGAGAAAGATGTGAAGGAAATGACACTCATTGTGTGCATTTGTGTTGCTTTTATTGTCATTTTTCAGTGGAAATATGATGGGATTTCAACTTTAAAGGATAACTAACTTATAGAATGTGGATCAAAATGCAACATCACAGTGGGTAGAAATATCTTTAATGCATATACCCCCTCTTGAAAAGAACAAATTTAAAACAAAATATCATACAAATATCAAAACAATGAACCATGTGGAGATATATATAGTCTAACATCTAGTCCTTTCATATTCTTTACAATTCCAGAGCTTCAAATATGTTGGAATGAGTTGTAAAAATATACCTTAATAGATATCCTTAACAAAGTTTCTTTAGAAACCATTGTTCCAAATAATTTCTTAGCTAAGTGACTAGGGACCTGAAGTTAACTTGGGCTCCTTGTCATACTCACTTCCTCCTCTCCTTTTCTTGGATATGATCTACGTCTTGGCTCTATCCACTGAATGTAATATACTGAATTTTCTTTCCTCTTTAAGGCTCAAATTTTCCTCAAAACATGCCTTACCGAAAGAGGAAACTAGTTTGCATGCAGTTTGATTTTAGTACGAGAGTTAACAGGACTTTGCATGAGTTTTGGATTGAAAACTATGAAATGGAGGAGAAACCATGAAGAAAATTTTGCATAGGACCATTGTAAGAAACAAATCTTTTATGAAAAACTATCTTTTCACCGATAAAATGAGAATTAAAGGATAACTACCTTATAGACTGTGGATCAAAATGCAACATCACATTGGTGGAAATATCCTCAACGCATATACCCCTCCTGAAAAGAACAAATTTAAAACAAAATCGCATACAATTATCAAAACAACGAACCACATGGAGATATATAAAGGCTAACGTCTAAAACAATGAACCACATGGAGATATATAAAGGCTAACGTCTAAAAAAATTAACCACATGGAGATATATAAAGGCTGACATCTAGTCCTTTCACATTCATTACAATTCCACAACTTCAAATATGGTGGAATCGGTTGTACAAATCTACATGAATAATATTTACATAGATGTCCTTAACACAGTTGCTTTAGAAATGATTGTTCCAAATAATTAGGTAATTCATGAATGAATAAAGAATACCAAATAAGCCTTTTATGAAATAATTCTCTATTTGGGAAACTAAATATATAGAGGGCACATTTTTACAAAGATGTTTTTCGAACACAATTTGGCGCCATAACCTAAATTTAAATTTACTCCCCTAAGTAAGACACTATTATTTCTGGAATTTTTTCCCGTTATCATGGCTGAATAATACAATCAAGAATAGATATTGCTTCCATATCCATAGAGTCATGCTACCGTGGAAGCACTGGAATATGGCAAAAATATCAACCAATAATCGAGAACCCTGTTGAAAATGATTAATTAACTCGAAAAACAAAGGGATGGTTCATGCCAATAATTTGAAAAATGAATGGACAATGTATCTTGATATAGAAAAAAATGAATAATAGACTAGCTCAGTAGAGCGAACTTGTATGACATGCCACATGTCACGGTTTCTATATTCGTCTCTGAAAATGATACCCAACAAACTATAGTATATCCTCTTTCAGTCACTTCTTACAAAATTGGAATTTTATGGTCAAAGAGAAAGCTATGACGATTTTCCCAAGCTGACATGTTTGAGATCGTATTCAGGAGCCTCCAAACACCCTAACTTCCTCAGTTCGTATCTTTGAAACTATAGCGAGACAAGATTTGAAATTTAGTCACAAGGTTTATCATGATTTTGGCTCAAATGGGTTTTAATTTCAGCTTCTGTAGCTTCTTAGAAATAAAATGTATAGCGAAAACTCCACGATGACCTATTTGAAGCAACGAAACCCTAGAATCCAAAGCTCTCATACCAATTGTTATGCAACAAGCTCACAAAAATAGAAGAAAGAGATAGATCAACGACTTCAAAAGTAGTCTCTTCGATGGGGAAACATCCTTTACATTACATAAAATGAACATGTTAATCTAGGTTGTCATTGATGTCAATATAACAGTGTTTGTGATTGTAAATTATTTGATACATGATTGCCCATTGATGCCCATTGATCATAATGCTCATAGTGATGAAAGTTTGATATATGATGATATGATGAGATGGAGGACCCAAGTGGATTGAACAACAAGAGGTGAATTGAACAACAAATGACGCAGGAGGTCAATTGAACAACAATTGAACAACAAGAGGTTAATTGAACAACAAATGATGTGGGAGGTCAATTGAACAACAATTGAATAGCAATTGAATAGCAATTGAACAACAATTGAATAGAAATTGAACAATAAATGACGCAGTAGATCTAGTAAATCAACAGGAGCAAGAAGCCAAAGAATAAGAGGCAGAGTTCATCAGAAGCCATCAAGGAAGCAGGTTATCGCATATGCCCAAGGGTAAGTGTTATTAGAAGAACAAAGAGCAACAACGATATCAGACGAGAAAAGAAGAAAACATTGGAGAAGATATCGGAAGTATCGCATGTAATATATGCCCAAGAAGAACCAATATGAAGAAAACAATAGAGGAGCATAAACAGAGTTATCGGAGGTCACAAGAAGGTAAGCCACAAGATCAACAGCTATCGGAAGAGCGAAAGAGTGAAGAGGGGTCAAATGAGTAACAGCTATCAGAAGAGCGGAGGTAAGGAGTGTATGGATGTTTTGATCATGGCTGAAGGCTCGCGCTAAATCCTAACCGTCGATCTCATTTTCAAACGCTTACGTCATAGTCAATGGCGAGGGTTAGGCCTGTTTTTAAACCATGTGCTAGTTGAAGACCCACAGGCCGTATATTTGATGACCTCATATATCCAATGGATATTGGGTCATAAAATGATCAGACATTAATCTCAAAATGTACCCAAACTTTTATAGATCAAGGATTTATAATCCTTATCGGCTCCGTAAGGGCGTTAAGCGTCGTGAAAGTTCCCCGACCAATATCGTTGTGAACCATTGGATCTAGCATGCCTCGATCAAATGATGGAGGATCAACGATTGGGTTTGTTGATCGGGTGGATCAACAACCATGGGATTAATGATGTGATCAACGGTGGAGAATTAATTCGAAAAGACTTGGGACTGAGTGGACCCGAGAAGTTTATGGACACGGGTTTATTTTATTTGGGGTGCAATCTTGTGCATTCACGTGGGACCAACGTTCATTTGCGGGATTAAAGGAATAACTCCATTTTATCATGAAGTTGGGATTGCGATTAAAGGTGATGACGTGTCATGTGGGACCTCCATATGGGTAATGTATCTCAGGCATCTATCCAAAGGTCTGGCAGACAATGAAGGTACAAAAGAAGCCGAAGATCGAGTGAGAGAGATGTAAGCAGAAGGACAGAAGTAAGCCGTAGGTCCAGCAGGATAGAAGCAAGTTGAAGGTCTAGCAAGACAGAAGGAAGCCGAATGTCTAGCAGGACAGAAGGAAACCTAAGGTCCAGCAAGATAGAAGGAAGCCAAAGGTCGAGCAAGACAAGAGGAAGTCGAAGGATGAGGCAATTCTGTTGATTGGGTTAATCTTTGAAAGGATCGGACCTGTGATGAATAAATCAAGTACATAACGCAACCTGAAGAACAATTCTGTGAAGGGGAAAATTAAAGTTTCATCTGACATTGTTTGAAGGGAGGAGTAGCCAGCACCGACATTGAAGTGTTTGTGACTCTGGTTATGGGAAGTGAGGTATCGCGATAGCAAGAACAATGAGAAGCAGTCATGCTTGAAACAATTACCACAATAGTAAAGAATAGAGGCTTGAAAACATAGAATTGCTTTTGTGCATACATTGAGGCTTAGCGCAAATATCTTGTTGAAAAGCTTCAACAAATCTTGTAAACATTATTGGAGATCATGATGCCTATTTGAAATCGTCATGAGGTAACTGTGCAGACTCTGTTAGGGCAATAGGAAGAATTGTGAAGACTCCTTCATATGAAGACAATTGTCATTAACGTAGCAGTGAAGGTGTAGATAGACAAAATTCAGTGAAGAAGATGTTGGGAGCAGAGAATTACTATCAAACATATCTAGACAAAGTATAGCAGTGGATTGGAGCCTAGAGGCTTGGTGCCCTGAAGGTTGGAGCCTCAAACAAGCAAGGTTGGTGCCTTGACAAGATGGGGTTGGAGCCCTTGGGGTTCGTGCCTTAGAATTGGAAGGATTGGTGTCCTTGGAGTTGGTGCTCCTAAACACAAGGTTGTGCCTTGAGAAGATAGGGTTGGTACCCTAGAGGTTGGAGCCTCACAAAAGACCAAGTTGGTGCTTGGAAACATATTGGAGCCTTATATATATTGTACCAGATTTATTGTAAAGTTTATATTAATAAAATCATTTATTCCTATTGTTCATTTTGTGTTTTAAATATAAATGATTTACCTGGTAAAAATAACAAATGAAAAGGAATATTGATTCACCCCCCTTCAATATTTCCAACAGAACAATTCTTGTATGATACAAATGCCAAGACCTCCTTTCTATATATAGGAGTCTAAGGGGTCACAGTATAATGAGAGCCAACATAGCAATAATAATGTAATAATAATGTAAGGGCACAATAATAACAATAGCGGGCTTCTATGGGGCACAATAATAACAATATGGGGACAACATGGGCACAACAATAACAATAAGGGTTATAATGACAATAATAATAAGGGAATACACTAGCATTATAGGGATCTAACAAAACCCATATCTTTATTAGGATCTTCATTCTGACAAAGCCTTGTATTTAATGGTGTTTCGATATCTTGAATATACGAAGTTAAAAAGGGAGAGGAGAAACCTTCAAAATGCACATGTTAACTTCAGTTATATTTCAAATTGCTTAAACAAGGAACAACCTCTCTTGTTCTCAATAAGTCACGATGCCTCTGTACTACAAATATTCAATAAATGCTTCAAGCATACCTTTAAGGAAATAAAATAAAGGTTGAAGAAGAGAAAGGCTTCCTCCACAACGAAGTGATGCAAACAACTTCATCGTGGTATTAAACAGATCTGTTGGCAACGAAGCGATGCTTGCATCTCCTTGAGGTGACTCTGTTGGGTTACTGAATAGGCTCGCTCACAACGGAGTAACACGAGGGAATGTGTTTAACCCATATTATCAAAAGCTTGGTATACTTGTCATCTTTCTCCCCTAAGAAAACACTTGAGGTGTGACTAGACTTATATTGATGTGTTTCAAGCTAAGATATTATTCCTTTAATCGAGATAAGTGATGTTTAGGTTAACTTATTACTTGATGTTAGCATATTAAATCTATTGGTAATTATGTTTTAATATGCTCATTTAATTTTTCAGACAATCAACTACAAGAAAATAATTTTGATGTCCATGAATGTACGAAACTGAGTCACCCCCTCCCTCTCAGTTTAGTCAACATCAAAATATACTCACCTCATTCAGTAGATGCTTTTGGGGACCAAAATCCTCCCAAAATGGGGGTGTATGATGTGGATTGGATGAGTATCTTCTTTTTCATCCATCTTGATGCTTTCAAAGTAGAAAAAGTGGAGGAATCAATGCACAAGACCATTTTTTCCAGTAGTATATACTATATAGTGATGATGTATTCATTATGGATGGTATGGATGTTATTTCGACTTATGAATCTATTTGAGGTATTTTGAGTCATTTCTGCTATTATTATCTATATTTGGGTTGTCATTAATGCTCACATTGTTGTACATGGTGTGAACTATTGAATTTTATGTATTTGGGTTATAATATTTGGTATGAGAGCATATAATCTTAGGGTTTCTATATTTTGAATGAATCACTTTAACATTTTCATTACATTTTTTCCGAGATACTTTAAATGGTGAAATTTTTGACATATTTAGAAGAAATATCAAGAAAAATTTGATTAAAATTTATTATTTTAATTCACTGTACTTTCAGAGATATATTTTGTGGATGTTGAGATTTGTGATTAATTAATAATGACAACAGAATGTTTCTCCTCCCCAAAAAAAGGAAATAATGACAACCGAATGCTTCTCCTCCGTGAAATATATGGCGGGGAAGCAACTTTACTTTGGGTCGTAAGCATTATTTTAAATTACATTCAAAATCAAGCAGATAATCACCAATGTCGGCTCTTGAATGGCTTTTGGTATCTGTGCCAAGTGACACGAGTATAAATATCAGCTAAGCAAAGATTGAATTAGTACAAAAAGGTAAGCAGACAGAGTTTGTTGACAACGTTGCGGTTTAACTTTAACTTGCTTAAACACGTTCAGAGCGTTTTGTTTTTGTGGATTCCGCAAGGCCCTGAAAGAAAGTCTCAGGCTCTGATCTACTCGAACTCGACCAATATGGCTTTATACGATGAAATGTCCGATAATGAGATATATGACAGCGAAAGCGATGAAAGGGAAAGCAACGAAAGCGAAAACGAAGATGAAGAATTGAGATATGAAAGAATGGTGGAAATATACGGACGTAACAACAAAGGACGTATTTAAGTCTGAACGACATTCTTGAGTGTCAGCACAATGCTACCAAAACCGTTTCCACTGTGCTGGCTGTCTCGGAAGCCGAGGCAGCTATTCTCTTGCGTCACTTCGATTGGAATTCTATTAATGCCAACGATCAATGGTTTGCAAATGAGGAGAAAGTGAGAAATGCTGTGGGCCTATTGTTGCAGCGGGACGATAAACATGAGACCAAAGAAGAAAAAATGGAGGAGTTAACTACCTGTCCGATATGTTTGTATGATTTCAAGATCAGAGACATGAAGTCACTCAAGTACTGTGACCATTTATTTTGCCAAGATTGTTGGCGAATTTTTATTCACACATCAATAAATCATGATGGTGTAGGATGCCTCAACCTACGATGTCCACATGAAGGTCCACGATGCCGTGCCATTGTGAGTGAAGACATGGTTTTTTCTCTGGGGTTATCTGAGGAAGATAAGAACAAATATAGAACCTATCTTGTGAGGTCATATGTTGAACAAAACAGTAGGGTTAAATGGTGTCCAGCGCCAGACTGTGCGTACTGTGTGGAGGTTGACTCTGCTAATTCTAATGTAACTCATGAGGAGGTTGTCTGCAATTGTTCACATAAATTTTGCTGGAATTGTTTAGAGGAGTCTCATCGTCCAATAGGCTGCGACACAGTCAAAAAATGGATTGATCAAATTAATAATGGTGATTCACTCAGTGCGTACTGGATACTTTGTAATTCCAAGCGGTGTCCAAAGTGTGATCGACCAATAGAGAAAAATCAAGGGTGTATGCACATGACATGTAAGTCCCCGTGTGGATTTCAATTCTGTTGGTTATGCCTCGGTGATTGGTTTAAGCATTATTCTTGCAATGCAGGGAATCAATCCAGGAATTCGGCCTCAGTCGATTCTAGGAAACGGTTCGCAGCTAAAACAGCTTCTTTAGATAGGTTGGTATTTTATATGGAAAGATGGAAGGCAAATGAAAAGTCAGAGGAAAAGGCGTTATCTGATCTGCGGGCTATGCGAGAGGTAGGGATTAAAAGATTGAATGAGTGTAAACGGACGAGAATGAGTCGATCTGGTTTAACAAAGTTCAAATGTGTGGTAGATGCATGGTTGAAGATAGCAGAATGCAGGCACATGCTTAAATGGACATATGCATATGACATCCAGCGATCATGATCAGGACGCTGATATTGTTCACAAAAAACAAAACCTTTTCGAATTCCTACAAGGTGAAGCTGAAAGTAGTTTAGAACGACTTCATCATTGCGTTGAACTAGAGTTGCAAGACCATATAGAAAGCGCCCTTAAAGCTGACGCTGATACTTCGACTGGGAAAAAGGCGTTGCGCGATTTTGATCACTTCTGTTTCAGGCTTGAAAAGCTCACAAAATGGACGGGCGAATATTTTGAAAACCTAATTCAGGCTTTTGAAAACAATCTCTCCGAAGTTAGTCGGATTAATGCACCAGCAGGATGCGCATGAAGAAGCAATTATTACTAGAACCAGCTGTTTTAGCCAAGGTTAATTTTAGGGGCGAATAATTGCCCAAAGGCGAAATTTAAGGCTTTTTATATTTTAATGGGGCGAATTTTTAATTAAAATAATAAAAACTTTTTTATATAATTAGCCCTCATTTTATTTAAAAATTAATTTATTTTTTTATTTTAGCCTAGGGCGGATAAACTAACCAAATCGTATTTTCTTAAAATCGCCCCATTTTGATATTTGCTCCCGGTTTGGGAGATCAAAATCGCCATTTCTGATTTACAGTTTGGGTTTTCTGGTATGGGAGTGGTTTGTGAGGGTTGATTTGGTCCTGGGAGGTTAGATTTGTTTTGAAATGGAGGGCGGAGCTTAATTTGTTTTCAAATGGAGGGCAGCTCCCTGTTGGGTTTTCTGGTATGGGAGTGGTTTGTGAGGGTTGATTTGGTCCTGGGAGGTTAGATTTGTTTTGAAATGGAGAGGGGAGCTTAATTTGTTTTCAAATGGAGCTGCACGAGGGGGGGTGCCCTCGTGCAGGCGCCACCTGGGCCGCCTGCGCCCTCGCTCGGCAGGCAGGGCGATTCTAGCTAAGTGGATTAAAGCATATCTCCATGTTTAAGCACTGCTCGTAATTTTAAAGATTAATTTTTATTTTTTCTATCGTATTATTCATGTATATCTTTGTTCAAACATAATAAGGATCTTTGTTTATGGCACCCAAATCTTTGTGATTGATTACTAGTTTAATATTATTATATGTTTTAATATTTATTTTAATAAGAAGTGGTGATTTATATTTATATTTCATGTGCGATTTTATTTATAGAGGTTATATTAAATGGTCTTATGACATGCAGGTATAAGTTTAATAAATTACATTATATCTTTTTCAATTTAATGTTTAAAAGGGTTGGATTCTATAGTGGGAAGCAACAAGTTCTTCATAGGTAGGCAAGGTTCAATTCCGGCTTAGCTTTGATGTAGTTATTCAACATGTTTTAGCCAAGGTTAATTTTAGGGGCGAATAATTGCCCAAAGGCGAAATTTAAGGCTTTTTATATTTTAATGGGGCGAATTTTTAATTAAAATAATAAATTTTTTTTTATATAATTAGCCCTCATTTTATTTAAAAATTAATTTATTTTTTTATTTTAGCCTAGGGCGGATAAACTAACCGAATCGTATTTTCTTAAAATCACCCCATTTTGATATTTGCTCCCGGTTTGGGAGATCAAAATCGCCATTTCTGATTTATAGTTTGGGTTTCCTGGTATGGGAGTGGTTTGTGAGGGTTGATTTGGTCCTGGGAGGTTAGATTTGTTTTGAAATGGAGGGCGGAGCTTAATTTGTTTTCAAATGGAGGGCAGCTCCCTGTTGGGTTTTCTGGTATGGGAGTGGTTTGTGAGGGTTGATTTGGTCCTGGGAGGTTAGATTTGTTTTGAAATGGAGAGGGGAGCTTAATTTGTTTTCAAATGGAGCTGCACGAGGGGGGGCGCCCTCGTGCAGGCACCACCCGGGCCGCCCGCGCCCTCGCCCGGCAGGCAGGGCGATTCTAGCTAAGTGGATTAAAGCATATCTCCATGTTTAAGCACTGCTCGTAATTTTAAAGATTAATTTTTATTTTTTCTATCGTATTATTCATGTATATCTTTGTTCAAACATAATAAGGATCTTTGTTTATGGCACCCAAATCTTTGTGATTGATTACTAGTTTAATATAGTTATATGTTTTAATATTTATTTTAATAAGAAGTGGTGATTTATATTTATATTTCATGTGCGATTTTATTTATAGAGGTTATATTAAATGGTCTTATGACATGCAGGTATAAGTTTAATAAATTACATTATATCTTTTTCAATTTAATGTTTAAAAGGGTTGGATTCTATAGTGGGAAGCAACAAGTTCTTCATAGGTAGGCAAGGTTCAATTCTGGCTTAGCTATGATGTAGTTATTCAACATGTTTTAGCCAAGGTTAATTTTAGGGGCGAATAATTGCCCAAAGGCGAAATTTAAGGCTTTTTATATTTTAATGGGGCGAATTTTTAATTAAAATAATAAAAACGTTTTTATATAATTAGCCGTCATTTTATTTAAAAATTAATTTATTTTTTTATTTTAGCCTAGGGCGGATAAACTAACCGAATCGTATTTTCTTAAAATCGCCCCATTTTGATATTTGCTCCCGGTTTGGGAGATCAAAATCGCCATTTCTGATTTACAGTTTGGGTTTTCTGGTATGGGAGTGGTTTGTGAGGGTTGATTTGGTCCTGGGAGGTTAGATTTGTTTTGAAATGGAGGGCGGAGCTTAATTTGTTTTCAAATGGAGGGCAGCTCCCTGTTGGGTTTTCTGGTATGGGAGTGGTTTGTGAGGGTTGATTTGGTCCTGGGAGGTTAGATTTGTTTTGAAATGGAGAGGGGAGCTTAATTCGTTTTCAAATGGAGCTGCACGAGGGGGGGCGCCCTCATGCAGGCGCCACCCGGGCCGCCCGCGCCCTCGCCCGGCAGGCAGGGCGATTCCCGGAATCGCCCTGCTTGCCGGGCGAGGGCGCGGGCGGCCCGGGTGGCGCCTGCACGAGGTTGGGCACCCTCGTGCAGGCGCCACCCGGGCCGCCCGCGCCCTCGCCCGGCAGGCAGGGCGATTCCCGGAATAGCCCTGCCCGCCGGGCGAGGGCGCGGGCGGCCCGGGTGGCGCCTGCACGAAGGGGGGCGCCCTCATGCAGGCGCCACCCGGGCCGTCCACTCCCTCGCCCGGCAGGCAGGGCGACCCTGCCTGCCGGGCGAGGGCGCGAGCGGCCCGGGTGGCGCCTGCACGAGGGGGGGTGCCCTCGTGCAGGCGCCACCCAGGCCACTCGCGCCCTCACTCGGCAGGCAGGGCGACCCTGCCTGCCGGGCGAGGGCGCGGGCGGCCCGGGTGGCGCCTGCACGAGGTTGGGCACCCTCGTGCAGGTGCCACCCAGGCCGCCCGCGCCCTCGCCCGGCAGGCAGGGTCGCCCTGCCTGCCGGGCGAGGGCACGGGCGGCCCGGGTGGCACCTGCACGAGGGTTGGGCGCCCTAGTGCAGGCGCCACCCGGACCGCCCGCGCCCTCGCCCGGCAGGCAGGGCGACCCTGCCTGCCAGGCGAGGGGGCGGGCGGCCCGGGTGGCGCCTGCACGAGGTTGGGCGCCCTCGTGCAGGCGCCACCCGGGCCGCCCGTGCCCTCGCCCGGCAGGCAGGGTCGCCCTGCCTGCCGGGCGAGGGCGCGAGCGGCCTGGGTGGCGCCTGCACGAGGTTGCGCGCCCTCGTGCAGGTGCCACCCGGGCCGCCCGCGCCCTCGCCCGGCAGGCAGGGTCGCGAGGGCGCGGGCGGCCCGGGTGGCGCCTGCACGAGGGGGGGCGCCCTTGTGCAGGCGCCACCCAGGCCGCCCGCGCCCTCGCCCAGCAGGCAGGGCGATTCCCAGAATTGCCCTGCCTGCCGGGCGAGGGCGTGGGCGGCCTGGGTGGCGCCTGCACGAGGGGGGGCGCCCTCGTGCAGGCGCCACCCGGGCCGCCCGCGCCCTCGCCCGGCAGGCAGGGCGACCCTGCCTGCCGGGCGAGGGTGCGGGCGGCCCGGGTGGCGCCTGCACGAGGTTGGGCGCCCTCGTGCAGGCGCCACCCGGGCCGCCTGCGCCCTCGCCCGGCAGGCAGGGCGACCCTGCCTGTCGGGCGAGGGCGCGGGCGGCCCGGGTGGCGCCTGCACGAGGGAGGGCGCCCTCGTGCAGGCGCCACCCGGGCCGCCCGCGCGCTCGCCCGGCAGGCAGGGTCGCCCTGCCTGCTGGGCGAGGGCGCGGGTGGCCCGGGTGGCGCCTGCACGAGGTTGGGCGCCCTCGTGCAGGTGCCACCCGGGCCGCCCGCGCCCTCGCCCGGCAGGCAGGGTCGCCCTGCCTGCCGGGCGAGGGCACGGGCAGCCCGGGTGGCACCTGCACGAGGGTTGGGCGCCTTAGTGCAGGCGCCACCCGGGCCGCCCGCGCCCTCGCCCGGCAGGCAGGGCGACCCTGCCTGCCGGGCGAGGGGGCGGGCGGCCCGGGTGGTGCCTGCACGAGGTTGGGCGCCCTCGTGCAGGCGCCACCTGGGCCACCTGTGCCCTCGCCCGGCAGGTAGGGTCGCCCTGCCTGCCGGGTGAGGGCACGGGCGGCCCGGGTGGCGCCTGCACGAGGTTGGGCGCCCTCGTGCAGGTGCCACCCGGGCCGCCCGCGCAGCGGGCGGCCCCGGTGGCGCCTGCACGAGGGTTGGGCACCCTCGTGCAGGCGCCACCCGGGCCGCCCGCGCCCTCGCCCGGCAGGCAGGGCGACTCTGCCTGCCCGGCGAGGGCGCGGGCGGCCCGGGTGGCGCCTGCACGAGGGAGGGCGCCCTCGTGCAGGCGCCACCCCGGCCGCCCGCGCCCTCGCCTGGCAGGCAGGGTTGCCCTGCCTTCCGGGCGAGGGCGCGGGCGGCCCGGGTGGCGCCTGCACGAGGTTGGGCGCCCTCGTGCAGGCGCCACCCGGGCCGCCCGTGCCCTCGCCCGTCAGGCAGGGTCGCCCTGCCTGCCAGGCGAGGGCGCGGGCGGCCCGGGTGGCGCCTGCACTAGGGTTGGGCGCCCTCGTGCAGGCGCCACCCGGGACGCCCGCGCCCTCGCCCGGCAGGCAGGGCGGGGCGCCCGACAGGCAGGAGCGGGCGGGTGAGGGGGTGCGGTAGGGAGCCCGGGCGGAGGGGGGTTCGGGTGAGGCAGCTGGGTGGGTGAGGGCGCCGGGCGGAGGGGCGGGCGAGGGCGCCGGGAGGGGTTGAGCAGTTGGGTGAGGGGTGCATGATGGGGTGCGGGGTGGGTGGGTTGGGGGAGAGGTAGGGAGCCCGGGCGGAGGGGGGTTCGGTTGAGGCGGGTGGTTGGGTGAGGGCGTCTGGCGGACGGGCGGGCGGGCGAGGGCACCCGAAGGGGTGAGGGCGCCAGGAGGTTTGGAGCGGGCGGGTGAGGTGGTGCGGGGTGGGCGGGTGTGGGAAGAGGTAGGGAGCCCGGGCGGAGGGGGGTTCGGGTGAGGCGGGCGGGTGGGTGAGGTTGCCGGGCGGGGGGCGATTGTTGATTAAAATTTGTGATAAGTTTTCGTTGTTACTTTAAGTCAATATGTTTTTATTATTTACTGATTTATGTTTTTCTATTTTTCAGGAAAATGGCATCAAAGAGAATTTCAGTGAATCTTTCTGGACCAAAGACTCATAAAGGTGCATCTAAAAGAAACATTGGTGAACGAACTCCACCTCAGCTCATGACTACAAATCTATCAAGTGCCTCAAGTGATAAGAAGATGATTTCAGACTGGAAGAATTCGAAAGAGGTGAAATTTCCATCAAGAATGTGGTATGTGAAAGAAAGAGAAAGCAAAAATGTGAATATATATCTATATATCGATATACCGAATGATAGTGGAATTTTTGAGGTGATGGGAAGAGTCGTAGATATGTGTTCGATAACGAACACTGAAGTTGTTTACGTACTTACAAAAGCTCCCAAGTCACATGAAAGGGTTAAATACCAACTATCATATTCATTGTATGACACGAGCGAGGTATCTACAAAGTTGTGTAGTCAATCGTAAATGAGATGACATATAACATCGTAAGTATTATTATTTATATTTGTATTTTGCGTTTTTTAAAGTGTCTCACTATATTTTTTAACTTTGTTTTTTATTGACATATGATATTTTGTTTGGCAGAATTTCGTTGAAAGTTGTTCAATTAGGTTGGGAGGCATTCATTTCATTGAGAATGATATCATGAAAGTTGTCAGCAGTTTTTACTGAGTGTCAGAAGAAAATATGGAAAAGAGGCAAAATGAAGTAATTGATAATGCTACAAAACTACATCCAAAGAATCAGAAAAAAAGGTCTCTGGTGGATAAATCTAGCAAGGGTAAACAAGTTACTTTTGAGAACGATGAATTTGAAATTGACGATGAAACATATGTTGTCATTACTGAAGATGACATTGGAACTGAGAAGAGCCATAAAAATCCAAAAGTAACAATGCCCAAGAATAACTCTGGTGGGAATGTTATGACCAAGAAAAGTAGAGTTGATGATTTTGAAGCAGTCATTACCAGCAGTCAAGAACCTAGCGAAACTTCAAAAGAAAGCAGAGAAATCATTACACCAGGAGCTGATTTAGAAGATGGCATTATCAAAACAAAACAAAATTTCATTCGAGAGAATTTGACAAAGAGAAACTTAATTGATGGTGGTCGCACATTTCAGCTTAATGTCAGGCAAACCTATAAAGCAAGTGAAGGACAATGTCAATATCAAGTTAGAAAGCCACATCATCTGCATGTTCACAACTTGAAGACATTGATGAGGTACAATCCATATGCTCATGTAGTTAGTTATGTGCTTCTTGTTGATCCACTTCAAGTTCCCAACAAAGAAGCATTTGATAAGTCAAAATGTTTTGAATACAATTATTATGTGCTTGGGGGGAACCATTCTGTAGAAGCTCAAAGACAATTGATGGAGGAATATCCTAATAACCCACGTTTTGAAACAATGAAATGTATCATTTACGCTGGTTTATCTGATACAGAAGCAAAGTTAGTGGCATGGGATCATAATTCAGATAATGAATATAGGATGTCTATGACTTTCATCCAAAGGGTTAGATTTATTCATAGTGAATTTGAAGAAAAATGTGGTGGGGATAGGACAAAAGTTAGTGCAGAGTTCCGAAAGGAATGTTGTATGGAAATAGGATATCAAATTGAAGAGAAAACCAATTCAAAAGGTGGAAAGGGCAACAAACATAGTGATTTATTCAGAGGTGTTGATAACATTTTCCAATTGGCATTTAGAACTGGAGATGTTTGGAGGTTGATTGATGAGATTTTTGGCATGTGGGAAGACATTGCCATTAAAAACCAGAAGGTCAAAAAGTCTAAGCCATTCATATGTGGCAACAGTAAATTAGCTCTTGAAATGAAGCATCTTCCAGACGATATGACTATCACACCTTGGAGGGCGATGCAAGGAGCGAAAGATGAGAAAATTGTCAAAACAATATTATCTCGTGTGAGGTCAGGGGAATTATCAATGGAGGAAATGTCTGAAGAATTTCAAAAGTAAGTTTCTTGAAATATTCTTATTTATTTCTAGATTATAATTATATTTTAAATAAAACATGCTGTTCTTGGTAGTATTTGTTATACATATCATTATATTAACTTTTTGTTACTTTATCTATGCAGTCACAAAATTTACATGAAAATTCAAGAACAAATGGTTAGATTGTTGAATGAAGATAGTTGGGATGATGTCGTACGCAACTATCCAGATGCAAGTTCTACATCAACATTAAAATCTTTTTATCTTGCATTTAAAAAGGTATCTTGATTTATACATTCATTTTTATTCACCTGTGTACTATTTTTAATTTATAACTTACACATATATTTGTTTATTTTATAAAAGATGAGGAAGGATGATAATGGAGTGCCAGATAGTTTCAAAACCTTTGTCGAAAAGATAAAGATCGAAAGACTGAGGAAGAAACGTATTAAGGATATTCAACTTGATCCAACTCTTAATCATTTCATTTGGAATGGGCTAGACACTATTCAATATCAAGTAATACAAGGCGACTGTGAAGACATTGCTAAACTCATACCTAAAAGGGATTATGCCCTAGTCATTGCAGATATTCCCCATGGTTTCAATATTCCAAACATTGACTATGATAGTGACCCTTATACTTATCAAGCTTTTAGTAAAGTGGTTGCGGGATTTGTAGAAGTCACGTCATCACCATTATGGAGATTTGTGACATTTCATTCAGACACACAATTGGCAATGATATTGTCAAGCTTCAAGGGGAAAACAAATTCAAGGATGCAGCTTACATGGTAAGACGTTTAAAATGTATATTTGATTAATGTTGAAAAATTTATTTATGTACAAGTTAATTTAACTTTTACTATTTCGTGTTACAGGGAAAAGCCAAATCTTCTTCACAATGAAGATCAACAATTTATAAATGATTGTGAGTTCATTCATATTGATAGTTGGGCAAAAGATGATAGCCATATGTCTATGATTTTTAATCGGGTAGAAAGAAAGAGTCATAGCCAAATACTGAGTTATGATGCTGTTGTGAGAAAACTAACATATGAAGACAAAGAAGCAAAAGGAGAGATAGTTAACATTTATCAAAAACCACAGTTATTGATTAACTATCTTATAGACATTTTTTCAAATGAAGGAGATTGGGTTTTGGATTTATTTTCTGGCTCAGGTAAGTTTTATTATATGGAATTGAATTTCAATATGTTATTTTTTTAATTAATATGTCATTGTACTAATTTAGTTCATTATTTATTTTGTGCTTGAAAATTAGGTACAACACTAGCATGTTGCCTTCAAAAAGGAAGAAATTGCATTGCAGTTGAAAAAGATCCAGTACAGTGCAATTTCATTCAGCAAAGAATTAATGCTCTTCAATTTCTTCCAGATGCAATGCAAGAAATTGGGTTGAAGAAAGGGGACTTTAGTGAATCACGTGTGGCAAAAAAGGCAAAGGAACCCCAACCACCATTACATGGAATGTTTGGAAAGACATACATTGGGAGTTTCGCAGACATCAAAGACCCATTAGAAGAGGAAAATGAGCAAAATGAAACAGAAAATATTGTGGAAGAGGACAATGATGAAACTCTAGAGGACGAAGAGTTTGGATTACGTGACATTGTTGATTAAATTTAAGTTATGCTTGTAAATCAAGCTTTGCAATGTTTTGACTTTGACATTTTATGAGAAGAATAAACACTCAATTATGGTTGTTATACGTTCAATATTGGTAATATGTGATTTTTGCATTGATTTTTAAGTTAATCATTATTTTTTGAAAAAAAAAGTGATATTTATTATTTTTTTGACATGAAATTCATAGAAAAAACTATTATTTAACCATTTTTAGTTAAAATTATCGTATAAAAATTGTGATTTTGACATGTCAATTCTAACAAAAAATTATCAAAACGTGTAGTTTTTTAGTTATATTTATGTTAAAAATGGTTATTTTTATGTCCATTGTTAAAAAATATTGTTTTTTAGAAACAATTATTTCATGTCGATTGAAAAATTAATTAAGGATGTATAAATATGTAGAATATCGAAAAGTCTAAATATCGACCTTCTAATTTAAAAATGCAAAACAGTAAAAACCTCACGATTTTTTTTTTTAAATTATAATAAAAAACAAGGAAATGTGAAGAAAACGACCACTTCAAAAATTATCAAATTTACTAAATAATTATTTACATTTTATACATTAAAAAATTTAAAGCCAAAAAACAGGGCTTTTAAGAAAGGAGTGTGATGCAGAATGCTCACTTTTTAAAATCAGCATGAAAATCACTACCATTCTAAAACGTGATGTACATAAAAAAAACTAAAGTGCCAAAAACTATGCTCTAGAAAAAACATGTGCGTTCTGCATCACCCATTTTCAAAATCAGGTCACTTTTTAGCTATCTCTACGAAACGGGTAACAGTATCAGTTCCCGTTTCATAGTTTACATTGTTTATGTTTGTATGATTTCAAGATCAGAGACATGAAGTCACTCAAGTACTGTGACCATTTATTTTGCCAAGATTGTTGGCGAATTTTTATTCACACATCAATAAATCATGATGGTGTAGGATGCATCAACCTACGATGCCCACATCAAGGTCCACGACGCCGTGCCATTGTGAGTGAAGACATGGTTTTTTCTATGGGGTTATCTGAGGAAGATAAGAACAAATATAGAACCTATCTTGTGAGGTCATATGTTGAACAAAACAGTAGGGTTAAATGGTGTCCAGCGCCAGACTGTGCGTACTGTGTGGAGGTTTACTCTGCTAATTCTAATGTAACTCATGAGGAGGTTGTCTGCAATTGTTCACATAAATTTTGCTGGAATTGTTTAGAGGAGTCTCATCGTCCAATAGGCTGCGACACAGTCAAAAAATGGATTGATCAAATTAATAATGGTGATTCACTCAATGAGTACTGGATATTTTGTAATTCGAAGCCGTGTCCAAAGTGTGATCGACCAATAGAGAAAAATCAAGGGTGTATGCACATGGCATGTACGTCCCCGTGTGGATTTCAATTCTGTTGGTTATGCCTCGGTGATTGGTTTAAGCATTATTCTTGCAATCAATATAGTCTTGATCAGGTTGCAACAACATCAGGAAGAATTGATGCAGGGAATCACTCCAGGAATTCGGCCTCAGTCGATTCTAGGAAAAGGTTTGCAGCTAAAACAACTTCTTCAGATAGGTTGGTATTCTATATGGAAAGATGGAAGGCAAATAAAAAGTCAGAGGAAAAGGCGTTATCTAATCTGCAGGCTATGCGAGAGGTAGAGATTAAAAGATTGAATGAGTGTAAACAGACCAGAATGAGTCGATCTGGTTTAACAAAGTTCAAATGTGTGGTAGATGCATGGTTGCAGATAGCAGAATGCAGGCACATGCTTAAATGGACATATGCATATGGCTATTATTTAACCCCGACATCCAGCGATCATGATCAGGACGCTGATATTGTTCACAAAAAACAAAACCTTTTCGAATTCCTACAAGGTGAAGCTGAAAGTAGTTTAGAACGACTTCATCATTGCGTTGAACGAGAGTTGCAAGACCATATAGAAATCACCCTTAAAGCTGACGTTGATACTTCGACTGGGAAAAAGGCGTTGCGCGATTTTGATCACTTCTGTATCAGGCTTGAAAAGCTCACAAAATCGACGGGCGAATATTTTGAAAACCTAATTCAGGCTTTTGAAAACAATCTCTCCGAAGTTAGTCGGATTAATGCACCAGCAGGGTGCGCATGAAGAAGCAATTATGACTAGAACCATCTGTCACATATTCTTAAGGATCTTGGACGTTTGTCGCAACCCAATCCTTTTGATTGATTATCCAGTCCATATTATTGTCTATTATTGTTATTAATATTTCATGATTATTTGTTTTAATAAAATGTGATCTTTGTTTTTAGTGAAATCTCATAACGGAAGCAAAGATTTACTTTTGATGTATCTATTGTTTATATGTGGACTTGTTTTGTTAAGTTTGACTTGTATATAGATAAGTGGAAAGTTCAAATTTAATGAAGATTTACTTTTGATGTATCTGTGGACTTGTTTGGTTGAGTGTGATTTGTGTATAGATAAGTGGATTAAAGCATATCTCTATGTTTAAGTAGTGCTTTTAGGCGTAAGTAACTTTGAAGATTAATTTTTATTTTCTCTATCATATTATTCATGTATATTTTTGTTCGGACATAATAAGGATCTTTGTTTATGGCACCCAAATTCTTGTGATTGATTACTAGTTCAATATTATTATATGTTTTAATATTTATTTTAATAAGAAGTGGTTATTTATATTTATATTTTATGTGTGATTTCATTTATGGAGGTTATATTAAATGGTCTTATGACATGTAGGTATAAGTTTAATAAATTACATTATATCTTTTTCAATTTAATGTTTAAAGGGGTTGGATTCTATAGTGGGAAGCAACAAGTTCTTCATAGTTAGGCAAGGTTCAATTCTGGCTTAGCTTTGATGTAGTTATTCAACACGTTTTAGCACCTAGAGAGACTAGATAAAAATTGGTTTGTAATGCTTGCATAGATAATTGGATTAAATCTCATTTCAGTGTCCTTTTAAAACAACTCTTCCAGTGTAGAATGGCTAGTGATTTGGTGTTTTGTTAATCCGCTCCTTCTATAAAGGTTAGACACATAATTTAATTACCTTTTCCCATGGAAATGGTATATATGGGCACCTAGAAATTTCACATGTTCAAACCTTGACTAGGCATATATTGTCACCTAAATATTTTATTGCAATTGTGTTTTTTTAAACAACCATTGCATAATACATAGAATAGTATCATGCTCACCTCTGCTCGAAGATAGTTGGACAATGCTGGAATTTTCACCTTACCCGTAGGGTAAGGAATCTCAATCGAGGTGTCACGCTACCGAATTTAGATGGGGTTGGGTGGGGTATCAAGTAAATGCAAATATTGTACAACAATAGCTCATCACACTCAATTCTTAGTATTATCTAAGACTGTCATTCTTCTCATACCATCGCTAGAAACTACCTAGTTATTGATCATTCATTTAAAAATTAAATAACCCATAAGGAACACAAAAATATAATAAGCAACAAATATTGCTTCTTTCATTAACTGCAATATAAGAGAGTACATGACATAGTATAAAAGGCTTGAACCCTGTTCATCAAATACACAAAGAGTACATTTTCATAGAATGCAACTCACGAGAATGGAAATAAGTAGATAAGAGGATAGTCCTACCCTTTCTCACCCATTTCATTGCCAACCTCTTCCTTGTGCTATATTTTTCCTTTTATCCTTTGCTCTATATTCCCACTGCCAGTTCCGATCGGCTGACTCCATGCTCAGATGGCTTCTATTTCCCTTGCTCGGTTTCTTTTGTATTCTTCCACCACCTTGCTGCAATTTCCCGTTCACTCCCGGTTCCTGTCCCTTTCCATTGGTTATCATCTCCGCAACTTGAACCATTATCCCCGACACTTATTCTTGACCTTTCTTCCCTTCAAACTCCAAAATTCGAAACGAAGGCCCCAAGAGGCCCCGACCATCTATCTCAAGTGTTGTCGGCTCTGTTTTTATTCCTGGCGGAGACTCTGCTGTTATTTCTTGTTGTTGTGCTGGTTCTTCTTCTTTCGGTGCTGCTGATTTTTCCTCTGGTTGTGTTGGTCTTGAGTCATGTGGGGCTACTTTCGCTACACTTTTGCCTTCTTTTCCAAATGAAGGCCCCAACTCAGGTATTGCGACAATTGTTTCCTTGCAGAAGCGGTTATAATCTTCCAATTTCATCTCCGAGACGCATGTGAGGGTTTGTGCCTTTTGGAGAAATTTAGGTGTGGATATGCAGTTCGGTTGATCAGGGTGGGTGTTCTGCAGGGTGCTCCACTATTCTTCGACCTCGTCACATACCTCCCGTAGAGTAATCACATGCTTACCGACCAGTGGCCTAATATCAAGAATTTTATTTTTTGTCTTGTCTTGTTCCTCCTCAATTTGTTGTACCCTAGCCTCGAGGTAGTTGATCTCGTCATCGATTTTGTTTACCTGGCCTTTGTCTCTGCAGGTCTTGTTGTCAGTGATGCGTTGTTGGAGTTGTTGGCGGATGGATACAGTGGCTAGATTTTCATGGCCAAGCTCCTTGACCAATCGTTGACTTGCCCCCTTAGCACATAACAATCCGCCAGGGCATCAATTAGCGAAGCTTTTAGCGCAGCGGTCGTGTGGAGTTTCTGATCGATCTTTGTGATGTAGCTTGTAGCTAGATTGGGCAGCGCTAGTCTTACCGTATCTAAACTCTTCTTCAAATCCATGTTGGTGGCCACAAGTTCCATGCATGTTGTTTGAATACAGTCACATCAGCCGATCAATGTGCAGGACGAAAATTCCTTGGGCGCTTCAATAACTACATCAGCCACAGTTGGCTAGAGTGCTTGTAGCTTTGATGTCACCTGCTCGACCTGTGATTACAGTTTTTGGTTGGTATGTCAAAGTTGATCTTGCTCTGCCATGATAGTCACAAGCTAGTGCTTTTGGTGCTCGTGCTCGATGACCAGGTCATTATGGATCTGTTCAGCCCTCTGAGTTGCATGTTGGATAAATTCGAACAACTGTGAAAATGACTAGTGCTAAAGGTACTCAGGGTGCATTGTTGATGGGTCTGAGATGTTTCTTTGCAAGGGTTGGCTGCTAGCAATAGATTTTCCTGAGTGGCCTTTGGGGGCAGTTGCAAGCTACATGGTTTCAAGAAACTGAGGAGCGGGAGGGATAATGATTGGCTCTGGAACAATGAGCAAATTTATTGGAAATGAGGTTTCAAATAGTTCCATCGGGGACATATTTTCTTGCTGAGGGGTTTTCCTCTTGTGCATGTGGTAGACCCTATTCAGTGGGAGATCCGTGGGATCAATTCTTATGGTGAAAGAAGATGGTGAGCAGTGTAAAGATAGAGACATAGAAATTTAATGGTTAAAGTTTTGAGTTGTGGAAACTCAAGATGGAGGATCTACTAGTGGATAAAGATCAGTGATCGCGATAGATCCGGGTACTAAACCAACAACAATGTTAGTTGAAGACTTGGAAAATTTGGATCAGAAAGAAAAGAGCACAATACAATTGTGTGTCTCGGATTCGGTATTGTTGAATTTATCAGGGGAAGCTTCGGTGAAGGCTTTGTGGGACAAGTTAGGGACATTGTACCAATCTAAGTCTCTAGTGAATAAACTGTTCCTACAGAAAATGTTGTATAACCTGAGGATGAAAGATGGAGACTCATTGATAGAGCATATGAATGCCTTTAATATTGTGGTAAGCCAGTTACTATCTGTTCATATTAAAATTTCAGATGAAGATAGGTGCATCAGTTTGTTGTCTTCTCTACCAGATTCGTGGGTATTTTGGTTGTTGCAATATGTATCAATGCAACTGCCTTGCGATTTGATGAAATAGTCTCATCCTTGTTGTCAGAGGAGATGAGACGGAAAAAATATGGAGGGCCAGAATGGTGATGCCTTGTCTGTACGAGGACGGTCCCAGAACATAAAGAAAAATAAGTCGTCGAGTGGGAGATTTAAATCTAGAAGGAGATCTAAATCTCCAGGAAAACCTGTAAATGTGTGATGGAAATGCGGAAAGGAAGGGCACTTCAAAAGGGACTATAAATCTAAAGTTCCTGAGAAAGGAAAGGGATCTGATGATGCTCCTTTTGCAGATGCGAAAAACCATCTCAGATGAAGGTGGGGATGTGTACTTGGATTCTTCTTCAAGTACACATGTAGATCATGAGTCATGGTTGATTGACTCAGGTGCATCCTTTCACTTCAATCCTCGTAGAGAGTGGTTATGCGAGTATGAGAAATATGATGGTGATGATGTCTTCTTAGGGGATGACAGGAAGGCAATAATCATTGGTTGCGGAAAAGTCAAGTTGAAGTTGCAAGGTAGAAAGATTAGAACACTTTCAGATGTTCTGCAAATTCGTGCATTTGTCAAAAATTTAATTTATGTAAGCAAGATGGATGTTGTAGGTGTAAAAAGAGTGTTCGAGAAATATACCTACAAGATGGTTTGGGGAGCATTGGTACTGATGCGGGGAGTTCAAACTAGAACTCTGTATAAGATTCAAGGTAGCACTGTTATCAATGGGTGCAATAGTTCTGTGGTTCCTGAAAGTGGAGCAGAAAATCTAGTGGTCTCTTGAGAAAATACCACACTATGGCATCAAAGGCTTGGAAATTTTGGAGAGAAGGGCCTTCAAATAATTCATGGTAAAGGTATGGTAGAACGTATGTCTAATAACTCTCTGGATTTTGATTTCTGCAAAAATTGCGTATATGGGAAGCAGAATTGGTCCACAAAAACATGGTATTTGTAGGGTCCACACAAACATTGTCTTTGCAAATGATGTGTCCCAACAATGTGCCAAACATAACTGCAAAGATACACGTCTTCATGTTTAGGAAGATTTGTAGTTGTCTGCATCGATCGAACATTACTCTAAGTAAGCTAGAATGCTTCTTCAACAGATTGTAAACTATCCAACCATCCATGTATACCTCCAAGAACCAGTGAATGTAGTCTCTAAAAATGGTGATAATAATTCAGGAGAACACAAAAGGCGCATTCTTTAGGCCAAAGGGCATGATGTGGTATGCGTACGAGCCCCATTCTGTGGTGAACATTGTTTTCTTCTTGTCGTCCTCTGTTATTCGAACTTGATGGTACCCTGAGAACCCATCTGTGAAGGATTAGGCTTCATTCCTCAGAACATTATACAAGACCTCATCATTGAAAGGTGTGGGGAATGGGTCATGGACATAAGCGTTGCTGAGGTTGTTGTACTATACACAGACCCTTATTTCCATAGCGGCCTTTTTGTTCTGGATGAATATTGGCCTAATCCATTCTGCTTCATCTACTGGAAGGATGAATCCTGCATCCACCATTTTATCTATCTCCTTCTTGAATTTTTTTTTACTCTTGGGTTCAGCCTATACAGTCTATGGTTTAGCCTATATAGTTGTAAGGGTACTACCATTCAAGCTCATTCATAGTTCGATAAATATATCATCATCTTCTATAGGGTAGTCATTGATGGTTACATTATAATGAATAATATTTACTGGTATTATTTATCCCTTCCATAAGGTAGTAGGACCTATAGTAATCAATACAATGCGTAGTATTAATTGTGACATGGGAATTGAATATCAAACCTAAACCTTGAAGGAAAATGTTATAATATATTTCTCCTCGAGTGTGTTAAATCTTGGGAATGTTTTTTGGTAGCAATGAACAATTTTAAAATATTATTTGGCCTCTTCCCGAGGCGGAGATGCGCAAAAATTAGGACTAAAAAGCATATTTGTGAGGAAATTGCTTTCATAATGAAGAATTGCTAGCATCCTCTAGAATTACTTGCTTAACATTAATTTTTTAGTCTAATAGAAACACTTGGTATTGACATTTTTTTGGTATTGTTAATGAGTCTTGCCACAATTCCCTAAACCATTTGCTACATAATTGCCTAATTGCTCTGCCTTCCACCTCGATGATCATTTATGTGATTTCCCTTTGGTTTTCAGATTTGGTTAACTTTGCTTCTACTCCTTTCTCAAATGTCATTCTTCACTTGATGGTCAGGTTATCTATGAAATTGAGGAGATGGCAAGTAAAAGCAGTGTGAGAACGAGCATCTATAAAATTGAGGAGATGGAAAGTGGAAGCAGCACGAGCATGGGAATCATAACATGCAAAAATTTTAGGAGCATCTGATATTCTAATTCCATTTAATCGTGTTGATATGCTTTGACTTGGGAAATCTTACATGGCATAAAAAAGAGGAATTCCCTTGTAGAGTCTACTAATTGGTAATCGGTGATCTTTTAACAATGAATGATACATGTGACGTAAGTTAGAGATGATTTCATGACTATCTGTGAATACTAATTTTTCGTGACTATTTGTTACTATTTGTTCATACCATCATATTTAATGATCTTGGTTGGTTAATTTTTGAGGAGGAGAAAATAGGTTTTCCTAGACTAAAGCTAGAAGGGCTGGAGGCTACTTCCTAAATGAGATAGAAGTACAAATTGATAGTTGCAGAGGTAGGAATAATGTCGTATCCCTTTTGAAGTTTTATGAGTAGAGAAAGTGTATAGTGCCACAACACCACTCCCTTCCACAAATACCTCAACAACTCCACAAGGCAAGGCAAGCTTGTATCCCCCAACATAAGTTACAAATAAAAGAAGTTGCTATGGATCTCATCAATCTCTATTTGTTGAAAAAGTGAAGATAATGACCGTATGGAAACATGTCACTTTATGTTGATATTTCAATTAGAAAGTTATTAGTTTCTATTGTTTCTTATCTATTAATTCTATACTTTTCATTTAAAATTAATATCTTGACTTTATGCTTTGGGATAAATACGTTTGCTTTCCTAACCATGGCTACCATGGCTATTTTCTATGTTGGGTGAGAGGGTAGCCATAAAATTGTTGTTCGTGGCATGGTGTTGCCTATATTTTTCTAAATAATGATATTATGAGCATGATAAAATGCAAAACACTATGGTTTATAGACTATGCTTAATATCTTTGTTGTAAAATTTCTATTTGAAGTGTAAATTATTATAAGCAATATATATAAATGTAAAAAAATTAATATTTTATATAAATATAAAACAAACCATTTTCTAAATTTAAGAATCGAGGTTTAATATCTTTCTTGTACAATTTATATTTGAAATGTAAATTATTGTACACAATATATATAAATATAGAAAAAATATTTTTTTTATTAAAATATAAAACAAACCATCTTCTAAATTTAAGAATCAATAACTTCATGGTAAAAAAGTTATCGAGGAAATAAAGAAACACTTGAAAAATTCATAAATAAAGATAAACCTAAGAAATTAATTCCAGTTAAAGCAAAAGAAACTACATATTAATTCCACATAAAGCAAAAAAAATTACTATTTTTTATTTTATTTTTATGGAAATGAAAATAATGAGAATGGTATGTGATAGGGATTTCCGTAAATCACATCATCAACCATTTGTGGAAAAATGATAGGGGTTGACAAAAGATTGATGATGTCATTTACACAGAAACATGCATCGTATGCTTATTATGGATCACAGAAGCCTCAATTCAACAATAGCAATGGTGTTGTGTGAAACTCATATACCACCGGTAATAAACAGAATGCTTCTACTCAGAGAAATTAATAATGACAATAGAATAGCATTATTTTAAATTACATTTAAAAGCAGGTAGATAATGACCAAAGTCAGTTCTTCAATATTTTTTGGTATATACGCTAAGGGACATCACTATAAATATTAGCTAAGCAAATATTGATTTTGTACAAAAAGTGAAGCGGACAGAGCGTTTTTTTTTTTTTCTGTCGATTCTGCGAGGCTGCGAAAATAAAAATTCTTAGACTCTGATCTACTCGGTCTCCACCAATATGGCATTTTATGATGATAACGAGATATATGACAGTGAAAGCGATGAAACAGAAAATGAAGGGGTTGATGAAGATGAAGAATTGAGATATGAAAGCATCGTGGAAATAGCACGCAGACGTCATGATGACAATAAAAGACGTATGAAATATACGGTTTTAAGTCTGAATGACATCCGTGAGTGTCAACACAATGCTACCAAAAGCGTTT
Organism: Pinus tabuliformis; assembly: GCA_031772625.1. NCBI lineage: Eukaryota > Viridiplantae > Streptophyta > Pinopsida > Pinales > Pinaceae > Pinus > Pinus tabuliformis. The sequence continues at coordinate 926,124,533 of CM062810.1, read as the reverse complement.
CCACTGTCAATATTATCCATTCAATATTATTGTCTCTTATTAATATTTGATGATTATTTATTTTAACAAAATGTGACTATTTATATTTATATTTAATACGTGATTTTACCTAGGGTTAATCTTTGTTTTCAGTGGAACTTCACAACTGGAAGCAAAGAGTTTAACTTGGAGTTTAAATTGTAATGCAAGGTTCAATTTTCATGAAGTCTTACTTCTGATGTATCTATCCAACATGTGGACTTGTCTTGTGACCTGTGTATAGATAAGTGGATTAAAGCACATCTCCATGTCTAAGTAGTTCCTTTCCCTGGAAGATTAATTTTTATTATCTCTATAATATTACTTATGTATATCTTTGTTCAAACATAATAAGGATCTTGGTTCATGGCACCCAAATCCTTGTGATTGATTACTAGTTCAATAGTATTGTATGTTTGTAATATTTATTTTAATAAAAAAGTGATGATTTATATTTATATTTTATGTGTGATTTTATTTATGGAGGTTATATTAAATGGTCTTATGACATGCATGTATAAGTTTAATAAATTACATTATATCTTTGTCAATTTAATGTTTAAAGGGGTTGGAATCTATAGTGGGAAGCAACAAGTTCTTCATAGTTAGGCAAGGTTCATTTCTGGCTTAGCTTTGATGTAGTTATTTAACATGTTTTAGCACCTAGAGAGACTAGATAAAAATTGGTTTGTAATGCTTGCATAGATAATTGGATTAAATCTCATTCCTGTGTCCTTTTAAAGCAACTCTTCCAATGTAGAATGTCTAGTGACTTGGTGTTTTTTTAATCCACTCCTTCTATAAAGGTCAACCATATAATTTAATTACCCTTTTCCATGGAAATGGTGTATATGGGCACCTAGAAATTTCACAATTTCAAGCCTTCACTAGGCATATATTGGCACCTAAAGATTTTAGTGAAATTGTGTTTTTCTGAAACCACCATTGCATAATACATAGAATAGTATCATACTCACCTCTACTGGAAGATAGTTGGGTTGTTTTTTCCTACTTACATCTAAGCACAAAACATCACCTGAATAAACTAAAGGAGTTTGTTTTGTATTCACAAAGTAATTTAACACTATCATCTCCACTATTTGGGGAGGCTCATTTTCACATTTTCCTTCAGCTCTAACTTTCATTGGAAAACTTCATATAGGAAGGCCCTAAGTTATCTAGCCAAAAGAGAAACTAATAGCATTGATAAAAATAACAAATATAACATGTTAATCCATAAACAATAAAAAAATGGCTAGAATAGAGCACAAGGAATTATACAACTATTCTTTGAAAATTTTATCACTTAAACCAGAGATCTAAAATTGCATATTTTTGTGTATTTTTTTAATTCTTATTCCTTTCATATATTGTTTTTCCTACCAGAGAATAGAATTTCACAAGCCTTTAAAAATACCATATGACAGTAATCTAAGATTTTACATATTTTTTGTTGCAATTACCTTAGTCTCAAAAAAATATGTAAAAATAATAAAATTGAGGAGAAAGCTCGTCTCACTTGGTGCCAAGTAATCCATCTTGTAACTTGCCTTGGTGAAAGTTGTGGTTTACCACCGAGAGTTCATCCCAGAACCTTAGCACTAAGCATTGTTTCCAAATCAACAGACAAACATCATCGTGGTGGACTATGACTACCTATCATACCTAAAACCAAAGGAGTGCACAACCTATTAAGTCAAATTACCTAAAGGAAATAGAAAACCTTAGTAAGGACATTCAATTTCACATAACTTGATTCTGGTTTATGATTAAAAACATACTTGATAATTTTTCATAGAATCACACACTCTAAATCCCCCAATGACTATGGTTTGTTTCACATTGCTCGTTAAATTAAAATAGATTTCATTTTGTTAAGGCCTGTACCACTTGAATTCCATGAGTTTCATAGTGATAAGCCTCAATCCAAGACTTAATCTGCATGAGAAAACTAACCAACCTTTTGTAGGGTGGAGTGAAATGTTATTAGGTAGGGAGGAGGTCTTATGGGATATCTTTTTGGGAATCATGAGAGGATGTCTCCAAAGTGAATGCCACCATTTGAGAAGCACTCATTTTATTCACATTGATGGTAGCTTTACACACCCATCCATATATGAGATAGATAACTCTATTATAGGTAGAATTATAGGCTCTTGGCATTGCCTCAAGGTGTAAAGGAAGAAAGAGACACAGAGAATCATATAATTTGGATGTAGAGAAAAGAGAGAACCACAATTGGATTTTAGAGAAAGAAGTGAAGGAAATGACACTCATTGTGTGCATTTGTGTTGCTTTTATTGTCATTTTTCAGTGGAAATATGATGGGATTTCAACTTGAAAGGATAACTACCTTATAGAATGTGGATCAAAATGCAACATCACAGTGGGTTGAAATATCTTTAATGCATATACGCCCTCCTGAAAAGAACAAATTTAAAACAAAATCTCATATAAATATCAAAACAATGAACCATGTGGAGATATATATAGTCTAACATCTAGTCCTTTCACATTCTTTACAATTCCAGAGCTTCAAATATGTTGGAATGAGTTGTACAAATATACCTTAATAGATATCGTTAACAGAGTTTCTTCAGAAACCATTGTTCCAAAATAATTACTTAGTTAAGTGACTAGGGACCTGAAGTTAACTAGGGACCTGATGATGTTGTGTTACGGTGGGATGCCCGCAATGAAGATAAAGGGAAGCATGGAAAATTCGACAACTTATGGAAGGGTCCTTACAAAATTGCAGCATACCGTGGTCCAAATGCTTTCCTTCTCAAAGAAATGAATGGTGATGAATGCCTTGGTGGGTCGGTGAATGGCCGACTGCTCAAAAGGTATCATGCTTGAGCATTTTCTGCTCTAATCACTCTCATTGTAAATACCATTTCATTTTCTTTCTGCAGCAAGTGTGAAACTGATTTCCATCTTCAGTTTGGGGCCCACGGTGAAGGCTATAATTCTGAAAATGGTGATCAGTTGGTGTGAGTTTTACAAGTTGTTTCATGTCAGTTCATTTTCTGTATAGGGTTAGTGAGTTAGTGTCCAAGATAGTCTTGAATTTCAGTCAATTGTCCAAGTCAAATAAGATTGTGTTCAAGTTGGTTACATATGAATAAGTTGACTCCATTGCCCAATGACTAAAGCACTGGTCTGCTCTCCCAGAGGTCTGAGGTTCTTGGTACCTCCAAGGAGCTACCATCCCCATTGGAGACAATGTTAGTGTCAGTCTTGAAAGCCCTCCATCAGTGATCAAAGCTCTTTGCATTTGCATTAGTAGGTGTCTCATCAGTGTCAAAGTTTGCATCCCGTTAGGCATGCCATAACCCTGATGGAGGAGCTGGTCTACTTATACCCCTCTTGGCTTTGCTGGATCAGGTCATATCAGTCATTGAGCTTTTCAAGCTTGTCTTGTTTTGTCTTAAGGTCAAAGGTCCTAGGTCTAGGGTTTTGGTCATTTGTCTCAGCAAAGTCATGTCTTTGAAAGTCCTTGAGTGACCAGCAAGCCAGAGGGAGGATGGTAAACATGTTTCTTTGATATTCTCATTATGTACAGTTCATTTTTAAACTTGGATTTAAAAACTCTGTTTTTAAAGCCAAAGTCATGATAAATTTTTGTAAAAAGAATAAATTCCAAAAAGTCTTCAAAAAGGCAGCAATAACCCTGGTCCCCTTGCCACCCTTCAGATGATCTACCTGCAAAAAGAATCAAGTCAAAGCACTCAAAAAGTCAAATTCAGAGTCAAGGAAACCAAGAAATCAGTGTTTTAAAAAGTGTCAAAAATAAACTTTATAAAGTGGGTTTATGGATGAAATTTTTTCAAATGAAGTTTATAAAAGGTCATATTCCCTCCTTTCACTCTCATTGTGCATTCTAAAGCTTGCAAGAGAGGTTTTGAGAGAGTGATAGGCGAAAGAAGCAAAATCGCAGTGATTTCGGGCTGCAAGGTGGTGCGCGACCCGTTGAAGGTGGTGCGCGACCTGTTGGGCGGTGCGCGACCCGTCCAGGACCCCTCCGCAGTGCAAAAATACTACGTGCGCGACCCGTTGGGAGGTGCGCGACCCGTTGGGAGCCCTGCGCGATCCGTTGAGCTGTTTGCTTCCAAACTTCAAACGAATTCCTCAATCTCCCTTCAACTCATCTCAATCGCTCGAGGTAGGGTCTTTACTCATTGTTTTGGAGGTTGATGATGAAAATAAGGTTGTATGCTATGATTTTAACCTCACATCATGTGAATGAAAAGACTTATATGGCTGCAATATTTGTATGAAAACTGTGTTAGGGTTTATGATGTTTCAAGTTGTTTTTCCTTTGATTCCTTTCCCTTCCTTCCCTCTTGCTCACACTCATATGTATATCATTTTTCCCCATGTCATTTTATCAATGAAATGAAAATCCCTTTACATCCCTAAATCACTAAAATGTAAACCCCACCCCTCTCCCAAAGTATCAAAAACAAAACAAAGTGAAACCCTAATTCCCCTCTACCATATACATGTAAAAAACAAAGAAAAGATTCATGTGAAAACAGTAGCAAATGTTGGTGAATATATCAGCAAATTTTGTATATGGTTTCCCTATTTCCCTATTGATACATGTATGCATATGTGCTCATGTTCACTTATATGCATGTTTTTTCCCATATGTAATACTCTTTGCAAATGATTTCCCTATCACAAATATGTGTTCCTTTATGAATATGATTTGCAAAATTTCCCTTAAAAATTCCCTGTTATCTTATATATTCCCATTCCTTGTTAAAAAATTCCCTCCCCTAACATTTCCCTCATGTTTGGTTCCCCTTGAAACAACATAGATTTCAGCACTTTTTGCAGGCAGAGACAGCAGTTCAGTTTGTTCGCTTTGCTCCAAAACCATGTAAGAAACCGAAACTTATGAGCAAAGTGATGACCATTCATCATCTACAGAGGTTGAGGAACAGAGGAGGCCTCGTAGAGGAGGTAAGGGAGGACATCATAAGCGGGAGGAGCCTACTTCTTTGGCAGAATTACAGGCCTGTCCTTTGGCAGTGAATTGCTTCCAGTACATGTCTTGCTATCAGTTTTGTGAGAGGATCTCTCAGATTCAGCATCATAGAGAGTTGGCCCGCTTGTTTGTCTTACACCTCCATGATGGACATGTCACTCTTGCAGGGGTGAACTTCACATTGACACCTGAGGTGATCTCACAGGCTACAGGGATACCAAATGTGGGTGAGGTGTGGCCTAAGCGCAGATTACTTGATTTTGTTCACTTTGAGCCCTATGTCCGGCCATCATTTGTGAGACTGTTGACGGGTGTTTTCCCATTCAGATTTCTCCGAGAGCGAGTATGCTCCCCTCATGAGACTTATTATGCATTACTTTACCTGTGAGGGCAGATTTTCACAGGTGTATTCATATCACATTCGCCTTTTGATGCATTTCACCCGAGTAAGGATGATGAACCTCCCGGTCTTCTTGTTTCATAACATTCAGAGGATGGTGCCCATGTTGCAGAGGAAGACCCCGGCTCAGCAGTACAGGAGCCTTTGCCATTATGGTTTGATTCAGCTCATAGTCTCACATCAGTTAACTCAGCAGGGCATCTCATGGGAGGAGTTCATCTCCCGTGAGTTTTTCACAGTGCCACCTCAGCCACATCAGGAGGCCATTCATGAGGAGGGAGGACCATCTCAGCAGCCTGATGCTCCCATCACCTGACATGTCAGCTCCACTCCTTTGGTCACCTATCAGAAAGGCCCAAGGGCCTTATTTGCAGCAGTTAGGCGAGTACTATCTCCACATCAGGTGGAAGGGGTCTCGCCTTCATCTTCAGATCAGCGAGTGTTATCTCCACATCAGGTGGAAGGGGCCTCGCTTTCTTCACCAGCACAGGTACTGCAGAGGGGCAAAGAGCCCATGATTCATGAGGATCCGGTGATTGATCTCGAGGCTAGTTCTCCTAGCCAAGAGGCAAAGGAGATCATTCAGCATCTCAGGGCCGAGAATGATGTTTTGCAGAGGAGACTTGAGGGTGCCCAATGGACCATCACCTACCTAGAGCAGCGGAACAAACAGCTAGAGGAGGAGAAAGTTCTTGATGAGCTATGGAGGATTCGTAGTGACCGAGTCCTAAACCGAAGGAGGCCCGGTGATCCTTTGCCTGCTGACCGTGAGTTTATGCTTATCCAGGTCAATGCAAATTTAGAGAGGCTGTTGGCTAAAGCCAACCAAGAGAAGAAGCTGCTGAGAAACATGAAAAATCACTATTGGGCAAGGATGCATGTCTGCAAGGCTAAAATGAAAGTTTTTCAAAGGAGGTTGACCGAGGCACTAAAACGGAGAAAAAGGCCAAATCCACTCCGTATCTTGGCTGAGGCATCCCTCAAGGATCATGGAACTCACTAGCATCATCTACAACACAAATCCCAAAAATTTTGGAGAATTTTGGGTAATTTTGGTATTTTTGGGAAATTTACAGGTTTTGGCTTCTCAACGGGTCTCACCCCCGGTGAGACCCTTTGTCATCATAGCTCCGTTTTGCAAAAACTCAGCATTTTTAGATTTTTCATGCAAAGTTACATATGCCTATGGATGGACTGGAGTTTTTATGAAGTTTTGGGCCTCCAAAAGGTCAAAATACAGGCAAAATTTGACTTTCTGCCCCTTTTTTGAGTTGCAGACGCAGTCTTGGGAGAATTGACTTTTGACTGGTCAAATGACCTCCAAATCCAAAAATTCTAGTTGGGTTAGAAAGTAGACTCAGAGACCTTTCCAATGAGCTATCCTGCACCTCATTCTGACACCGGGAAGGCCTCCAAACAGGGCTCCAAAGTGCATAACCCGTTGAGGAAATGTGCGCGACCCGTTGAGGGAACTTTGCCAGATTTGACCAGTTCAGCCCAGAAAACGCAGTTTGGCTTCAGTTTGACTTTCTGAGGTGGATGGTGGTCCTCTTGGGTGTAATTATGACACTTTTTGGATACTTTTACTCTAGTTTATCTCTTCTAGAAGCTTCTTTCATGTAAAGGGTAAAAATTGAATGTATGAACTGGTTTCCAAGTTTATAGAGGCAAGTTGTTTTGACTGCCTATTTTCTAGTGCTTAGTTTAGAAGTGGTTCAAACAACTCCTAGGATAGTGAGCTCGACCCATGGAGGCAGGGAAAGAGGTTAGATCATCTATATTATGTACTTTCTTGCTCATTTTCATGGTTGGACTCTTGAGGGAGAAGCTATCATTGTATTATCACTTGTATCTCTGCAATTTTTGGCTAAGGAAGACCAGGGTTTTGCAGTCATCTTTGGGATTCTTGTGGACTCATGTGTTGATGGTGTGTTTCTTCATGTTATTGTAAGCTTTTTTATGTGATTCATTTCCTTTCTATACTGCTGCATATTAAACAAATGAAGCGATAAAGTTAGAATTCATGCTTGCCATGCTCTACTTTTAAATTTGTTTAATTTCTATGTTTTCTGCTGTCTAAAGAGAATTCAAATCCATTGTTTTCTCTCTTTAGCCTTCTTATCTTTCCTCCAAATCATCCACTTCAACTAAAGACATCAATACAGGCTCCTACCTTGCCCCAAAGACCCCCTGCAAAAACTGTGTCCAATCCCCGCACCCTAAATTGCAGCTCCTCAATTTGCCACCAAAAACCCAAAAAACCCCCCAAAACAACCTTCAAATCATTTTACTAGCCTAATATCAGTGTTACCTTGATTGGTCATCTCATCCTATTGAAAATCTACCGAGATTGACCGGGGAGAGCCTTCTCCTGCCCCGTAGGGCTAGCTACGAGGCTGAATGGTTTGATGTAGCTTTGAAGTTTGCCTTCTCAGCCTGAGGTGAAATTTCAAGTGCTAACACCACACAAATCGCATGAGAGAACCCATTTCATCAAATCTATCAGGAAATGGAAAGGCTAGGCTGAAAATATTGTCACACTTGGGAAAAACCATGCCATGGTAGAAAAGAAACACATGCAATCCCATGCATGCCAAATCTAGCAAGGAAAATACACATGCAAGTTGATACCTGCAATGAAGCCTATTGTAGCTGCTTGATCATGCCTTTTCCTGCTTGATTTTTACTTCCTCTTGCCTTCTTTCATTTCTTGCTCCATTGCCAAAGTGCTCCAAGAAAACTCTAAGTGTCCAAGAGTATTAGAGAGAGAGAAAATAATGAGAGAGCTCCAAAGCTAAATTGACTAAAGGTTACACTGACCAAGCTTGAGCCAAGGACTTGCCAATCGATCCTCAGAAGCCTTTTTATCAATTAGGCCTTTGTTTTCTTCATTTCCATTATTTTCCTTCAATTTCCCCCTCACATCAAACCTGTGATCTTTCACCTTCCTTAGCCATTGCCATTGCCAATTTCCTTAGCCATAAACAACCAAATGAACACACACTAGCATTTCTTGCCCACCATTCAACTTGGAATACGTGTCCCATCATCTGTGGTATTTATATATTTTTGCATGGAATTTTCACTAGGGCTTTTACAACCTCTTCATTGACTGATGCTTTAATTAAGTCACAGGCCTTGCTACTATTTTTCTCCCACATGGTGGCTCTTTCTCAAAAGTGGGCTTTTCTCGAGGATTGCCAACTTCTCCTTCACAAAACCCTTTCCAATGTTCATTAAAAATAATGCTTTATTTTCTTGGACCATTCATGGTAGTTATTTTTTCCAAAGAGAAATACTCCAACTATGAAGATGAGTGAATGCTTTTCTGCAAAAATTCTAGGCTAGACCTTATATAAACAAAATTATTGCTAAAAAAATCTCTTAACATCGACTCATCATATATACATCTTCTTTAAAAAAAAATAAGCAAAATAAACTAACGTATATTCAAATTATTCAATATATATGAATGGTTTTATAAAATATATAACTCAATTTTGCCATGAACCAATTCACATATCCATAGCATGTCACATATACAACCAACCAACTTTATGGACATCATATACCAATTCACCTACCCATAGCATGTCACATATACAACGAACAAACTTTATGGAGATCATATACGAATTCAACCAACAACTCAAAAATTTCAACACACAACGTGTATAAAATTCAATGTAAAACCAAAATATATCTGTCACCACATATATGGTATTCAAAAAATATTCAACGCACAACATTCACCATTAAAATGAAACAGGAGTTATCAACGCACAACATTCACCATTAAAATGAAACAGGATTTACCAACGCACAACATTCACCAAATGCATGAGTGTTACCAAGGTACAAAATTCACCAAATATGACTATTCAACTCACAACATAGATACCAACGCACCAAATAAAATACATATGCCATCACTTCATGGTATTCACATCATGGAACTCACCGCCGTTAAAAAGGAACTCACCGCCGTTAAAAAGGAACTCACCGCAACATGGTTCACGACCATTAAAATGAACTCTTCGCAACATTTAAACAACCATCCATATGCACGACTTGCAGGCCTCTCCATACATCACACAAAAATTAAACAATGCACACTTGGGATTTATAGGGGTTACACATAACAAAGAGCATCACCACGACTCACAAAGCTCAATGCACAACACAATAGAACTCAACACACCATATGCCACAGTTCACAACCATAATCAACATTACTTCAACGCTCAACGTAGAGGGTTCAACATTGCTTCAATGCTCAACAAAAAGGTTCAATACACGTTGCTTCAAGAGAGTGGATATCACATATTTATTTCAATGCACTATGCATAGGGACAAAGGACACTATACATTCAAAGGACAAAATAGGGAAAATTGTAGGAGTTACATAACAAAAAAAAAGTTGGGACTTGTTGCTCTAATACCATGTCAAGCTAAGTTTGAGTAACTCCATGAATGTGATTTGCATTTGAGAAAATCATTAATATATACAAGAAGAGGGAGACTATTGGAATCCATATTTAAATGTCTTTTTTTTTTCTTCATTTTCTCATTTACAGTGTTTATAATAATTTTCTAATCCCCAAGATTAGGTGTCAACAATTTGTTTCTTATGGGTTTTATTAAATTGAAACTCTTGTGAATTTGATTCTTCTTTAGCAACTCTATTAAGAGTTCCTATGGCATGAATTAAGTCAGTGAAATCATAGGCCCTGTCTACTCCATCATACCACCAAATTTTCTAAAGAAGTTCTCACATTCATCTGACCTAGTTAGGTGCAATACATATGGCAAGTTAGAGTATATATCCCTAATCAATCTCATCAACAAAATTGCAAAGTGGCAATAAATTTGCACATCTTGATATGCCTCTCTACTGATGAAATTTATGTTGATATCGGTATGGGATTTATCTCGCACCCAACATAACCATAACATGGAAAAATGATGAAATCTTGAAGGATTTCACACTCTTTCCCTAGGAAAGAAGTTAAAAGACATGAAAATATAAATACAATAAAAAACATTGTTAAATAAGTCTTTGTACCTAATGTCCTCTGTCCTAACACATGTTTCATTTCTCATCTCTTTCAAACACCTATTAACATGCCTTTAAGAAATGTGTTGTGCTATAACCCAATTTTGTCGATCAATCCTCTTTATATCTTCAATTTTAAGCTTGTGATCATCCTCTTTGAAGCTGTTATAAACCATTATGACATGGTTGAAATTAATAGACTCTTACCCAATAATAAAATCTTGTCTACCACTAAATAAAGTATTCAATGAAGGAATTAGTTGTGAAATAAGTCCGGTTACCAGTAGAAGAGCATCGATGGCTCTTGCACATCCGCTTGGTCTTTGCAACTTGGGGACAGAAAATCCCTTCGCTCTTTCCCCCACTCAGTTTTTGGGTACCCAAATTTCTGGCGCCTCGCTGTTCAGAAGTCTCAACCGTGGCCATGGATTCCACAAACTTCGATGGCGTCCACTTCCATCAGAGAGTTTTCTGGAAGCAAAGATGACGTCCCTTTCTTCCCAATTGAATGGCACTGTTTGCCCCCAAGTTACAGTAAAGCATCTGAAGCTCTTCATCAATGGAAAATTTATAGATTCAGTTTAAGGAAAAACGTTCGAGACTTTGGATCCTCAAACAGGGGAAGTGATAACGAGCGTATCATAGGCTAGGCAAGAAGATGTGGATTTGGTTGTAAAAGCTGCTCGCGCAACATTTGATCACGGGCCATGGCCTCACATGTCCGACTAGCAAAGAGAGTGCATTCTTCACAAGCTCGTGGATCTGGTGATGCAACCCAGTGAGCAGCTCGCAGTTCTTGAAACCTTTGACAATGGGATGCCACTGGATATGGCTCGGATGATGGATTTACCTTCCTGTATCCAGATGCTACGAAATAATGCTGAATACGTAGCGGCAGAAACTCTCGGCCGAAATGCCTCAGAACACAACCCGCAAGCCTCACCATTGATGCCCTTTCACACAAGTTGGATAGCCTTCTTAGAGTGCGGCTCGTCCACTCTCCCAGCTGGATCCAGTACCCTGCAACCACGCCTCTGCCGGAGAAGAAGCTCGGATCTGATGCAAACAATGCAAGCAACCTGTACGCAGCTTTCATTGATGCAGCGTGGACAGGCGAAGTCACCAAGGGCAGGGACTGCAGAAGGATTAATCCCAAGGATAAGAAGCAGGACAGGATGCTGAGGAAACCGGACCTCAAGGACAAGGCAAGAGTTATCAGTGCTGATCGAAGAATGCATGTCACTGCGGACCTACGCTTCAAATGGAAATGGTATGGAAGGGGGACAACCGAAAATGCCCAGGAAGGTAAAAAAACCCTCAGACCTATTACTGATCTAATAGATCTGGTACACAGAGGACTGATCCACCCACCGAAAGTTTAGATCTGGGGGAAAATAAGTGCCGAAATGACATCCTATCTCGATCCACAAGTAGTAGAAGGCCTGAAAGGCAAGGAGCTAGCGGTCTGGAATAGGATGACCTGGGTAATGGATCGAGGGCTTCTGGCATCTAAAGCAACTTAGACAAAACCAGAACCTGAACCTCAGGTAATCCCGCTTCCCTTTCAAACTTCTGGTCAGGAACTGATACAAATATTTATCAGAATCCTGTCAGGAAGAACGATTTGCAAGTGAAACGGGAAGGGGAGGTTGATAGAAGATATAAAGTATGAAATACAAGCACATACATGCATACCAGCAAACATGCAAAGCTTGATATATGCAGGACAAATCTTACAAGACCAATACACAGTACAGGACTATGGAATTGTGTCAGACTCAACTATCATCCTAAACACGAGGCTGAGAGGTGGCAGCTTTGGATCTAGCTCAAAGGGCACAGGTTCTTTCAAGGATGCCGTCAAAGGGAAGGGGGAAGCCATCAACAAACCAACACCACCTCAAGACCTACCTGGACCCTATATTGTGGAACAAAAAGCGCAGACTCCAGTACTGACAATCGATCTGCCTGAGGTAAATAACTTTTATACTGATTTTTATACAAAGGCTGTCATATGAAGATTCAAAGGCTTCTGGCCCAAAACAGATGCATTACAACAATGGATCTTTTCCACATGGAAAACAAATTGTGACATCCATTTATGCTCCAAAGGTTTTTTTATTGTCAGTTTTGACACGGTCAAGGAAAGGGAATATGTCCTTCATGAGGGTCCATGGTTCTGGGGCAATGCAGGACTCTTCATGATTCCCGGGTTCCCAGGATTTGATGCCACTACTATGGTGGTTTCCAAAATGCCAGTATGGGTCATATTACACAACCTCCTGCTACATTTTTGGCTACCCAGAGTCTTCGAAGCAATGGGGAATGCGATAGGAAAATACCTCAAGATAGACATGGAAAGAGTTTCAAGAGGCATACATACTTTTGTGAGAGTTTTTGTAGAGGTAGACCTTAGTCTAGGCTTACCTGACAACATAATTCTGATCCATAACAACACACAATGGCAACAACAATTAGATTATGAGAATACAACATTCAGGTGTCATGGCTGTCAACAAACAGGTCAGCTTCTCAGTAACTGCCCACAAGTCAAAAAATACACCAGAAGAAATAAGAAGCAATCACAAAAACCAAGAGGCTGGCAACACACGGTGAATCTATATGAAGCAACAAAGGAGGAGGAGGCAACTATCCCTCCACCAGTTCCTGATGATGGCCCAATTGAGGAGGTAACTACGAAAACCATTCCCAAGACGCACAAGGTGCCATAAACTAAGGAATTTGTAGCACAGGATCTCATGGACTCTTTGCCGGAGAAGATACCAGACAAAACGGACACCCGTGGAGCCAAAAGACATCATTCTTCAGACCACTCTGATTCAGACAAGGACAATCCTCACCCTGTGGAGGACACTTCTCTAGTACTTTTTTCGTCCTCACCAACTTAAGGGGAGTGGCGAAAGGTTGAGAAGAAAAAAGGGAGAAAAACATAAATTTTCCCAATTGTACATTAATTTCTACTTTCTGCTTTTCTTTTGACATCAGTCTTCTGATCTGCGTTTGCATATGCGATTTAGCATCTACAAAATGTAATTTTGTTATTATTAATAAAATTACGAATTTTCTTATGGGAAAAAAAAGTATTCAATAACTTTTTTCTATATGGATGTAATATTGGTCATGAAGTCCCATTACATTGAAACCATTGTACAATCCAGTTACCCTCCATCCCTCCTAAAGAATTTGATATCTAATGCCTATTGTTGAAGAATAATCCTTCAACAAAAGTTGTCTTCTCATATTGTCTCCATATGGAAAATGGCCAATAATAGGTCCCACAAAGTTGTCAACATCTTTCTTCCACATTTGTTTTTTTGTCTCCCATTATTGATGAACAAAAATCACAATAGACCTATTACACATTGGATGAGAAACCACAACCAAACAAGGAAGATTTTAATGTAAAGGGTTTGGACTAATAACACATGCATAATTTCCAACCAGAAAATCCTTAAAAGTTTCTATAATAATATCATATCCCACAACACCTTGACCAACAGTCACTAAAAAATGTGATTGGCACTTATGTTCTTCTTTCTAACCACAAAATCCCGCCAAGGTATCACTTTTTTCTAACCATCTGATATATTTTTTTTACAACAGTTTCATCTTCAACAATAAATACTGGAATTGGCCCCCCTACACCGTGTTTGTATTTATAAAAAGCATAAAATTTTCCAACTACTTAAAAAATGTAAGCCTGCTCCCGTGGAATATATACCAATGAATTTCTAATTTTCCTTAAAGTTGTAGATATTGAGGGGACATCCAACTTAAAACTAATAAAGTTATGTAATCTAGGACGTCCCCACAACTTAATCATCTAATAGATGGATTTAGTGGATGCACTATACCTTCTCATTGCTTTTGGAGGCATCTATTGTCATTGTTTTCATTGATGGAAATGAAGCAACAAAGGAGAAGCAAGATAGGTCTTTGATGTCATTGATGTATGCATAGTTGATGAGCTATTGTGATGCTTGTGAGCAACAAGGTAAAATAAAGAATGTTACAAAGATTATTATGTAACAAAGGTCAGTTGAAGAGGTGCAAGAAAAGGTAATGTGATGCATTATGTTATGCCACAATTATGCTTGTGTTGAGGCTATGTTGTGAAGGAACTGTGATATTTGTTATTGAACTGCTTGCTTGATGGCAAGGTATGTTGCAAAGTATATTACAAGCTATGTTAATCATATATGAAGGAGTTGATATTGTGATCTTGATCTATGGTTATGATGCATGTTACTTCTTACGCTTATGATGCTTGAAAAAAGTGTGTGAGGATGTGCAATTTATGACATGGATGTCTTGGAGTTCTATATTGCTTTCATATGTTGTGTAATTTGTTACATATCCTTGTTGGTTACATATGCTTGTTTGTTACATATGACATAATGTTGCAAAGGCAATGTGATGCAAGGCAATGGTGGCATGCAAGAAGACTGTTGTGACACAAGGCAAAAGAAAAGGAAAATGGCATGAAGAGTGTTGTTATTATTGTGATGTTATATTTGCTGATGTATTTCCAAGGTATGTTGCAAAGATTGCTACTATATGTTGTAGAGGTTCAAGTTGAAGAAGTGGTTGCAATGTTCCTATGACAACTAAAGGTTTCCTATTTGCACAATGTAATTCCCATTCATTTAGTTTAGTTCTTGTTCAAATGTTCATTGATAGTAAGTTTAGCTATAGAGGCATGGAATTGGAGATGTTTGGTGATTTTTCTAAGGTGTTGCGATCAAAACAAAGGTGTTGTGATGCAAGATAATGCAAGTTAATGCAAGAGAATAAAATTTAATGTGTTTGGAAAGAATATTAATGCATGCTATTTGAATAAGTTCAAATTCATTTTATTGTCATGAAGAATATTAACACATTTTATTTAAATATGATGAAATTCATTTCATGTATTTTTAATATTCAAAGACTTGAAATAGTTTTGGAATTGGAGAGACACCTTTGGAATGCAGAGACAAGACATACCATTTCAGATTCGTGTGTGTAATACTAACAACCATCAAAATTCACTTATAAATTGTGTGAGGTTGGAAGGCTAATTAATTTTAGAGGGTTAGAGAAAGTGAGAGATTATTTGAGTTTCTTATTACCTTGCATATATAGAGCATACGTGAAACAATTTTGAGGAGAAGAAGAAGCAAAGACAGAGATGGAGGTATGTAAAGTTATAAACCAGGTAAACCAATATGTTATTTCTTGTATGTATCAAGGGATTGTAGTATGCTTTCAAGTTGTAGATTGATAAATAACATGTTGGAACTTGTTGAGGTAAGAGCCTCCTGTGGGTTGTAGCATGTAGAAAATCTGTGGGAGTTGGAGTTTCCTTGCAAGTTGAAGCTTGCAGAAGAATTGAGGTAGCATCCTCCTATAGGTTGGAGAATGCATAAAATTTGATGTAATAGAGCAAGTGGGAGCTTTCCTTTCCATCACAATAGTAACAAACTCGTGGTTTTCTCCCTTTATGGGTTTCCACTTATATTTGGTTTCCATATGTGTTTCTTTTGTGGGTTGATTCATACTGTGATTTACATGTTGAATGTCGGTTATATGTTAAATTTGGCATTCATAAAGTGTTATGTTTCTCATTTAATAGATAAGTTAATAATTGAAAAATAAAATAAACTGGTTCATGAATGTTCTAAACTGATTCACCCCCCCACCTCTTAGTTTAGTGAAGTTTCCAACAATTGGTATCGCGACATGTTCCTTCTGTGTAAGCCTAACAATTAGAAGGTATATTTGGTTGAGTAATGGACTATCAAAGTTTACTTGTGCTCAATATTGCAAACTCCTAAGAATGGAAATGGAAAATCAAATTTGAACTGATCGGTTATATGTCTGGAGGCTAGTCTGTGATGGATACAACAAAGAATCCCACTCTAAGCAAGAACAATAGTGGAATGCTCAGGAAAAATATGTAATGTATAAGAACCTTCACAATATGGATCATGAGATAGTGATAAATTTAAATTCTGCAAAAGTAAATTGGGAAAGGCTACAACTCTTGCATGAAGGAGACACTTGTAGCAATAGCGTACAAAAGGAGAAGAAAAAGGCCCTTTAGAGGGAAAGTGTTCAATCAAATGAGACATGTTCTACTAGTATGAGTGTACCTTATTTTCATGAGGAAAATACATAAGAACAACCTGTTAGCGCTTGAATTTGGTCTCAGGCTGAAGAAGGAAAAATCCAAGGCAACATCAAACCACTTAGCCTCGTAGCTAGCCCCACGAGGACAGGAGAGGGCTCTTCCGGGTCTATCTCGGCAAAAGGTCTTCAAAGGGATGAGATGACCAATAAAGAACACTGATTTTAGGCTAGTAAACTGATAGGGAAAGTTTGATTTCAAATTTTTAGGGTTTTGTTGGAAAACTGAGCACGGCAATTTTGGGTGCGGGGATTAGACACAGTTTTTGCAGAGGTCTTTTTGGGGCAAGGTAGGAGATTTTATTGAAGCCTTTGAAGGAAGTGAATGGATAGGTATGACTGGTGAGGAGCTAAGGAGATCAAGAAACCATCAGGAGTTCTCCTTAAACAGATGAAAACATAGATATTAAGCAAACTTAAAGGTAGAGCATAGAAACCATGAATTCTACCTTAACACTTCATTTACTTAATTTGCAGAAGAGAAGAGTAGGAAAATGATACGCATAACAAACTTACAAGTACATGAGAGAAACACACCATCAACACAAATCACCACAGGAATCCCAAATAGTGCTGCAAAACCCTGGTCTTTCCTTTTCCCAAATTGCAGAGATACAAAGAGTAATACAGTCTAAGCTTATCCCTCAAGAGTCCAACCTATTCAACCATGAAAATGATTTAGAAAATACATAATATAGACCATGCCAACCCATTCCCTAGCCTCTAGGGGTCGAGCTCATCATCTTAGGAGCTGTTTCAACCAATTCTAAACAAAGCACTACAATCTAGGTAGTCAAAACAACTTGCCTCTATAAGCTAGGAAACCAATTCATTCAGTAAAGGTTTGCTATTTTATGAATGAATCTTCTAGAATAGGTAAATAAGTGTCATGTAAACATGAAAATACATTAATTACATCAAAGAGGGTGAAAAATCCCATCAAAAGTCAAAACTGGTCTAATAGTGTTAAACACACATGGACAGCAAGACAATAGGAAAGATAAATCATTCAGTACATTTTTTTATTAACAGGAGATGTACATTTATAATACAATGTTGTGACTCTTGGGTTTCAGATCCCAAGGTCTCTTGGACTGCTTAGTCTTTTCGGCTTCCACACTAACCCTTTAGGATTAGGTGTCCAACATTCCCCCCCTTAATCCGAAGGGTTGTGTATGAGTCCAAGAAGAGAGCTGTAATACAAAATGTGCAAAAAATACATGGCAGCACTAGGTTGAATGTGCTCTATGAAATGTTGGTATAAAGGGCGGTGGTTTAAGGATGACCACCAACACTGGAACGCTTAGTGCAGTTCCCGGAACTCTTCCAAAACTGGCAAGAAACTGAAGTTTTCTGCTAGAGGAAGTGTTCTTAATCTGTGATGGTTTAAGGATGACCAACAACTCTGGAATGCTTAATGCAATTCCTGGAGCTCTTCCAAAACTGGCAAGAAGCTGGAGTCTTCTGCTAGAGGAAGTGTTCTTAATCTGTGATGGTTTAAGGATGACCAACAACTCTGCGATTCCTAGAACTCTTCCAAAACTGGCAAGAAGCTGGAGTCTTCTGCTAGAGGAAGTGTCCCAGATTGCCAACTAAAGGCATGTTCAGGCATCTTTGTCTCTGGCTACAACTCTGAAACTGGTGTGGCAGGTTGTGGCTCAGGCTCGCTATAGATGACCATCATTTCCCCCCTTGTCAGTTACAAGGTGAGAAGATGGAGAAAACTCAACTGCAAGACTGTTCAATACTCTGGAACAAGTTCTGACATGTGTTTGGAATATCTTCTTGGCTGTTGATGCCCATTGCCAAGAAGCGATCCATCCAAGATGAATCTTTGTTCTTGCAGGACGTTTGTTTCTGAAGCATCTGTGTGAAGAATGGCTGGTTTTATGACAGTGCTCACATGGATGAAGATCAAAACAGTGATCTTTCAAATGGCCAACTCGGTCACAGTGTTGGCATTTCACGATCTGTTGTTTTTGTTGTTGTTGTTGCTGTGGAAGAGGGGCAGAATCTGGAACAGCTGGAGGTGAACTGTCATGAGGAGCAGGTGAACTGTCATAAATGAATCCAGCACTCTGAAACTGAATGGGCTTGGCATAGTCTGGAATATGAAAGGACAAGTCCTTGTCATATCCAAGACCAGTTTTGTGCTTGTTGTGGACAAGATGTTCCCAAGGTCTGATGATGGGCTTGGGAAGTGCAGACTGAGTTTCTGCATCTGCATATACAACTGCTGCTTTATTTGAATGAACAGTAATATTATTGACTTGCTGCTGATGGGTGGTTGTCTCAATGTTCTGAACAAAAACAGGTTCAGAATGGTGTCTATTTTGATGTAGCTCTTCTTGTTGTAGTTGTGATTCAAGCTGCAAAAAATCGATCTTTTCTTGTACATTTTGCAAACAACTATGAATATCGGTGAGAAAATCCTTGCTGATTTTGACTGTATTATTCATACTAGAGAGTATTAGATTGTCCACTAACTCTAATATTGCACCGATTGGAGCCATTTCTAACCTCAAAAGATAGTAAAACAATGAGGAAAAGATGGACACCAAATAAACTTATGGCAACAACTTCAAATCAATCAGCTTGCAATACTGTGTACAAGAATACTCTCCAGCAAGGTACCTTACCAACGTACATATGAATAAGACTTAACTCTTTGACCACATACAAAATTCCAACTCTACTATATTCTTGTTGACAACACAAGCATCATACATTATTCCCACTCAGCACCTAATACATGACTCGGGTTTGTACATGATATAAGGCTCACAATCATTGTACTATTGTAAACAAATTTCTTCAAATCATTTGAGAACAGGATTGATAAGAATTTCGAAGACAGAATTAGAAGGAAGAATATGCAGGAACCTGGGGTTGCTTCTCTATTGACTTCCTCTGCAACAATATTCAACTCTGAAAATGAAGGTAGCCCAGCCAATCTGGAATTTTCAATCACCAAAGACAAACTTGAATTTACTGCTTGGGAGCTGCTACATGCATAATGGATGTGATTCTGGGTGAGGCTTCTCCAAATTTATTGGTCATTGGAAGATCAACCCAACAAATCAGATTTGCAACAAATAAAACTCCTTTGTTGTTGATATTTATAAGGCTACTAGAGGAGTACACCTGGTATAGGCTCCTTCTATTAAGAAATTGAACAAGTTGATTGCATACGCCACTGAGATAAACTCAATCTTCTGTATAGGCAGTCTGCTATAGAATTATGGTAGAATACTCAAATCTGGTGCATGTGAACCTATATATACGACGATGGTCTCCTTCATATCAGATGGTCTCCTTCATATCAGATGGTCTCCTTCATATCTGAATCGTTGGCTGAAGCTTTTTTTTTTTTTAGTAGCGACCAGAGTAGAAGAAAATGACGCTGTTCCACTTCTTCAACTGCGCAGCTCTCACCTTCGGTCCTCACGCTGTCTATTACACAGCCACTCCGCTATCTGAATATGATACTGTTGGAACATGCGTAAAAGCAGCTCTTGTCTACCTTGGCACCACTTTGATTAAGCTTGTGTGCCTTGCAACCTTCCTCTAAGTTTCAGATAATGACAACTTTGATCCATATCAGGAGTTGTTGAAGGCATTCATTGGATTTCTTGATGTGGCTGGGTTGTATTTTGCACTCACACAGTTGACGCATAGAAACATTTCTCAAAATCATAAATTCTAAGCTATTGGACTTGGATGGGCATTTGCAGATTCTTTATTACATGGATTGGCACCTCTATGGGTTGGAGCTAAGGGATTGGAGTTCACATGGGATTACCTTCTTCAGGGTCTCGAGTCAAATGCAAATCTGGAGATCCGACTGGAATTCAAGTCATACATGGCACACATAAGCCAGTAAACAATGCAACATATTTGATAGCCAATTTGAATCGAATAGAAGAGCTCCCTCAGTTGCTGTAAGTGGTTCGCATTCCAATAACAAACACTTTGTTCTCTATGTTCCCCGGTGGGCCTCTGCTACGATTATAACCTCCCCTTCGCGCACTAATCCAAGCTGTTGACGCCTACCTCCCTTTCACGCACTGGTGCTGCATCAGCCTTTCAAATAAGAGGAACCTTTTAGGTCAGAGGCTCTGGAACATGAACGAATGAACAAGATCTTCTCAGTTGCTGCGCAATTGCAGCGACAAATTAGTCGCATTGCTCGATTTCTGCCAGCACATTGAGAATCAGGGCTTCGGGACTGAGATGCTGTAGAGTCTTTTTAAGAACACAAATCGCATAGTCCTATATCATGAAGACATGTATAGACCGCCGCCTTCGATCACAAAACAATAAACAAATTGACCGACTGACTGGAGTTATTGAATTAAAGTGCATGCAACTCGAATCTTCAAACTCCCCTTCTCGCTCCTCCTCCTCAACATGCAGATGCCAGAATATTATGATACGAAAAGAGCACGCTTCATAGGCAAGCAAGCACGGCTGTATCAAAACGTAATACCATTCAACGCAGCAACACGCATTCCAGGCAGCAACCCTCACGCATTCCAGGCAGCAAAGAGATCAAAATCGCTAGTGGGGCGCTTATGGGCTGTGCAGCAGCAGCAGCGAGAGGCGTTGGGACCCAACGGCGGGGTGTGTATGCGGGCAATATCTGAGAGCAAGCGCGGAAAAGTCTGAGAGCAGGCGCGTTTCTCAGAAATTACAAAGAGCGGAAAGTCTGAGAGCAGGCGCTAACGGTAGTCACAATGGCAGTTGAGCAGACCTGAGAGAAGCGTTAGGGCGCAGTTATGGACAGAGGCAGCGCTCAGGAGACTGTAAACGTTCAGAGAGACTAACATTTCAGAAGGCTTATGCTAAATGAGCGGAAGCAGAGCGGAGCATGCGGATATGATGACTCTGTCAGGCCAGGCAAACAATGCGCAGAGAGACAGAGGACAACAGTCTCAGCTGTGGCAGCGCTATGTCAGGCATATGCGCAGAGAGATGCCTTTATGCAGACAAAGGCATTTCAGGGGAGTTACAAGGAATCCCATCTGGGACCTGCGCTCTGATACCATGTTAAACACACATGGACAACAAGACAATAGGAAAGATAAATCATTCAATACATTTTTTTATTGACAGGAGATTTACATTTATAATACAATGTTGTGACTCTTGGGTTTCAGATCCCAAGGTCTCTTGGACTGCTTAGTCTTTTCGGCTTCCACACTAACCCTTTAGGATTAGGTGTCCAACAAATAGCTGCGTTTTCTTGAGCTGAAGATGAAAAACTGGAAAATTTCACTGATGCGTAGCGCGCCAAAACCCTACGCATATCACGCCTTTCATCCCACTTTTGAGGCACTTCCCGGCATCTAAATTGAGCTCAGGCGGGCGTGTTGGAAAGGTCTGGATGTCTACTTTCCAACCCAAGTATAATTTTTTAATTTGGTGCCCATTTGCCCCTCCAAAAATGCATTCTCCCAAGACTGCTTCCTGTGTGTCCAAAAAGGGGCAGTAAGGTCATTTTTTGCATGTTTTTTGACCTTTTGGGGGCCCAAAACTTGATGAAATCTCTTGGATGTGGATGAGCAGATGTATTTCATCATGACAAATCCAAAAATGCAAACATTTCTTGAATTGGACCTCCCCATCTTCAGGGTAGCGTGCGGCGCGCTACACGTTGAGGGCAAAAACCTGTTTTTAATACAAAAATTTCAAAATTGACAAAAACTTCTCCAAATTTTTTGAAATTTGAGCTGGGGGTGTCTCATCAAGTACCATGCTTAGCCATATAAGCTTCGGCCAAAATCCGAAGACGATCAAGCTCCTTTTTCCTTTTGACCTCTTTCTTCAATTTTGCTTTAAGACTCCTAATTCGCGCCTTGCAAACTAGGTTCCGGGTCTTGTAATGCATTGCATAGACTAATGATAATTTTGTTTCCCACTTGGAAATGTTCACAATTTCTTCAAATTAAATCTTGTACACATCCAGTGAGCATCCTATAGTCTCTGCAAAGAATTTGCAGCTAGCCACAAAGCATTCTCTCTTTAAGGTGTCACTCAAGCAAATGCTTGTATAAGTGATGCTAAAACTTCAAATTATCATCTCTCCTTGGTAACAGGCAGATGAATCCTCCTGCATACATTGCTTTTTACTATTTTCCAGCAGGCTTCAAGAGGGCCTTGAATATTTCTAATTTTTCTACACATGCAATTGCTTCTTCTGCATCTTCAAGACTAAAACATTTGCTGACCACTAAATCCCATGGTAGATGTGATTTCTTGTCCATAAATTGTACCCCTCTGTAGAAATGGCTGAAATCTGAACCCAATGAACCCTTAATGGTGATGTGTTTATGATTAATCAGGAGGTGAGGATTTATGCTTACACTCCCATTGTCAATGTACTGACCCACAACAACATATGTGCCACCATCCCTACAAAGATCTGATCCTTCTGAAACAACTTCTGGATGTCCAGTTGCTTCAATTACAACATCAGCAAGTTTGGTTCCTCCCTAAGATGATGACCACTTTTGCCACTTTTATGATGCCTCCTTGGCACACTAACCTCCGGTGTAAAATTAGTATCATAATCCTGCTCATAGTCTGTCTCGGTCTCTGACATGTTCTTTAAAAACAAGGTAGCTCAAATATATATGCTGATATACAACTGTGTGCCCAATTGACTGTAGACTTTTTCTTTTTCTCAAAACGCTGTGATTTGATGCATGAGGAGAGGTGCTTGAGTGCGTTCTGACAAAGTTCTGGGCATAAATCCCAACGCGCAGCGTGCCTCACCCAACGCGTAGCGCGCCCCTGGTGCGTAGTGCACGTGCAAATTTGCACTGTGAAATGTGGCCTGATGCGTAGTGCGCCCCTGGTGCGTAGCGCGCCCAAGCTGATGCGTAGCGCGCAACCAGCTACATAGTGCATTTTGCAAGAGAATTTTGGAGGCCTTCCTAGTGTTGAAATCAGGCGCAGGATAGCTCGTTGGAAAGGTATTTGAGTCTACTTTCTAACCAAACTAGAATTTTCAATTTGGAGTTAATTTTCCTTGTAAAAAATCAAATCTCCCAAGACTGGTCAAAATGTGCCAAATGAGGCTGCCTCAAGGGCAGAGTGCTGTTGCAGTCAACTTTTGAATGTCTTCCTCAACTCCAAATTGAGCTCATGATAGCTCATTGGAAAGCTCTTTGTTTCTAGTTATTATTTGACTCATTACAAAAGTCATTGGGCTAACCAAGCTAGGAGAAAACTTGATTTTCCCAAGGTCACTTCAGAGGTGCATTTGATTCTCTCGAGGCGATTGTATTTTTGACATTTCTCTAAAACCCTGACACCTGTGTAAAACGTGAGGGAGTTTTTTCTTCCTTGGCATGTTGTGAACAAAAACTTCTCTCAGTTTTCCAAAATTCATCTTTTATTTCTCTGAAACATCATTTGAGTGAAACTTATCCCGATGTGTGGAACAAGGGATTTTGTCGAAATGAAGCGAAATGAAGGGGATAGGGGCTTCTAAATTCTTGAGAAAATTTTTGGAAGTAGGGAGGGATGTTAGGAAGTAGGGGAAAGTGGAATCTCAGAGATCGAGTGAGGGGAAGGGGTCCAAAAGGGCAAAACACAGGCCTAGCCTAGAAAATTGCCAAGTTGTGGCAAGAAACTAGGGTTTGTGCAAAAATGAGGAATTTGGGGAATCTCAGTGATGGGAAGTGTTTAATAAGGTACATTAATGATAGGGGAAGGTGTATGAGCATCAGGATATACGCTTTGCTGATGATTTGGCCGTCCAAGAGAAATTTCCTTCAAAACCCTAGGAGAGGGAAATGACCTTGCCTAGGCGCAACTGAAGCATGAACAAGGTGTAAAATGACCCAATGGAACCTGTCATGATGAGGAAAACCCTATGAATGATGATAGACTCAGCTGAATGATGACATGGACTGACATTTGGCCAACTTTAGAAGGAGTGAAAACAAACCCTAGACCTAATGCCTAGTGACCAAATTTTGCTTGAAGACTCTTTGAAATGACAAAAGTTGACCTTGACACTCTGAGACCACTTTGTAAGAGCATATTTGATCACTGGAGGAAGGCTCAAAAGACTGACACTAACATTGGCTCCAATGGGGATGGGAGCTCCTTGGAGGTGCAAAGAACGACAGATCTTTGGGAGAGCAGACCAGCGCCTTATCCATTGGGCAATGGAGTCAGAAACTCAAACTAAAATGCATGACTGAAAACTGATGACTCGGATGAGACAAATTGACTCTCACTCAACTAAAAACTGACTCAATACTTAAACACAGTCGACCAACTGAAAATGATGCTCAAAGTGGAGCTTATTCATCAAAACCTACTCTAACAGTTTCATTCATCACCTGATCAAGTGAAATGAAACAACCAATGCAACCAAGTAAGTATTCCATCTGCTGTTCAAATTTTCTGCAAGTGCTCACTTATGAACAACAAGAGAGAACTAATGAATGACAACTCCCATGATAGCTTAGAAACAGATCCGTTGAATGACATGAATTCTCTATCTACCTCCAAAAACACTGCATAAGGATCTTGAAATTCAAGCACACTGGAACTTAGCTCATCCAATGGATTACTTCTCTTCTCCTCACACCATGAATGCAAACTTTGATCTGAGCCTTGTGACGAGACCTCTGCTGAAAATGACAAAGAAACTGGCTGCCGGATCAAGTTCATATCAGCACATGTTTCAAGCTCACAAGTAGTCAATGGAGAAAGACTTTGACTGCAAACCTCATCCAAAACATCAACTATTGGATCATGAAAAACCTGAAAAGACTGCTGCATTGTGTCCATTGAAACTGTATGACATCCTTCTAGCTGTTCATCTTTTTCTTGAGAGATTTTACGAAGATTCTGCCTTATAAACTGAAATGCTTCGAAACAAAAGGGTATAGAATCTTCCTGCATCATCAAATTGTAACAGCCGAAGTAAACATGTAATTAATCAAGTAATTGATATTCAACATGCAATTCACTAATTAACTTCAAGTTCAAAACTATGATTAGAATACTTACCTGTGATTTCGGTTGAAGTTTGCTATTTGCAACAAGGTTTTGGGGACGACTTTCCACCCAACCGTAAGCTCAATTGTGCAACGTCTTGCTACAACTGGCCACCCCCGAGCCCTCAATCAACGTTCTACTGCCAGTGACTCCTAGGTCTTAGTATACCATTCTCCGAAGAGAATGAAAGACAGAATCTCGGAAAGATGGCATGCCGGAATGCCTCTCATCTTCCTCACCATCAATTAAATAGAACAAAATATTGGAAGGGGAACCACATGCACACACTCCATGTGTCCATGCAACTTTTTTTTGTTTTTGTTTTATTTCTTTACTTTTCTTTTGATTTTTAGCTTTCTTGTTTTATTTCCTTCTTTTTGATAGTTTTCTTGTTTTATTTTTATTTATTCTTATTTAGAGCTTTAATATGGTTATTACTATTTATTTCTTTTTATATAATTTTTAATATATATTATTTATTATTTAATATTTATGATTTATTATTTTTATTATTTATTATTAAGTGATTTATTTATTATTATTCATTATTTTTATTGTTAAGTATTATTTTTGTATTATTTTTATTATTTATTATTTATTATTTTTATTATTTATTATTTATTATTAAGGGGAGGGATATTACATACTCTCCCACTTTAAGGAACTTCGTCCCGAAGTTAAGTTGAATTATTTATTACTTATTATTTTTATTATTTATCATTTATTAACTTCATGTTGCCAACACCCTCTGCTGAACTAATATAACCAGCAGGCATCGAAAGTCCCCAACACCCCGGGAAATCTCAAGGAATCTCTGTCCTTTTTCCCACTTTCGGCACCAGGCTAAGCCTGACCCAGTTTGTATCCTAGTCCAAGGCTGGCCCCAAGGCTCGCGTCTGACTCAGACCTCATCTGCCCCAAGGCAGGCATCCGGTCCGGTACTCAATGACCCCGGGCATCTGGCAAGGCTGGCCCACTCCCTCCACAACTACTAAGGCGCACAGCTCCAGGCATCGAATTCCTTTACATCCCTTCCAGACTTCGGCATCCCAATCCAATAACAGGCACCAAGCCTAGAACATCAGGCACTTGGCCTCCTCAAGATGGTCCCATAGCTCTTCTAGAGCTATCCATCAAGAGCTATACACAAGACAAAGGAACCACTGGCATATGTACTGTTGATTGAGTTTGTCCCCAACCCATATGGTGTTACTTATTCTCCCTCGTGCGTATGGGCTCGCACAAGATCATCAAATGAACCGGCCCTCTCGGCCCATTTGTGGAGTCCTGTGAATCATTACACCTCAACATGCAACCAATGCATTAGCTATACCATCATAGTATCATAGAAAATAATCCACATGCCAAGTCTTGCATGTCATCATGTAACATTCATCATTGTTAATCGTAACATTATGAATAATAACGAACTACATGCTCATGCATGTCATAAATTTTTACGGAAGTATCACATGCTTCACCTCATGAAATACCATCATAAGTTATAACATCAACATATTTGCAATAAAAATATATCATGACTTAACATAATAAATGAACCACATGTCAATAAACCTCATATTATAGCATCATAATTCCTATGCCACGTTATGCATATCATATCCATCATGAGTTTTCAACATTAAATACCTATCATCACGTAGTAATGAATATGTCAATTTACCTTGACATAACATCATAATGCCTCATCATAAAGATATACATCATCACTATTGTAACTAGTATATAAATATGAACCACGTGGGCATCATCACCCTCATACCAACATATTATGAAACATCATCAATATGAGAACATCTCAATACTTATCAAATATAGAATAATACTCTATAAGCATTCTTATCATGATTCATTAGAAAAATGAATTTCATTTACTTTACAACCATTCAACTATGAACTAAGATTATTCAACATCCATCTAGGATTTATGTTATCTCATCAATGTTATTAGTGTGATGTTTTCATCAAGACACCAATTAGTTTAGACTTTGAAATGATTGGAACCACTACCATCATTATCATCTATGAATGATTTGGTATGCCCATTGTATTTTGACCATAACTTCTTTCAATACTAATGACGTGCACTAATAAGTTGTTTTGTATGAGGTAACAATATATGATCAATCCCCTCGTGAGTGAAATTTATTCAATTGCACCCTTTATTAGTTGAATCCTTATCAAGTCTCATTATAGAATTTCCAACTATATTTCCAACAATATTTCTTCCTACACCTCATGCTCAATGTTTTCTCATTAGTCTACATCATGTATTTCTTTTTCAAAAAGTTAAACAATTATCATCCTCAGAACATTTTCCTAGTTTATCATTTGTCATTTTTCATTGATTACAAGTGCTTAGAACTTCCTATAATGACACTTATATAGGCCATCACTTTGACCTTACCAATCATGTTGCTCGGTTCAATCATTAATATCATTAAGAGAATTTTCTTCTTGACATAAACATGCTTTACTTCCTCCTACCATATATTCATAGATACCATTTATTTTTCCCTTAGTCTCAATTTAAAACATGTTACACTTGAAATGTTGCTACTATTCTTCCAATATAATAACTTATCTTCCTTGAATTGCTCATTTTTTATTATGGATTCTCTTCTTTAATCTAATGTTATCATACCCTTTAGGCCATTGAAAGGATCTTCTTTATTATTCAACTTTATTAGTTGTTACACCAAGCAGTTGTATAGCAGTGTAGAGAGGTCATATCCTCCTACGATTATATCACTAAACTTCATGTAACATTATACTCAACATCATAACAATTAACTAAACTAAAATCATAGTGTACGATTTAGATACATCATAAAGTTTAAACAATAAAACATGATTTAGATTGTCCATAAAGGCAACTGTCTGACTCAGACCTCATCTGCCCCAAGGCAGGCATCCGGTCCGGTACTCAATGACCCCGGGCATCTGGCAAGGCTGGCCCACTCCCTCCACAACTACTAAGGCGCACAGCTCCAGGCATCGAAGTCCTTTACATCCCTTCCAGACTTCGGCATCCCAATCCAATAACAGGCACCAAGCCTAGAACATCAGGCACTTGGCCTCCTCAAGATGGTCCCATAGCTCTTCTAGAGCTATCCATCAAGAGCTATACACAAGACAAAGGAACCACTGGCATATGTAGTGTTGATTGAGTTTGTCCCCAGCCCATATGGTGTTACTTATTCTCCCTCGTGCGTATGGGCTCGCACAAGATCATCAAATAAACCGGCCCTCTCGGCCCATTTGTGGAGTCCTGTGAATCATCACACCTCAACATGCAACCAATGCATTAGCTATACCATCATAGTATCATAGAAAATAATCCACATGCCAAGTCTTGCATGTCATCATGTAACATTCATCATTGTTAATCGTAACATTATGAATAATAACGAACTACATGCTCATGCATGTCATAAATTTTTACGGAAGTATCACCTGCTTCACCTCATGAAATACCATCATAAGTTATAACATCAACATATTTGCAATAAAAATATATCATGACTTCACATAATAAATGAACCACATGTCAATAAACCTCATATTATAGCATCATAATTCCTATGCCACGTTATGCATATCATATCCATCATGAGTTTTCAACATTAAATACCTATCATCACGTAGTAAATGAATATGTCAATTTACCTTTACATAACATCATAATGCCTCATCATAAGTATACATCATCACTATTGTAACCAATATATAAATATGAACCACGTGGGCATGATCACCCTCATACTATCATATTATGAAACATCATCAATATGAGAAACATCTCAATACTTATCAAATATAGAATAATACTCTATAAGCATTCTTATCATGATTCATTAGAAAAATGAATTTCATTTACTTTACAAACATTCAACTATGAACTAAGATTATTCAACATCCATCTAGGATTTATGTTATCTCATCAATGTTATTAGTGTGATGTTTTCATCAAGAGGCCAATTAGTTTTTCACATAAATTAGATTTAAGTATTCAATGGTATATTTTCAATGGTCTTGGATTTCCATGACTTTGCACAGTTAGTATACTTCTGGTCAAAGAATTTGGACTTTTCTTTACTGGCTTTGGAGATTTTTTTTTTTATAGAAACCCCCATGAATTTGCATTTTTGAAATAGCCAAAAGACTCTGAAACAGTTCTCTCAATACTTGTTTTAAAAAAAAACTAATTATTCCCAGGCAGGCTTGCTTTATAGTCAAATTGTCGAATTCTAGGAAAATGTTACTATTAAGAAATAATAACTTAGTGCTAACTGGTAGTTCTAAACTTCTTGTACAGAGTATTTAGTGTATTATGAAATAATAACTGCTAGTTCTAAACCTCTACGGGGTTTCTTATTAACTGGTACTAATAGTTCTTAACCTCTTTCTTCGTTCACAGTTCTTAGTGTTATTGAGAGTGAGCTTTTACCAATAACGTAAACTAACAATAATTCTTTGAAGCAGTTCTTAACCTCTTTCTTCGTTCACAGTTCTTAGTGTTATTGACAGTGAGCTTTTACCAATAACGTAAACTAACAATAAATCTTTGAAGCAGTGCAATCGTAAACTGAGTGCACCCAAATCGGTTGATGACAGTGAGAATGCTTCTGATGGTGGTGAAGATATCTCAGGAAGTGAATCTGGAAATGGTGATGGATCGCTTTCTGTCCCTGGCCAAGCCTCTGTTCACTGTACTATGATCAAAACTGGATTCAGGTCTGATGTTATTTGCAAGCAAGTTAGTAATTATGTACGCCAAATGTGAAACCTTGATAGATGCATGCAGAGTGTTTCTAATGGAATACGAATTCGATTTAAAGGCTATCTTCGCAAATGCAAAGTCCGGAAATTTCCTCGAGGAGGAAAGCCTCTGATAATTTTAACCTGTCTTTCAAAGAAGCTCGACACATAGCTCGAACATCAGGAGCAGAAAGTGTATGAAGTTAAAATCCATACACAGTCATGCCTCTGCGTGTTTCGTGTTTGTTCCCGCTTTTATTATTTTATCAGCAAGGAAGATTACTGGGATACTATAGGTACCATGGCATGGCCTTTACCGCAATGGACAAGGAAAGAAAATTGTTCCTTAACTTTGTATTTCAGCCTCAGTCTCAGTTTCAGGGCAGAAAAGAAACTATTAAAACAATGAGGACGATTGCTGATAAAACAGGAGAAGCGCGTGGCAATGCCAGTAATGACTATCGTGAGGAAGACAGAAAGCTGTATATGTAAGGCCAAATGCATTCTATGGATCGCCGCGTCGGTTTGTCTACATATGGCTGTCTTTTGCAAGAATGTGTAAAGAAGAAATCTCTGCTAGAGGGCAGGCAGGTACACATGCGTATGATCGTAAATGGATTAATACCCGATGTCACTCTCGGAAATATGCTTGTGAACATGTATGCAAAGTGCGGCAGTGTGTTTGACGCGGACAAAGTATTGGAACAGATGCCTGAGAGAAATGTTGTGTCATGGACAACAATGATCGCAGGATATGTGCAGCATGGGTGCAGGGATGAGGCGTTAACACTTCTGCGCCAAATGAAACAAATGGGCCTCCAACCTAATCAATTTAGGTTTGTTAGTATTCTTCCAGCATGTGCTAACACGGCGTCACCTCTCAACCATGGCAAGGAGATCCATGCAGAAATAATCAGGCGTGGGTTTCATTCTAATATATTTGTAGGGAACTCCCTTGTGGGAATGTATGCAAAACGCGGGAGGATGGAGAATGCTAATGCTGTGTTCGATAGAATGCCTCAACGGAGTTTGATTTCATGGAATACGATGATCACTGGATACGTGCAGAATGGATTTGTTGATGAAGCCGTTAAAGTGTTTGAAAAAATGCCTGAACGAAATGTGATATCCTGGACAGCCATGATTGCAGGGTTTACACGGAATGGTTACGATCAGGAAGCCTTGAAACTTTTTCAACGGATGCTACGGACAGGCGTGAAGCCAAACTCACAGACGTTGGTTTCTGTTATCACGGTTTGGAGGAGTTTGGCATCTCCGGAACAGGCCAAGGATATCCATGAAGAAATAAATAGACATGGTTATGAGTCTGATCTCTTTGTTGGCAGCGCCCTTGTAAATATGTATGTGAAGTGTCATTGCACAGAGAATGCACGTGAAGTGTTTGAGAATATGCACCAAAGGGATGTGGTCTTGTGGAATGCCATGATCGAAGGATATGCACAGAATGGAAATCTAGCTGAAGTTATGAAACTCTAGCTGAAGCTATGAAACTCTTTCGTGAAATGCCTGAACGAGATATGGTGTCATGGAATACAGTAATTGCAGGGCATGCACACAATGCGCATTGTAAGGAGGCCCTGAAACTTTTTCGAGAAATGCAGCTGGAAGGCATGGTATCAAATGCACAGGCCTTTTTCTAGCATTCTCTCGGCATGCGGAAACTTGGTAGCTCTAGAAAATGGCAAGGAGGTTCACGGAGTGATAATCAAAAGCCGATTCGAATCTGATGTTTTTGTTTGCAGTGCCCTAGTAGGCATGTACGCAAAGTGTGGAAACATAGAAGCACATATCGTATTTGACAAAATACCACAACAAGATACGGTTTCTTGGAATGTTATGATTTCAGGTTATGCACAAAATGGACATGTCGATAAGGCCCTTGGAGACGTTGTAGATCTCAATTTCCAATATTCAATATAGAGTAAATCGTGTAAACTTGATATATACATCCTCAAGCTTTGCAACCTTGACGTGTATATCAAACATGGGTTTAGACAGCTTCATGCTCATATTCAACTCATCTTGTCTAGATTCGATTCAGTGTTGATGGATCTCCATTCCTACCCAAATGTAAAGCAACTCTCTTATTGCAAAAATATATAAATCCAGAATCAACTGATGAAAGTCCAGGCAATCAAAATGAAATTCTCATATCAGCAAGTACTAACTAAAGAAGAATTTTCCTGAAAAAATGCATAAATTAGGCCATGCCCTGGATAGTAAAGCAGAGACGGATACCCAACAAATATTTTGCCTGAGGGACCAGAATATGAGCCATAACCAAGCTATAGGTCATGCCCCAGAAATTATAGCACATATAAAGTAATCCACAATTCCTGTAAAGCCATGCCTAGAGGACTGCAATATAAATTTCAAAAGAGAGGACCAGAAATTGAAACAGGACATACTTGGCTCGTAAATTAGATAATGATCTTCTCCATCGAGAGATTGGAATCTCCAAAAGCCACCAAAGTTTAACTGAATCTATTCGTTACATACCTCCAAGAGGAAGAGAATACGTCTGCATTCACTTCACTCGCTTGTTTTTGCAGATAATTAACCATTTAAAAAAAATTAAAAAACTACTTGCCAAAATCTTAACTTTAATTATAAACATACCTCTAGTGTCTCAATATTCACTTTCTATTTTAAAATCGTCAGTGATCATAGTAAAAAAAAAAAAAAAAAACTTTTTATTTTCTTTTTAACATAATTATTACTTTTAAAACAAATTACTAACACAAAAGAAAAAGTCTACGATATTAAAAATAGCCCCCAACCATTATCCTCTTTAGAAACAAATTAATAACATATTTAACATAATTAATTATTTTATATTCGATAATTATAACTAGATCTACACAGTAAGTATGCACTGAATAATTTTTTTTTACGTGTATAGCGAGTGTTTGTAGAAAGATATGCGGCCTCCTGGAAGTAACCAGCCTATAACTTCAAAACAAGTCAAGTTAAAAATTCCAACAATTTAATTTTTTTTTTTTTTAACATGCCCATAGGCCCTAAGGGTTGAGCCAAAGCTCTGATACCATATGTAACAGCCGAAGTAAACATGTAATTAATCAAGTAATTGATATTCAACATGCAATTCACTGATTAACTTCAAGTTCAAAACTATGATTAGAATACTTACCTGTGATTTCGGTTGAAGTCTGCTATCTGCAACAAGGTTTTGGGGACGACTCTCCACCCAACCGTAGGCTCAATTGTGCAACGTCTTGCTACAACTGGCCACCCCCGAGCCCTCAATCAACGTTCTACTGCCAGTGACTCCTAGGTCTTAGTATACCATTCTCCCAAGAGAATGAAAGACAAAATCTCGGAAAGATGGAATGCCAGAATGCCTCTCATCTTCCTCACCATCAACTAAATAGAACAAAACATTGGAAGGGGAACCACATGCACACATTCCATGTGTCCATGCAACTTTTTTTTGTTTTTGTTTTATTTCTTTACTTTTCTTTTGATTTTTAGCTTTCTTGTTTTATTTCCTTCTTTTTGATAGTTTTCTTGTTTTATTTTTATTTATTCTTATTTAGAGCTTTAATATGGTTATTACTATTTATTTCTTTTTATATAATTTTTAATATATATAATTTGTTATTTATTATTTATGATTTATTATTTTTATTATTTATTATTAAGTGATTTATTTATTATTATTCATTATTTTTATTGTTAAGTATTATTTTTGTATTATTTTTATTATTTATTATTAAGGGGAGGGATATTACACAAATCATGTATTTCGTCTTCCACAACTTCATCTGTAATCTGCCCTTCAATTTCATTTGGTGGCTGCAAATCTGATGCTACAGGCTGCTCAAGAATTTTGTTATCTGTCTCATCCTCAACATTAACACTAAGAGATTGCTGATTTGTTATAAGCTGTTCATTTGAAGATTTACTATGCAATCTACCCTTCAAAAACTGAAATGATTCAAAACAGAATGGTACAGAGTCACCTTGAATCATTAAATCATGTGTGTCCACTTCCAAGTCTTCAGCTGCAACTTGACAATCAATGGCTTTCTGGGATTGCAAATCTGAATATGAGAAGTCTTGAACAAAATTTTCATTGCTCTCAAGATGATTCAAATCAAGACTTGTTGACATTTGATTTCTGATTGCATGGAAGTTGTCTCTGATGAACTGAAACAAATCAAAACAAAAAGGCAAAGATCCTTCACTTACTTCAAACTTTGATGCACTTTCCTCATCATTGTCATAGCTGATATGCATCGGTTGATCACTGTATTCGAGCTGCTGAAAGTGAACTTCCTCCTCGCACAAACTAGCTGCTGATTCGTCTGCAAGATTAGCTTCTTTTTGGAGAACATAATCATCATCATACTGATCAAACTGAGGCAATTCATCATCAAACATACACATCATATCAACAACTCTCTCTTCTTCATAATGATCTATAAAACAATCACTATCAGATTTATGACAACTGGGATAAGAAAGAAGATGTTTTGGATCAACAACTTGTTCCTTTTCAATCAGCGAGCCTTGAACTTGAACATCATAATCATTCCTTGCATTGATCTTGTCCATCATCTTTTCCACTGCACTTACCAAAATGTCAAGCTTCACCTCTAGAGATGTTGATTCGGCCGGATCTATGTTTTTCATCTCTTCTTCTTTCAACCTTGCCCTTCGGATCAGCAGATGAGCCTCTACATTTACTGCACTATTTTGCATCTCGTGAAGTGTTGCAATATCCCTTTCTCTCAGCTGAAACTCCATCTCCGGATCAAAGGCACCCAGATAGTGCAAGAGAGCCGATCTAGGAGTAGGCCTTATATCAATTGGCATCGAATAATAAACTTGGTTAAATCTGGCTGAAAACTGTTGTACTGTCTCCCCTGGCAATCTTTTCAGCTGGTTATACTCTTCTACAATCAAGAAAAGGTTCTGCCCGATCATCCACCTGTCGAGAAAAACTTTGACAAACTGCTGGAAATCTGAAATGCTTGCATCAGGCAGGGCTTTGAACCAACTCTTCACTTTGGCTTGCAAAGAAAGAGCAAAAAGCCTTATACTAACATCTTCGCTATCAACTTCAAAAAGGTCTAGAAAAGACTCAAAATTCTGCACATGTTGCTCAGCGTTGACATTCTTACTTTCACCATCAAACCTCGGCAAGTATAGATCATAGCTTTTGGGGAAAGCATGGAGAACAGAAGGTAAAACAAGAGGTTTATACCGATCTGGAATTTTACAAGGTGTAGGGGTATGTTCAGTAGGTATAGAATTAGTCTTGGTTGCTTGGGGCTCATCAATTTGAAGATGGTCATCACAAAATTCGGAAAAAGGATCTTGATCAAGCTCAAAGGCATGCAAATCTTTGGTATTCACAATCTT
Source organism: Pinus tabuliformis (assembly GCA_031772625.1). Taxonomy (NCBI): domain Eukaryota; kingdom Viridiplantae; phylum Streptophyta; class Pinopsida; order Pinales; family Pinaceae; genus Pinus; species Pinus tabuliformis. Next base: position 926,088,662 of record CM062810.1, on the reverse strand, counting down.
CAAATGGAAAGAATTAACTGCAGGTCGAGGATCTCTTCTCAAATACAGTATACTTTGCAAAGCCTTCTTTACATTCTCAGGAAAAGAGAAGAATTAATTTAGAACAAAGAACAAAATGTCTTGGATGAAATTCCAACTTGAGTACCTGATCTGTCCATGTTGTCCTTTCATGTTTTTGCTGGTCGGGATCATCCTCCAGTAGAGTCTTTGGATCTGATCTCAAAACTGATTTAGAGTCGCCAGGTGAATGATTTTAGCCTTGCCAGTGTCTGATCGTTGTCCACCATCAACAATCAGATCTGAACTTGATACATGTACTGGGGCAATTAATAAGTTAGATGTCACGTTTACAAGCTAGACCGGAGATTGACTGAAGAAGGGTTTATCTACTTCCGCTAATGCAAAGCAAAAGCGTTTCGAAGGCTACCTGGCATAACTTCAGGCTCCGTCTGTAGCTTATAAAACAAATGACATCAACAAGCAAACCATTTGTTCTTCCCCAGTATGGTCGCCACTATGTTAGCGATCGAATTTGGCCTCAGGCTGAAGAAGGCAAAATCCAAGGCAACATCAAACCACTTAGCCTCGTAGCTAGCCCTACGAGGACACGAGAGGGCTCTCTCTGGGTCTATCTCGGCAAAAGGTCTTCAAAGGGCTGAGATGACCAATAAAGAACACTTATTTTAGGCTAGTAAACTGATAGGGAAAGTTTTATTTCAAATTTTTAGGGTTTTGTTGGAAAACTGAGCACGACAATTTTGGGTGCGGGGATGAGACACAATTTTTGCAGAGGTCTTTTTGGGGCAAGGTAGGAGATTGTATTGATGCCTTTGAAGGAAGTGAATGGATAGGTATGACTGGTGAGGAGCTAAGGAGAGCAAGAAACCATCAGGAGTTCTCCTTAAACAGATGAAAACATAGATATTAAGCAAACTTAAAGGCAGAGCATAGAAACCATGAATTCTACCTTAACACTTCATTTACTTAATTTGCAGAAGAGAAGAGTAGGAAAATGATACACATAACAAACTTACAAGTACATGAGAGAAACACACCATCAACACAAATCACCACAGGAATCCCAAATAGTGCTGCAAAACCCTGGTCTTTCCTTTGCCCAAATTGCAGAGATACAAAGAGTAATACAGTCTAAGCTTATCCCTCAAGAGTCCAACCTCTCCAACCATGAAAATGATTTATAAAATACATAATATAGACCATGCCAACCCATTCCCTAGCCTTTAGGGGTCGAGCTCATCATCCTAGGAGCTGTTTCAACCAATTCTAAACAAAGCACTACAATCTAGGCAGTCAAAACAACTTGTCTCTATAAGCTAGGAAACCAATTCATTCATTAAATGTTTGCTATTTTATGAATGAATCTTCTAGAATAGGTAAATAAGTGTCATGTCAACATGAAAATACATTAATTACATCAAAGAGGGTGAAAAATCCCATCAAAAGTCAAAACTGGTCTAATAGCTGCGTTTTCCTGAGCTGAAGATGAAAAACTGGAAAATTTCCCTGATGCGTAGCGCGCCAAAACCCTATGCGTAGCGTGCCTTTCAGCCCACTTTTGAGGCACTTCCCGGCATCCAAATTGAGCTCACGTGGGCTTGTTGGAAAGGACTGGATGTCTACTTTCCAACCCAAGTGGAATTTTTCAATTTGGTGCCCATTTGCTCCTCCAAAAATGCATTCTCCCAAGACTTCTTCCTGTGTGTCCAAAAAGGGGCAGTAAGGTCATTTTTTGCATGTTTTTGGACCTTTTGGGGGCCCAAAACTTGATGAAATGTCTTGGAAATGGCTGAGAAGATGTATTTCATCATGAAAAATCCAAAAATACAAACCTTTCTTGAATTGGACCTCCCCATCTTCAGGGTAGCGCGCGGCGCGCTACGCGTTGAGGGCAAAAACCTGTTTTTAATACAAAAATTTCAAAATTGACAAAAACTTCTCCAAATTTTTTGAAATTTTTTTGTACCAAGTATAAGCTTCGGCCAAAATCCGAAGACGATCAAGCTCCTTTTGTCCTTTTTTCCTTTTGACCGCTTTCTTCAATTTTGCTTTAAGACTCCTAATTCGCGCCTTGCAAACTAGGTTCCGGGTCTTGTAATGCATTGCATAGACTAATGATAATTTTGTTTGCCACTTGGCAATGTTCACAATTTCTTCAAATTAAATCTTGTACACATCCAGTGAGCATCCTATAGTCTCTGCAAAGAATTTGCAGCTAGCCACAAAGCATTCTCTCTTTAAGGTGTCACTCAAGCAAATGCTTGTATAAGTGATGCTAAAACTTCAAATTATCATCTCTCCTTGGTAACAGGCAGATGAATCCTCCTGCATACATTGCTTTTTACTATTTTCCAGCAGGCTTCAAGAGGGCCTTGAATATTTCTAATTTTTCTACACATGCAATTGCTTCTTCTGCATCTTCAAGACTAAAACATTTGCTGACCACTAAATCCCATGGTAGATGTGATTTCTTGTCCATAAATTGTACCCCTCTGTAGAAATGGCTGAAATATGAACCCAGTGAACCCTTAATGGTGATGTGTTTATGATTAATCAGGAGATCAGAATTTATGCTTACACTCCCATTGTCAATGTACTGACCCACAACAACATATGTTCCACCATCCCTACAAAGATCTGATCCTTCTGAAACAACTTCTGGACATCCAGTTGCTTCAATTACAACATCAGCAAGTTTGGTTCCTCCCTGAGATGATGACCACTTTTGCCACTTTTATGATGCCTCCTTGGCACACTAACCTCCGGTGTAAAATCAGTATCATAATCCTGCTCATAATCTGTCTCGGTCTTTGACATGTTCTTTAAAAACAAGGTAGCTCGAATATATATGCTGATATACAACTGTGTGCCCAATTGACTGTAGACTTTTTCTTTTTCTCAAAATGCTGTGATTTGATGCATGAGGAGAGGTGTTTGAGTGCGTTCTGGCAAAGTTCTGGGCATAAATCCCAATGCGTAGCACGCTTCACCCAATGCGTAGCGCGCCCCTGTTGCGTAGCGCACGTGCAAATTTGCACTGAGAAATGTGGCCTGATGCGTAGCGCACCCAAGCTGATGCGTAGCGCGCACCCAGCTACATAGTGCATTTTGTAGGAGGATTTTGGAGGCCTTCCTGGTGTCGAAATCGGGCACAGGATAGCTCGTTGGAAATGTATTTGAGTCTAATTTCCAACTCAACTAGAATTTTTCAATTTGGAGTTCATTTGCCTTATCAAAAATAAAATCTCCCAAGACTGGTCAAAATGTGCCAAATGAGGTTGCCTCAAGGCAGAGTGCTGTTGCAGTCAACTTTTGAATGCCTTCCTCAACTCCAAATTGAGCTCATGATAGATCATTGGAAAAATATTTGTCTCTAGTTATCATTTGACTCATCAAGAAAGTCATTTTGCCAACCAAGCTAGGAGAAAGCTTGATTTTCCCAAGGTCACTTCAGAGGTGCATTTGATTCTCTCGAGGCGATTGTATTTTTGACATTTCTATAAAACCCTGACACCTGTGTAAAAAGTGAGGGAGGTTTTTCTTCCTTGGCATGTTGTGAACAAAAACCTCTCTCAGTTTTCCAAAATTCATCTTTTATTGCTCTGAAACATCATTTGAGTGAAACTTATCCCGATGTGTGGAACAAGAGATTTTGTCGAAATGAAGCCAAATGAAGGGGATAGGGGGCTTCTAAATTCTTGAGAAAATTTTTGGAAGTAGGGAGGGATGTTAGGAAGTAGGGGAAAGTGGAATCTCAGAGATCGAGTGAGGGGAAGGGGTCCAAAAGGGCAAAATACAGGCCTAGCCTAGAAAATTGCCAAGTTGTGGCAAGAAACTAGAGTTTGTGCAAAAATGATGAATTTGGGGAATCTCAGTGATGGGAAGTGTTTAATAAGGTACATTAATGATAGGGGAAGGTGTAGTATCAGGATATAAGTTTTGCTGATGATTTGGCCGTCCAAGAGAAATTGCCTTCAAAACCCTGGGAGAGGGAAATGACCTTGCCTAGGCGCAACTGAAGCATGAACAAGGTGTAAAATGATCCAACGGAACCTGTCATGATGAGGACAACCCTATGAATGATGACATGAATGACCGACATTTGGACAACTTTAGAAGGAGTGAAAACAAACCCTAGACCTAACGCCTAGTGACCAAATTTTGCTTGAAGACTCTTTGAAATGACAAAAGTTGACTTGACACTCTGAGACCACTTTGTAAGTGCATATTTGATCACTGGAGGAAGGCTGGAAAGACTGACACTAACACAACCCAAGCTTGAATCAACCTTGGCTAAAATAGAAAGATTGAGGAATGAAATCATAAATAAAAACAAGTTGTTACATATATGTGATGAAATAGAGCATGGATGCAAGGAGGAAATTATTAACTCAAGGACACAACTTGAAGAAGCAAGGACAATAGAAGTCGAGGCAGCTATTCTTTACGTCACTTCGATTGGAATTCTATTAATGCCAACGAACAATGGTTTGCAAGTGAGGAGAAAGTGAGGAATGGTGTGGTCCTATTGTTGCAGCTCGAAGATAGTCGGATTAATGCCCGAAGATAGTCGAATTATGGAGGTTGTATTAAATGGTCTTATGAAATTGGCGTATAAGTTTAATAAATTACATTATATCTTTGTCAATTTAATGTTTAAAGGGGTTGGAATCTATAGTGGGAAGCAACAAGTTCTTCATAGTTAGGCAAGGTTCAATTCTGGCTTAGCTTTGATGTAGTTATTCAACATGTTTTAGCACCTAGAGAGACTAGATAAAAATTGGTTTGTAATGCTTGCATAGATAATTGGATTAAATCTCATTCTTGTGTCCTTCTAAAGTAACTCTTCTAGTGTAGAATGCCTAGTGACTTGGTGTTTTTTTAATCCACTCCTTCTATAAAGGTCAATTGTATAATTTAATTACCTTTTTCCATGGAAATGGTATATATGGGCACCTAGAAATCTCACAATTTCAAGCCTTCACTAGGCATATATTGGCACCTAAAGATTTTAGTGCAATTGTGTTTTTTTAAAACGACCATTGCATAATACATAGAATAGTATCATACTCACCTCTACTGGAAGATAGTTGGGTTGTTTTTTCATACTTACATCTAAGCACAAAACATCACCTTAATAAACTAAAGGAGTTTGTTTTGTATTCACAAAGTAATCAAACACTATCATCTCCATTATTTGGGGAGGCTCATTTTCACATTTTCCTTCTGCTCTAACTTTCATTGGAAAACTTCATATAGGAAGGCCCTAAATTATCTAGCCAAAAGAGAAACTAATAGCATTGATGAAAATAAAAAATATAACACGTTAATCCACAAACAATAAAAAAATAGCTAGAATAGAGCACAAGGAATTATACAACTATTCTTTGCAGATTTTATCACTTAAACCAGAGATCTAAAACTGCATATTTCTGTGTATTTTTTTTTAATTCTTATTCCTTTCATATATTGTTTTTCCTGCCAGAGAATAGAATTTCACAAGCCTTTAAAAATACCATATGACAGTAATCTAAGATTTTACATATTTTTTGTTGCATTTACCTTAGTCTCAAAAAAATATGTAAAAATAAATAAAATTGAGGAGAAATCTTGTCTCACTTGGTGCCAACTAATCCATCTTGTAACGTGCCTTGGTGAAAGTTATGGTTTACCACCCAGAGTTCATCCCAGAACCTTAGCACTAAGCATTGTTTCCAAATCAAAAGACAAACATCATCGTGGTGGACTATGACTACCTATCATACCTAAAAACAAAGGAGTGCACAACCTATATTAAGTCAAATTACCTAAAGGCAATAGAAAACCTTAGTAAGGACATTCAATTTCACATAACTTGATTCTAGTTTATGATTAAAAACATACTTGATAATTTTTCATAGAATCACACACTCTAAAGCCCCCAATGACTATGGTTTGTTTCACATTGCCCGTTAAATTAAAATAGATTTCATTTTGTTAAGGCCTGTACCACCTGAATTCCATGAGTTTCATAGTGATGAGCCTCAATCCAAGACTTAATCTACATGAGAAAACTAACCAACCTTTTTCAAGGTGGAGGGAAATGTTATTAGGTAAGGAGGAGCTCTTATGGGATATCTTTTTGGGAATCATGCAAGGATGTCTCCAAAGTGAATTCCACCACTTGAGAAGCACTCATTTTATTCACATTGATGTTAGCTTTACACACCCATCCATATATGAGATAGATAACTCTATTCTAGGTAGAATTATAGGCTCTTGGCATTGCCTCGAGGTGTAAAGAAAGAAAGAGACACAGAGAATCATATAATTTTGATGTAGGGAAAAGAGAGAACCACACTTGGATTTTAGAGAAAGAAGTGAAGGAAATGACACTCATTATGTGCATTTGTGTTGCTTTTATTGTCATTTTTCAATGGAAATATGATGGGATTTCAACTTCAAAGGATAACTACCTTATAGAATGTGGATCAAAATGCAACATCACAGTGGGTAGAAATATCTTTAATGCATATACCCCCTCCTGAAAAGAACAAATTTAAAACAAAATCTCATACAAATATCAAAACAATGAACCATGTGGAGATATATATAGTCTAACATATAGTCCTTCACATTATTTACAATTCCAGAGCTTCAAATATGTTGGAATGAGTTGTACAAATATACTTTAATAGATATCCTTAACAGAGTTTCTTTAGAAACCATTGTTCCAAATAATTGCTTAGCTAAGTGACTAGGGGCCTGAAGTTAGCTTGGGCTCCTTGTCATACTCACTTCCTCCTCTCCTTTGCTTGGATATGATCTATGTCTTGGCTCTATCTACTGAATCTAATAAGCTGAATTTTCTTTCCTCTTTAAGGCTTAAATTTTCCTCAAAACATGCCTTATTGAAAAAGGAAACTAGTTTGCATGCAGTTTGATTTTGGTACGAGAGTTAATAGGACTTTGCATGAGTTTTGGATTGAAAACCGTGAAATGGAGGAGAAACCATGAAGAAAATTTTGCATATGACCATTGTAAGAAACAAATATTTTATGAAAAACTAGTTTTTCACCAATAAAATGAGAATTAAAGGATAACTACCTTATATACTGTGGATCAAAATGCAACATCACATTGGTGGAAATATCTTCAATGCGTATACCCCTCCTGAAAAGAACAAATTTAAAACAAAATCACATACAAATATCAAAACAATGAACCACATGGAGATATATAAAGGCTAATGTCTAAAACAATGAACCACATGGAGATATATAAAGGCTAACGTCTAAAAATGAACCACATGGAGATATATAAAGGCTAACATCTAGTCCTTTCACATTCATTGCAATTCCACAACTTCAAATATGGTGGAATCAGTTGTACAAATCTACATGAATAATATTTACATAGATGTCCTTAACACAGTTTCTTTAGAAATGATTGTTCCAAATAATTAGGTAATTCATGAATGAATAAAGAATACCAAATAAGCCTTTTATGAAATAATTCTCTATTTGGGAAACTAAATATATAGAGGGCACATTTTTACAAGGATGTTTTTCGAACACAATTTGGCACCATAACCTAAATTTAAATTTACTCCCCTAAGTAAGACATTATTATTTATGGAATTTGTTCCCGTTATCATGGCCAAATAATACAATCAAGAATAAATATTGCTTCCATATCCATAGAGTCATGTTACCGCGGAAGCACTGGAATGTGGCAAAAATATCAACCAACAATTGAGAACCCTGTTGAAAATTATTAATTAACTGGAAAAACAAAGGGATGGTTCATGCCAATAATTTGAAAAATGAATGGACAATGTATCTTGATATAGAAAATATGAATAATAGACTAGATCAGTAGAGTGAACTTGACGTGCCACATGTCACGGTTTCTACCTTCGTCTCTAAAAATGATACCCAACAAACTACAGTCTGTCCTCTTTCTGTCACTTCTTATAAAATTGGAATCTGATGGTCAAAGAGAAAGCTATGACGATTTTCCCAAGATGACATGTTTGGGATCGAATTCAAGAGCCTCCAAACACCCTAACTTCCTTAGTTTGTATCTTTGAAACTATAGCGAGACAAGATCTGAAATTCGGTCACAAGGTTTATCATGATTTTGGCTCAAATGGGTTTTAATTTCAGCTTCTGTAGCTTCTTAGAAACAAAATGTATAGCAAAAACTCCACGATGACTTGTTTGAAGCAGCAAAACCCTAGAATCCAAAGCTCTCATACCAATTGTTATGCAACAAGCTCATAAAAATAGAAGAAAGAGATAGATCAATGACTTCAAAAGTAGTTTCTTCGAGGGGGAAACATCCTTTACATTACATAAAATGAACATGTTAATATAGGTTGTCATTAATGTCAATATAGCAGTGTTTGTGATTGCAAATTCTTTGATACATGATTTCCCATTGATGCCCACTGATTATAATGCTCATATTGATGAAAGTTTGATATATGATTATATGATGAGATGGAGGACCCAAGTGGATTGAATAGCAGGAGGACAACTGAATAGCAATTGAACAAAAAATGACGCAGGAGGTTAATTGAACAACAATTGAATAGCAGGAGGTCAATTGAACAAAAAATGACGCAGGAGGTCAATTGAACAACAATTGAATAGCAATTGAACAACAATTGAACAACAAATGACATAGTAGATCCAGTAAATCAATAGGAGCAAGAAGCCAAAGAATAAGAGGAAGAGTTCATCAGAAGCCATCAAGGAAGCAGGTTATCGCATATGCCCAAGGGTAAGTGTTATGAGAAGAATAAAGAGCAACAACGATATCAGAGGAGAAAAGAAGAAAACATCAGAGGAGCCATATCGGAAGTATCGCATGTAATATATGTCCAAGAAGAACCGATATGAATAAAACAACAGAGGAACATAAACAGAGTTATCAGAGGTCACAGGAAGATAAGCCATAAGAGCAACATCTATCGGAAGAGCGAAAGAGTGAAGAGGGGTCACAGGAGTAACAACTATCGAAGAACGGAGGTAAGGAGTGTATGGATGTTTTGATCATGGCTGAAGGCCCGTGCTAAATCCTAGTTGTCGATCTCATTTTCAAACGCTTATGTCACACTCAACAACAAGGGTTAGGCCTATTTTTAAACCATGTGCTAGTTGAAGCCCCACAGGCCGTAGATTTGATGACCTCATATATCCAATGGATATCGGGTCATAAAATGATCGGAAGTTAATCTCAAAATGAACCCAAACTTTTATAGATCAAGGATTTATAATCCTTATTGGCTCCGTAAGGGCGGTTAAGCGTCATGAAAGTTCCCCGGCCAATATCGTTGTGAACCATTGGATCTAGCATGCCTTGATCAAACAATGGAGGATCGGTGATTGGGTTTGTTGATCGGGTGGATCAACAACCATCAGATTAATGATGAGATCAACGATGGAGAATTAATTCGTTAAGACTTGGGACTGAGTGGACCCGAGAAGTTTATGGACACAGGTTTATTTTATTTGGGGTGCGGTCTTGTGCACTCACGTGGGACCAACGTTCATTTGCGGGATTAAAGGAATAACTTCGTTTTATCATGAAGTTGGGATTGTGATTAAAGGTGATGACGTGGCATGTAGGACCTCCATATGGGTAACGTATCTCGGGCATCTATCCAAAGGTCTGGAAGACGATGAAGGTACAAAATAAGCCAAATATCGAGTGAGAGAGATGTAAGTAGAAGGGTAGAAGTAAGTCGTAGGTCTAGCAGGATAGAAGGAAGTCGAAGGTCTAGTAGGACAGAAGGAAGCCGAACGTCCAGCGGGACAGAAGGAAGCCGAAGGTCCAGCAAGACAGAAGGAAGCCAAAGGTCTAATAGGATAGGAGGAAGCCGAAGGATGAGGCAATTATGTTGATTGAGTTAATATTTGAAAGGCTCGGACCTGTGATGAATAAATCAAGTACATAACCCAACCTAAAAAACAATTCTGTGAAGGGGAAAAATAAAGTTTCATCTGAAGCAGTAGCCAGCACCGACATTGAAGTGTTTGTGAGTCTGGTTCTGGGAAGTAAGAGATCGCGATAACAAGAACAGTGAGAAGCAGTCATGCTTGAAACAATTACCACAACATTAAAGAATAGAGGCTTGAAAACATAGAATTGCTTTTGTGCATACATTGAGGCTTAGCGCAAATATCTTGTTGAAAAGCTTCAACAAATCTTGGAAACATTATTGGAGATCATGATGCCTATTTGAAATCGTCATGAGGTAACTTTGCAGACTCTGTTAGGGCAATATGAAGAGTTGTGAAGACTCCTTCATATGAAGACAACTGTCATTGACGTAGTAGTGAAGTTGTAGATAGACAAAATTCAGTGAAGAAGATGTTGGGAGCAGACAATTACTATCAAACATATCTAGACAAAATATAGCAGTGGGTTGGAGCCCAGAGGGTTGGTGCCCTAAAGGTTGGAGCCTCAAACAAACAAGGTTGGTGCCTTGACAAGATGGGGTTGGAGCCCTTGGGGTTCGTGCCTCAGAATTGGAAGGATTGGTGTCCTTGGAGTTGGTGCTCCTAAACACAAGGTCGTGCCTTGAGAAGATAGGGTTGGTACCCTAGAGGTTGGAGCCTCACAAAAGACCAAGTTGGTGCTTGGAAACATATTGGAGCCTTATATATTGTACTAGATTTATTGTAAAGATTATATTAATAAAAGCATTTATTCCTATTGTTCATTTTGTGTTCTAAATATAAATGATTTAACTGGTAAAAATAACAAATGAAAAGGAATACTGATTCAGCCCCCCTCAATATTTCCAACAGAACAATTCTTGTATGATACAAATGACAAGACCTCCTTTCTATATATAGGAGTCTAAGGGGTCACAATATAATGAGAGCCAACATAACAATAATAATGTAAGGGAACAATAATAACAATAGTGGGCTTCTATGGGGCACAATAATAACAATATGGGGACAACATGGGCACAACAATAACAATAAGGGTTACAATGACAATAATAATAAGGGAATACACTAGTATTATAGGGACCTAACAAAGCCCATATCTTTATTAGGATCTTCATTCCGACAAAGCCTTGTATTTAATGGCGTTTCGATATCTTGAATATACGAAGTTAAAAAGGGAGAGGAGAAAACTTCAAAATGCACATGTTAACTTCAGTTATATTTCAAATCACTTAAACAAGGAACAAACTCTCTTGTTCTCAATAAGTAACGATGCCTCTTCCACCCGAACTACAAATATTTAATAAATGCTTCAAGCCTACCTTTAAGGAAATAAAATAAAGGTTGAAGAACAGAAAGGCTTCCTCCACAACGAGGTGATGAAAACAACTTCATCGTGGTATTAAACAGGTCTGTTGGCAACGAAGCGATGCTTGCATCTCCTTGAGTTGACTCTGTTGGGTTACTGAATAGGCTCGCTCACAGCGAAAGCGATGAAAGGGAAAACAAAGGGGTTGATGAAGATGAAGAATTGAGATATGAAAGCATGGTGGAAATAGCACGCAGTCGTCACGATGACAATAAAAGACGTATGAAATATACAGTTTTAATTCTGAATGACTTCCATGAGTGCCAGCACAATGCTACCAAAAGCGTTTCCACTGTGCTAGTTATCTCTGAACTCGAGGCAACTATTCTTTTACATCACTTCGATTGGAATTCTATTAATGCCAACGAACAATGGTTTGCAAGTGAGGAGAAAGTGAGGAATGGTGTGGTCCTATTGTTGCAGCCTGAAGATAGTCGGATTAATGCACGAGCAGGGTGCACATGAAGAATCAATTATTATTAGAACCAGCTGTAACTTATTATTAAGTAGTGCAAGAGGGCCGTTGGACTCGGATTAATTTTTCTCATATTTTTCCATATCTCTGTTGGTTCCAGCAGAATAAGGATCTTGGACGTTTGTGGCAGCCAAATCCTTTAGATTGATTATCCAGTCAATATTATTGTCTCTTATTAATATTTGATGATTATTTATTTTAATAATATGTGACGATTTATATTTATATTTAATGTGTGATTTTACTTAGGGTTAATCTTTGTTTTCAGTGGAACTTCATAGTTGGAAGCAAAGAGTTTAACTTGGAGTTTAAATTGTAATGCAAGGTTCAATTTTCATGAAGTCTTACTTTTGATGTATCTATCCAACATGTGGACTTGTCTTGTGACCTACGTATAGATAAGTGGATTAAAACACATCTCCATGTCTAAGTAGTTATTTTCCCTGGAAGATTAATTTTTATTATCTCTATCATATTACTCATGTATATCTTTTTCGAACATAATAAGGATCTTGCTTCATGGCACCCAAATTCTTGTGATTGATTACTAGTTCAATATTATTGTATGTTTGTAATATTTATTTTAATAAAAAAGTGATGATTTATATTTATATTTTATGTGTGATTTCTTTTATGGAGGTTGTATTAATTGGTCTTATGACATGCGAGTATAATATTAATAAATTACATTATATCTTTGTCAATTTAATGTTCAAAGGGTTGGAATCTATAATGGGAAGCAACAAGTTCTTCATAGTTAGGCAAGGTTCAATTCTGGCTTAGCTTTGATGTAGTTATTCAACATGTTTTAGCACCTAGAGAGACTAGATAAAAATTGGTTTGTAATGCTTGCATAGATAATTGGATTAAATCTCATTCTTGTGTCCTTTTAAAGCAACTGTTCCAGTGTCGAGTGGCTAGTGACTTGGTTTTTTTTTAATCCACTCCTTCTATAAAGGTCAACTGTATAATTTAATTACCTTTTTCCATGGAAATGGTATATATGGGCACCTAGAAATTTCACAATTTCAAGCCTTCACTAGGCATATATTGGCACCTAAAGATTTTAGTGCAATTGTGTTTTTTTGAAACCACCATTGCATAATACATAGAATAGTATCATCCTCACCTCTACTGGAAGATAGTTGGGTTGTTTTTTCCTACTTACATCTAAGCACAAAACCTCACCTGAATAAAATAAAGGAGTTTGTTTTGTATTCACAAAGTAATCGAACACTATCATCTCCACTATTTGGGGAGGCTCATTTTCACACTTTCCTTCAGCTCTAACTTTCATTGGAAAACTTCATATAGGAAGGCCCTAAATTATCTAGCCAAAAGAGAAACTAATAGCATTGATGAGAATAAAAAATATAACATGTTAATCCATAAACAATAAAAAAATGGCTAGAATAGAGCACAAGGAAGTATACAACTATGCTTTGCAGATTTTACCACTTAAACCAGAGATCTAAAACTACATATTTCTATATATTTTTTTAATTCTTATTCCTTTCATATATTGTTTTTCCTGCCATAGAATAGAATTTCACAAGCCTTTAGAAATACCATATGACAGTAATCTAAGATTTTACATATTTTTTGTTGCATTTACCTTAGTCTCAAAAAAATATGTAAAAATAAATAAAGTTGAGGAGAAAAATTGTCTCACTTGGTGCCAAGTAATCCATCTTGTAATGTGCATTGGTGAAAGTTGTGGTTTACCACCTATAGTTCATCCCAGAACCTTAGCATTAAGCATTGTTTCCAAATCAAAAGACAAACATCATCATGGTGGACTATGACTACCTATCATACCTAAAAAAAAAGGAGTGCACAACCTATATTAAGTCATGTGGAGACAAGTATTTCAATATGCAGTGACACTGCGGATCCAGGAGTCCATCAGTTCTCCCTGCATTTGTCCACCATATTTGGGTAGATCAATGTGTGTATCTAACTGGAATCCTGGAGTGGAATCCAAAGGCTGCATGCCCACTTCCTCCTGAAAAGAGAGAGCCTGTTCCTGTAGTGAGCTAGAAAGAGGTGATTCAACATCCTATGAAGAAGAGTTGCAGCGGGGAGGCATTGTTGTTGAAATGCGTGAAGAATTAACCCTTCCAAATGGCACCTGGGGTGGAGGAGCAGGCCTCAAAAGGAGCTTAGTGCTGGAATAGAATCTGGGTGGGCATGGAGCGAAACTATATATCTAATCCATTGATTCCTCTGGTTGTTACATAAGAATATCGTTACCTAAAGGCAATTGAAAACCTTAGTAAGGACATTCAATTTCACATAACTTGATTCTAGTTTATGATTAAAAACATACTTGATAATTTTTCATAGAATCACGCACTCTAAAGCCCCCAATGACTATGGTTTGTTTCACATTGCTCGTTAAGTTAAAATAGATTTCATTTTGTTAAGGCTTGTACCACCTGAATTCCATGAGCTTCACGGTGATGAGCGTCAATCCAAGACTTAATCTGCATGAGAAAACTAACCAACCTTTTTCAGGGTGGATTGAAATGTTATTAGGTAGGGTGGAGCTCTTATGGGATATCTTTTTGGGAATCATGCGAGGATTTCTCCAAAGTGAATGCCACCACTTGAGAAGCACTCATTTTATTCACATTAATGGTAGCTTTACACACCCATCTATATATGAGATAGATAACTCTATTCTAGGTAGAATTATAGGCTCTTGGCATTGCCTCGAGGTGTAAAGAAAGAAAGAGACACAGAGAATCATATAATTTGGATGTAGAGAAAAGAGAGAAGCACAATTGGATTTTAGAGAAAGAAGTGAAGGAAATGACACTCATTGTGTGCATTTGTGTTGCTTTCATTGTCATTTTTCAGTGGAAATATGATGGGATTTCAACTTTAAAGGATAACTACCTTATATAATGTGGATCAAAATGCAACATCACAGTGGGTAGAAATATATTTAATGCATATACCCCCTCCTGAAAAGAACAAATTTAAAACAAAATCTCATACAAATATCAAAACGATGAACCATGTGGAGATATATATAGTCTAACATCTAGTCCTTTCACATTCTTTACAATTCCAGAGCTTCAAATATGTTGCAATGAGTTGTACAAATATACCTTAATTGATATCCTTAACAGAGTTTCTTCAGAAACCATTGTTCCAAATAATTGCTTAGCTAAGTGACTAGGGACCTGAAGTTAACTTGGGCTCCTTGTTGTACTCACTTCCTCCTCTCCTTTGCTTGGATATGATCTATGTCTTGGCTCTATCTACTGAATCTAATATACTGATTTTTCTTTCCTCTTTAAGGCTTAAATTTTCCTCAAAACATGCCTTACTGAAAAAGGAAACTAGTTTGCATGCAGTGTGTTTTGCATGCAGTTTGATTTTGGTACGAGAGTTAACAGGACTTTGCATGAGTTTTGGATTGAAAACTGTGAAACAGAGGAGAAACCATGAAGAAAATTTTGCATAGGACCATTGTAAGAAACAAATATTTTATGAAAAACTAGTTTTTCACCAATAAAATGAGAATTAAAGGATACCTACCTTTTAGAATGTGGATCAAAATGCAACATCACATTGGTGGAAATATCTTCAACGCATATACCCCTCCTGAAAAGAACAAATTTAAAACAAAATCGCATACAAATATCAAAACAATGAACCACATGGAGATATATAAAGGCTAACGTCTAAAAAAATGAACCACATGGAGATATATAAATCCTAACGTCTAATCCTTTCACATTCATTACAATTCCATAGCTTCAAATATGGTGGAATTAGTTGTACAAATCTACATGAATAATATTTACATAGATGTCCTTAACACAGTTTCTTTAGAAATGATTGTTCCAAATAATTAGGTAATTCATGAATGAGTAAAGAATACCAACTAAGCCTTTTATGAAATAATTCTCTATTTCGGAAACTAAATATATGGAGGGCACCTTTTTACAAGGATGTTTTTCAGACACAATTTGGCACCATAACCTAAATTTAAATTTACTTCCCTAAGTAAGACACTATTATTTGTAGAATTTGTTCCCATTATCATGTCCGAATAATACAATCAAGAATAAATATTGCTTCTATAGCCATACAGTCATGTTACCATGGAAGCACTGAAATATGGCAAAAATATCAACCAACAATGGAGAACCCTCTTGAAAGTTATTAATTAACCGGCAAAACAAAGGGATTTTTCATGCCAATAATTTGAAAAATGAATGGACAATGTATCTTGATATAGAAAAAATGAATAATAGACTAGCTCAGTAGAGCGAACTTGTACGACGTGCTGCATGTCACGGTTTCTACCTTCGTCTCTGAAAATGATACCCAACAAACTATAGTCTGTCCTCTTTCTGTCGCTTCTTACAAAATTGGAATCTAATGGTCAAAGAGAAAGTGATGATGATTTTCCCAAGCTAACATGTTTGAGATCAAATGTAGGAGCCTCCAAACACCCTAACTTCCTCAGTTCGTATCTTTGAAACTATAGCAAGACAAGATCTGAAATTCAGTCACAAGGTTTATCATGATTTTGGCTCAAATGGGTTTTAATTTCAGCTTCTGTAGCTTCTTAGAAAATAATTGTATAGCGAAAAATCCACGATGACCTGTTTGAAGTAGCGAAACCCTAGAATCCAAAGCTCTCATACCAATTGTTATGCAACAAGCTCACAAAAATAAAATAAAGAGATAGATCAACGACTTCAAAAGTAGTCTCTTCAATGGGGAAACATCCTTTACATTACATAAAATGAACATGTTAATCTAGGTTGTCATTGATGTCAATATAACAATTTTGGTGATTGCAAATTCTTTGATACATGATTGCCCATTGATGCCCATTGATCATAATGCTCATAGTGATGAAAGTTTGATATATGATGATATGATGAGATGGAGGACCCAAGTGGATTGAAAAGCAAGAGGCCAATTGAACAAAAATTGAACAACAAATGAAACAGGGGGTCAATTGAACAACAATTGAACAACAAGAGGTCAATTGAACAACAATTGAATAGCAATTGAACAACAATTTAACAACAATTTAACAACAAATGACGTAGTAGATCCAGTAAATCAACAAGAGAAAGAAGCCAAAGAATAAGAGGAAGAGTTAATCAGAGGACATCAAGGAAGCAAGTTATCGCATATGCCCAAGGGTAAGTGTTATCAGAAGAACAAAGAGCAACAACGATATCAGAGGAGAAAAGAAGAAAACATCGGAGAAGCCATATCGGAAGTATCGTATGTAATATATGCCCATGAAGAACTGATATGAAGAAAACATCAGAGGAGCATAAACAGAGTTATCGGAGGTCACAGGAAGGTAAGCCATAGGAGCAACAGCTATCAGAAGAGCGGAACAGTGAAGAGGGCTCACAGGAGCAACAACTATCGAAAGAGTGGAGGTTAGGGGTGTACGGATGTTTTGATCGTGGCTGAAGGCCCGAGCTAAATCCTAGCCGTCGATCTCATTTTCAAATGCTTATGTCACAGTCAACGGTGAGGGTTAGGCCTGTTTTTAAACCATGTGGTAGTTGAAGATCCGTAGGCCATAGATTTGATGACCTCATATATCCTATGGATATCGGGTCATAAAGTGATGGGACGTTAATCTCAAAACGGACCCAAACTTTTATAGATCAAGGATTTATAATCATTATTGGCTCCGTAATGGCAGTTAAGCATCGTGAAAGTTCCCCGGCCGATATCGTTGTGAACCATTGGATCCAGCGCACCTTGATCAAATGATGGAGGATTGGCGATTGGGTTTGTTGATCGGGTGGATCAACAACCATCAGATTAATGATGAGATCAAGGTGGAGAATTAATCTGATAAGACTTGGGACTGCATGGACATGAGAATTTTATGGACACAGGTTTATTTTATTTGGGGTGTGGTCTTGTGCATTCATGTGGGACCAACGTTCATTTACGGGATTAAAGGAATAACTCCGTTTTTTCATGAAGTTGCAATCGCGATTAAAGGTGATGACGTGGCATGTGGGACCTCCATATGGGTAACGTATCTCAGGCATCTATCACAGAGAAGAGGTAATAGTTCACAACTCGTGAACTTGAAGGAACAGAGGAATCTGGAAGGTCAAGCAAACGAAAGAAGAAGTCAAAATGTCAAGAAGCCAAAGGTCTGGCAGACGATGAAGGTAAAAAAGAATCTGAAGATCGAGTGAGAGAGATGTAAGCAGAAGGACAGAAGTAAGCCGTAGGTCCAGTAGGACAGAAGGAAGCCGAAGGTCTAGTAGGACAGAAGGAAGCTGAAGGTCCAACAGGACAAAGGAAGACGAAGGTCCAGCAAGCCAAAAGGAAGCCGAAGGTCCAACAGGATAGGAGGAAGTCGAAGGACGAGGAAATTCTGTTGATTGGGTTAATCTTTGAAAGGCTCAAACCTGTGATGAATAAATCAAGTACATAACACAACCTGAAGAACAATTCTTAAGGGGAAAAATAAAGTTTCATCTGACATCGTTTGAAGGAGCAGTAGCTAGAAACTCTTCCAGTGTAGAATGGCTAGTGACTTGGTGTTTTTTTAGTCCAATCCTTCTATAAAGGTCAACCGTATAATTTAATTACTTTTTTCCATGGAAATGGTATATATGGGCACCTAGAAATTTCACAATTTCAAGCCTTCACTAGGCATATATTGGCACCTAAAGATTTTAGTGCAATTGTGTTTTTCTGAAACCACCATTGCATAATACATAGAATAGAATCATACTCATCTCTACTGGAAGATAGTTGGGTTGTTTTTTCCTACTTACATCTAAGCACAAAACATCACCTGAATAAACTAAAGGAGTTTGTTTTGTATTCACAAAGTAATCAAACACTATCATCTCCACTATTTGGGGAGGCTCATTTTCACATTTTCCTTCAACTCTAACTTTCATTGGAAAACTTCATATAGGAAGGCCCTAAGT
This sequence comes from Pinus tabuliformis, assembly GCA_031772625.1. Lineage (NCBI taxonomy): Eukaryota > Viridiplantae > Streptophyta > Pinopsida > Pinales > Pinaceae > Pinus > Pinus tabuliformis. Next base: position 926,069,897 of record CM062810.1, on the reverse strand, counting down.
TATCTAGCCAAAAGAGAAACTAATAGCATTGATGAAAATAACAAATATAACATGTTAATCCATAAACAATAAAAAAATGGCTAGAATAGAGCACAAGGAATTATACAACTATTCTTTGCAGATTTTATCACTTAAACCAGAGATCTAAAATTATATATTTTTGTGTATTTTCTTAATTCTTGTTCCTTTCATATATTGTTTTTCCTGCAAGAGAATAGAATTTCACAAGCCTTTAAAAATACCATATGACAGTAATCTAAGATTTTACATATTTTTTGTTGCATTTACCTTAGTCTCAAAAAAATATGTAAAAATAAATAAAATTGAGGAGAAAGCTCGTCTCACTTAGTGCCAAGTAATCCATCTTGTAATGTGCATTGGTGAAAGTTGTGGTTTACCACCTAGAGTTCATCCCAGAACCTTAGCATTAAGCATTGTTTCCAAATCAAAAGACAAACATCATCATGGTGGACTATGACTACCTATCATACCTAAAACAAAAGGAGTGCACAACCTATATTAAGTCAAATCACCTAAAGGAAATAAAAAACCTTAGTAAGGACATTCAATTTCACATAACTTGATTCTAGTTTATGATTAAAAACATATTTGATAATTTTTCATAGAATCACACACTCTAAAGCCCCCAATGACTATGGTTTGTTTCACATTGCTCGTTAAATTAAAATAGATTTCATTTTGTTAAGGCTTGTACCAAGTGAATTCCATGAATTTCATAGTGATGAGCCTCAATCCAAGACTTAATCTGCATGAGAAAACTAACCAACCTTTTTCAGGGTGGAGTGAAATGTTATTAGGTAGGGAGGAGCTCTTATGGGATATCTTTTTGGGAATCATGCGAGGATGTCTCCAAAGTGAATGCCACCACTTGAGAAGCACTCATTTTATTCATATTGGTGGTAGCTTTACACACCCATCCATATATGAGATAGATACCTCTAATCTAGGTAGAATTATAGGCTCTTGGCATTGCCTCGAGGTGTAAAGAGAGAAAGAGACACAGAGAATCATATAATTTGGATGTAGAGAAAAGAGAGAAGCACAATTGGATTTTAGAGAAAGATGTGAAGGAAATGACACTCATTGTGTGCATTTGTGTTGTTTTTATTGTCATTTTTCAGTGGAAATATGATGGGATTTCAACTTTAAAGGATAACTAACTTATAGAATGTGGATCAAAATGCAACATCACAGTGGGTAGAAATATCTTTAATGCATATACCCCTTCTTGAAAAGAACAAATTTAAAACAAAATATCATACAAATATCAAAACAATGAACCATGTGGAGATATATATAGTCTAACATCTAGTCCTTTCATATTCTTTACAATTCCAGAGCTTCAAATATGTTGGAATGAGTTGTAAAAATATACCTTTATAGATATCCTTAACAAAGTTTCTTTAGAAACCATTGTTCCAAATAATTTCTTAGCTAAGTGACTAGGGACCTGAAGTTAACTTGGGCTCCTTGTCATACTCACTTCCTCCTCTCCTTTTCTTGGATATGATCTACGTCTTGGCTCTATCCACTGAATGTAATATACTGAATTTTCTTTCCTCTTTAAGGCTCAAATTTTCCTCAAAACATGCCTTACCGAAAGAGGAAACTAGTTTGCATGCAGTTTGATTTTAGTACGAGAGTTAACAGGACTTTGCATGAGTTTTGGATTGAAAACTATGAAATGGAGGAGAAACCATGAAGAAAATTTTGCATAGGACCATTGTAAGAAACAAATCTTTTATGAAAAACTATTTTTTCACCGATAAAATGAGAATTAAAGGATAACTACCTTATAGGCTGTGGATCAAAATGCAACATCACATTGGTGGAAATATCCTCAACGCATATACCCCTCCTGAAAAGAACAAATTTAAAACAAAATCGCATACAATTATCAAAACAACGAACCACATGGAGATATATAAAGGCTAACGTCTAAAACAATGAACCACATGGAGATATATAAAGGCTAACGTCTAAAAAAATTAACCACATGGAGATATATAAAGGCTGACATCTAGTCCTTTCACATTCATTACAATTCCACAACTTCAAATATGGTGCAATCAGTTGTACAAATCTACATGAATAATATTTACATAGATGTCCTTAACACAGTTGCTTTAGAAATGATTGTTCCAAATAATTAGGTAATTCATGAATGAATAAAGAATACCAAATAAGCCTTTTATGAAATAATTCTCTATTTGGGAAACTAAATATATAGAGGGCACATTTTTACAAAGATGTTTTTCGAACACAATTTGGCGCCATAACCTAAATTTAAATTTACTCCCCTAAGTAAGACACTATTATTTCTGGAATTTTTGCCCGTTATCATGGCTGAATAATACAATCAAGAATAGATATTGCTTCCATATCCATAGAGTCATGCTACCGTGGAAGCACTGGAATATGGCAAAAATATCAACCAATAATCGAGAACCCTGTTGAAAATTATTAATTAACTCGAAAAACAAAGGGATGGTTCATGCCAATAATTTGAAAAATGAATGGACAATGTATCTTGATATAGAAAAAAATGAATAATAGACTAGCTCAGTAGAGCGAACTTGTATGACGTGCCACATGTCACGGTTTCTATATTCGTCTCTGAAAATGATACCCAACAAACTACAGTCTATCCTCTTTCAGTCACTTCTTACAAAATTGGAATTTGATGGTCAAAGAGAAAGCTATGACGATTTTCCCAAGCTGACATGTTTGAGATCGTATTCAGGAGCCTCCAAACACCCTAACTTCCTCAGTTCGTATCTTTGAAACTATAGGGAGACAAGATTTGAAATTTAGTCACAAGGTTTATCATGATTTTGGCTCAAATGGGTTTTAATTTCAGCTTCTGTAGCTTCTTAGAAATAAAATGTATAGCGAAAACTCCACGATGACCTATTTGAAGCAACGAAACCCTAGAATCCAAAGCTCTCATACCAATTGTTATGCAACAAGCTCACAAAAATAGAAGAAAGAGATAAATCAACGACTTCAAAAGTAGTCTCTTCGATCTAGGTTGTCATTGATGTCAATATAACAGTGTTTGTGATTGTAAATTATTTGATACATGATTTCCCATTGATGCCCATTGATCATAATGCTCATAGTGATGAAAGTTTGATATATGATGATATGATGAGATGGAGGACCCAAGTGGATTGAACAACAAGAGGTGAATTGAACAACAATTGAACAACAAATGACGCAGGAGGTCAATTGAACAAAAATTGAATAGCAATTGAATATCAATTGAATAGCAATTGAACAACAATTGAATAGAAATTGAACAATAAATGACGTAGTAGATCCAGTAAATCAACAGGAGCAAGAAGCCAAAGAATAAGAGGCAGAGTTCATCAGAAGCCATCAAGGAAGCAGGTTATCGCATATGCCCAAGGGTAAGTGTTATTAGAAGAACAAAGAGCAACAACGATATCAGACGAGAAAAGAAGAAAACATTGGAGAAGATATCGGAAGTATCGCATGTAATATATGCCCAAGAAGAACCAATATGAAGAAAACAATAGAGGAGCATAAACAGAGTTATCGAAGGTCACAAGAAGGTAAGCCACAAGATCAACAGCTATCGGAAGAGCGAAAGAGTGAAGATGGGTCAAATGAGTAACAGCTATCAGAAGAGCGGAGGTAAGGAGTGTATGGATGTTTTGATCATGGCTGAAGGCTCGTGCTAAATCCTAACCGTCGATCTCATTTTCAAACACTTACGTCATAGTCAATGGCGAGGGTTAGGCCTGTTTTTAAACCATGTGCTAGTTGAAGACCCACAGGCCGTATATTTGATGACCTCATATATCCAATGGATATTGGGTCATAAAATGATCGGACATTAATCTCAAAATGTACCCAAACTTTTATAGATCAAGGATTTATAATCCTTATCGGCTCCGTAAGGGCGTTAAGCGTCGTGAAAGTTCCCCGACCAATATCGTTGTGAACCATTGGATCTAGCATGCCTCGATCAAATGATGGAGGATCAACGATTGGGTTTGTTGATCGGGTGGATCAACAACCATGGGATTAATGATGAGATCAACGGTGGAGAATTAATTCGAAAAGACTTGGGACTGAGTGGACCCGAGAAGTTTATGGACACGAGTTTATTTTATTTGGGGTGCAGTCTTGTGCATTCACGTGGGACCAACGTTCATTTGCGGGATTAAAGGAATAACTCCATTTTATCATGAAGTTGGGATTGCGATTAAAGGTGATGACGTGTCATGTGGGACCTCCATATGGGTAATGTATCTCGGGCATCTATCCAAAGGTCTGGCAGACGATGAAGGTACAAAAGAAGCCGAAGATCGAGTGAGAGAGATGTAAGCAGAAGGACAGAAGTAAGCCGTAGGTCCAGCAGGATAGAAGCAAGTTGAAGGTCTAGCAAGACAGAAGGAAGCCGAATGTCTAGTAGGACAGAAGGAAACCTAAGGTCCAGCAAGATAGAAGGAAGCCAAAGGTCGAGCAGGACAGGAGGAAGTCGAAGGATGAAGCAATTCTGTTGATTGGGTTAATCTTTGAAAGGCTCGGACCTGTGATGAATAAATCAAGTACATAACGCAACCTGAAGAACAATTCTGTGAAGGGGAAAATTAAAGTTTCATCTGACATTGTTTGAAGGGAGGAGTAGCCAGCACCAACATTGAAGTGTTTGTGACTCTGGTTATGGGAAGTGAGATATCGCAATAGCAAGAACAATGAGAAGCAGTCATGCTTGAAACAATTACCACAATAGTAAAGAATAGAGGCTTGAAAACATAGAATTGCTTTTGTGCATACATTGAGGCTTAGTGCAAATATCTTGTTGAAAAGCTTCAACAAATCTTGTAAACATTATTGGAGATCATGATTCCTATTTGAAATCGTCATGAGGTAACTGTGCAGACTCTGTTAGGGCAATAGGAAGAGTTGTGAAGACTCCTTCATATGAAGACAATTGTCATTAACGTAGCAGTGAAGGTGTAAATAGACAAAATTCAGTGAAGAAGATGTTGGGAGTAGAGAATTACTATCAAACATATCTAGACAAAGTATAGTAGTGGATTGGAGCCTAGAGGCTTGTTGCCCTGAAGGTTGGAGCCCCAAACAAACAAGGTTGGTGCCTTGACAAGATGGGGTTGGAGCCCTTGGGGTTCGTGCCTCAGAATTGGAAGGATTGGTGTCCTTGGAGTTGGTGCTCCTAAACACAAGGTTGTGCCTTGAGAAGATAGGGTTGGTACCCTAGAGGTTGGAGCCTCACAAAAGACCAAGTTGGTGCTTGGAAACATATTGGAGCCTTATATATATTGTACCAGATTTATTGTAAAGTTTATATTAATAAAATCATTTATTCCTATTGTTCATTTTGTGTTTTAAATATAAATGATTTAACTGGTAAAAATAACAAATGAAAAGGAATACTGATTCACCCCCCTTCGATATTTCCAACAGAACAATTCTTGTATGATACAAATGCCAAGACCTCCTTTCTATATATAGGAGTCTAAGGGGTCACAGTATAATGAGAGCCAACATAACAATAATAATGTAAGGGCACAATAATAACAATAGCGGGCTTCTATGGGGCACAATAATAACAATATGGGGACAACATGGGCACAACAATAACAATAAGGGTTATAATGACAATAATAATAAGGGAATACACTAGTATTATAGAGACCTAACAAAGCCCATATCTTTATTAGGATCTTCATTCTGACAAAGCCTTGTATTTAATGGTGTTTCGATATCTTGAATATACGAAGTTAAAAGGGAGAGGAGAAAACCTCAAAATGCACATGTTAACTTCAATTATATTTCAAATCGCTTAAACAAGGAACAACATCTCTTGTTCTCGATAAGTCACGATGCTTGGTATACTTGTCATCTTTCTCCCCTAAGAAAACACTTGAGGTGTGACTAGACTTATGTTGATGTGTTTCAAGCTAAGATATTATTCCTTTAATCGAGATAAGTGATGTTTAGGTTAACTTATTACTTGATGTTCGCATATTAAATCTATTGGTAATTATGTTTTAATATGCTCATTTAATTTTTCAGTCAATCAACTACAAGAAAATAATTTTGATGTCCATGAATGTACGAAACTGAGTCACCCCCTCCCTCTCAGTTTAGTCAAGTTTTCATCAAAATATACTCACCTCATTCAGTAGATGCTTTTGGGGACCAAAATCCTCCCAAAATGGGGGTGTATGATCTGGATTGGATGAGTATCTTCTTTTTCATCCATCTTGATGCTTTCAAAGTAGAAAAAATGGAGGAATCAATGCACAAGACCATTTTTTTCGAGTAGTCCTAGTTTGGAAAATTTCAAGTCAAAAACATCAAGAGTCATTTTGAGGCCTTAAATGAACATATTTTGCACTCTCGGCCTTACTATGGAATATGTAAATGTATATGTAATAGGATCATCCTAATAGTGAAGGGATTGCATTTGTAATGTGTGGATTGGTGTATGTAGGATGATGTATTCATTATGGATGGTATGGATGTTATTTCGACTTATGAATCTATTTGAGGTATTTTGAGGCATTTATGCTATTATTATTTATATTTGGATTGTCATTAATACTCACATTGTTGTACATGGTATGAACTATTGAATTTTATGTATTTGGGTTATAACATTGGGTATGAGAGCATATAATCTTAGGGTTTTTATAATTTGAATTAATCACTTTAACATTTTCATTACATTTTTTCTGGGATACTTTAAATGGTGAAATTTTTGACATATTTAGAAGAAATATCAAGAAAAATTTGATTAAAATTTACTATTTTAATTCACTGTACTTTCAGAGATATTTTGTGGATGTTAGGATTTGTGATTCATTAATAATGACAACGGAATGTTTCTCCTCTAAAAAAAGGAAATAATGACAACCGAATGCTTCTCCTCGGTGAAATATATGGCGGGGAAGCAACTTTACTTTGGGTTGTAAGCATTATTTTAAATTACATTCAAAATCAAGCAGATAATCACCAATGTCGGCTCTTGAATGGCTTTTGGTATCTGTGCCAAGTGACACGAGTATAAATATCAGCTAAGCAAAGATTGATTTAGTGTTGACAACGTTGCGGTTTAACTTTAAACACGTTCATAGCGTTTTGTTTTTGTGGATTCAGCAAGGCCCTGAAAGAAAGTCTCAGGCTCTGATTTACTCGAACTCGACCAATATGGCTTTATACGATGAAATGTCCGATAATGAGATATATGACAGCGAAAGCGATGAAAGGGAAAGCAGCGAAAGCGATGAAAGGGAAAATGAAGAATTGAGATATGAAAGAATGGTGGAAATAGCACGCAGTCGTCGTGATGACAACAAAGGACGTCTGAAATATACGGAAAGATGGAAGGCAAATGAAAAGTCAGAGGAAAAGGCGTTATCTGATCTGCGGGCTGTGCGAGAGGTAGGGATTAAAAGATTGAATGAGTGTAAACAGACGAGAATGAGTCGATCTGGTTTAACAAAGTTCAAATGTGTGGTAGATGCATGGTTGAAGATAGCAGAATGCAGGCACATGCTTAAATGGACATATGCATATGGCTATTATTTAACCCCGACATCCAGCGATCATGATCAGGACGCTGATATTGTTCACAAAAAACAAAACCTTTTCGAATTCCTACAAGGTGAAGCTGAAAGTAGTTTAGAACGACTTCATCATTGCGTTGAACGAGAGTTGCAAGACCATATAGAAAGCGCCCTTAAAGCTGACGCTGATACTTCGACTGGGAAAAAGGCGTTGCGCGATTTTGATCACTTCTGTTTCAGGCTTGAAAAGCTCACAAAATCGACGGGCGAATATTTTGAAAACCTAATTCAGGCTTTTGAAAACAATCTCTCCGAAGTTAGTCGGATTAATGCACCAGCAGGGTGCGCATGAAGAAGCAATTATTACTAGAACCAGCTGTCACTTATTCTTAAGCAGTGCAAGTGGGCCGCCGGACTCGGATGAATTTTTCTCTTATTTTGTCGTATCTTTGTTGGTTCCAGCAGATTAAGGATCTTGGACGTTTGTCGCAACCCAATCCTTTTGATTGATTATCCAGTCCATATTATTGTCTATTATTGTTACTAATATTTCATGATTATTTATTTTAATAAAATGTGATCTTTGTTTTTAGTGAAATCTCATAACGGAAGCAAAGATTTACTTTTGATGTATCTATTGTTTATATGTGGACTTGTTTTGTTAAGTTTGACTTGTATATAGATAAGTGGAAAGTTCAATTTTAATGAAGATTTACTTTTGATGTATATGTGGACTTGTTTTGTTGAGTGTGATTTGTGTATAGCTAAGTGGATTAAAGCATATCTCTATTTTTAAGCACTGCTTGTAATTTTAAAGATTAATTTTTATTTTTTCTATCGTATTATTCATGTATATCTTTGTTCAAACATAATAAGGATCTTTGTTTATGGCACCCAAATCTTTGTGATTGATTACTAGTTTAATATTATTATATGTTTTAATATTTATTTTAATAAGAAGTGGTGATTTATATTTATATTTCATGTGCGATTTTATTTATAGAGGTTATATTAAATGGTCTTATGACATGGAGGTATAAGTTTAATAAATTACATTATATCTTTTTCAATTTAATGTTTAAAGGGGTTGGATTCTATAGTGGGAAGCAACAAGTTCTTCATAGGTAGGCATGGTTCAATTCTGGCTTAGCTTTGATGTAGTTATTCAACATGTTTTAGCCAAGGTTAATTTTAGGGGCGAATAATTGCCCAAAGGCGAAATTTAAGGATTTTTATATTTTGGTATCCATGGTTTCTTGGATTTGAACGGCTCATGCCACTGCAGCAGCAACAATAACACTCGATACTTGACAGAATTGTTGGCTGAGCATGAGAAATTAGGCCCCTTTATGCAGATCCTGCCCATCTGTAGCCGGCTTTTAAATCAGGGTAAGTTGGCTTCATATGTCTTGTTTTTCTTCAAGTTTGAAGTACAGGAGAAGATAGTTGCTGAGTATGATACAGATTATCAGATGTTCTGGAAGGCCAAATTAGGTGGATTCATGCCTCCTGTAGTTGGAACAACGGTGATAATCACTTTGCCAGTGAACGCTGAATGCTTCCGTTGGTTTGGAAGCAAATATAACCGTGGTTACAAGAGACCATGATTTTTTTTTTAATGGTTGGATATCAAATTTTGTTAAAGATTCTCTCCATCTGCTTGTTACCCCAGAAGCAAAAGAGAATAACTAAAGCTGAAAAAACATGTAGAAGTATCATTATGCTGATTTGGATTTCATCTTTTGGAAAGAAGATTTGGCTTCAAAATTAACCTGAATGGTATATTGACTTTTCAGGAAATGGTCCATTCTGATTGTGGCCGAGGCCTTGTACCATGGTGGAAGTATTAAGGAAGTGATGACTGATAATGACCTCTTTACATCTGATAGAAAAGTTGAACAGAGATCATAGTATTCAACACGTGAGTGCGTTTCAACATATGAGAACTTTATAAGGTATGCTGAACTGTATTGAATGTTGCTTTATTTTGCTGCCAAGTTTATCCATGGTGACTGTTTTTATATACAACACTGGAGCTGCTCGTAGTATGCATAATATTTGACTAGACCATGTCGAGCATTGCAAAAATTTTCTTTTCGCTTAATTTTACCCATGGCTGAATCTCTGCTTCCACTTATTCTGCTATGTTTTTCAGAGCATGCAATGGATTTTTCATATTTAACATTATCTTGCCATTTACCCCGGTCATTTGGACTTTGATAAACCACTGACAACACGTTTTTAACAAGCAAAGTGGCCTACATTGTTGAACCATTCGAGGAATGATCCAAGCATGCCTGCCCATGCATTTTGTATAGTGCACTCTAAAATGGTCCACTTTCAGGTTTGGTTAACCAAAAATACTAGGACCCAAAGATAAGAGTTGCATGTAGTTATTTCCAGTTACATAAGATGCAAGATTGCACCAATAAAGAATTAAGAACCTGGTAACCTATGGGAGTGCCTACACTATGAAGAACTATGTTTTGAGTTTGGGAAAAAATACACCCACTTAATATGTAGGATTTTGCTTGAATAGAGGACAGGAACAACTCTAATATTGACTAGATATCTTACACTCCACTAAGGAAATGAGAAGAAGAAACACCGGATAAAACCAAGAAAAAAAATCTGGTAAAATGTATAATGAGTGAAAAGATAAGAATGCTACCATGCAGGCAACGCAATAATAGCCTTCACATTTCCCTCCCTTATTTGTCAGGCTTATTGTATTACCCAGCATAACCAGACCCCTGAGCATAATAATAATTCTTACCCTCCATCCCATCTAAATCATCATCTCCGTTCTTTGATTATTGAGATTGAAACACCATTCTGTCTAAACCTTTATCTTCCATCTGCGTGGTAATCATGCCTTCTGGAAAAAGTTAAAAATGGCGGTGCCTTATGGATATGGCAGATTCTGCATGTAACTTGAACTACCAGATTCCTCCTCCCTTTCAGAGTTTTGACCAGTTGTGTAATAATGGGATGCCCAAGGTTCTTGATGGGTTGCTTGGCCGTATATCTGACTTTGATTAAAATCCGGTCTAACTGCTTGGCCTGATCTTTCCCAATCATTTGGATCTGAGTTGTAACCATAGTTTGAAGCCACCTCTTGAGGATTCTGATAGGGTAATGTGTTTGTACCTTTGTAGGTATTGTCATTCAAGTATGACATAGTGGACAGACTAGCTTCAGTAGCTGTGAAACCAGGCCCTGGATTATGTCCTTCAGAACCATGCATGAAGCCATTGTTTACTGGATCTACATACGATACAGAGAAATTATTGCTGGGCTTTTTTGGTTCAAAGATGTTCACACATTCACTAGTTGATGGTGTTAGTGTCAGTCTTTCCAGCCTTCCTCCAGTGATCAAACGTGCTCTTACAAAGTGATTTTGAAGTGTCAAGGTCAAATTTTGTCATTTCAGTAAGTCTTCAAGCAAAATTTGGTCACTAGGCATTAGGTCTAGGGTTTGCCTTAACTCCTTTTAAAGTTGTCAAAATGTTAGTCCATGTCACCATTCAGCTGAGCCTATCATCATTCATAGGGTTTTCATTGTCATGTCAGTGTCTAATGAGTCATTTTACACCTGGTCCATGCTTCAGTTGCCACCCAGGCAAGGTCATTTCCCTCTCCTAGGGTTTTGAAGGCAATTTCTCTTGGATGGTCAAATCATCGACAAAACTTGTTTCATGATGTTCATACACCTTCCCCTATCCTTAAAGTACCTTATCAAACACTTCCCATCCCTTAGATCCGCCAAATTCCTCATTTTTCCACAAACCCTTGTTTCTAGCTACAACCTGGCAATTTTCTAGGTTGGGCCTGTGTTTTGCCCTTTTGGACCCCTTCCCCTCACTCAATCTCTGAGATTCCACTTTCCCCTACTTCCTAACATACCTCCCTACTTTCAAAAATTTCCCCAAGAATTTAGAAGCCCCCTTCATTTCGCTCCATTTCAACAAAATTCCTTGTTTCACACATCGGGACAAGTTGCACTCAAATGATGTTTCAGAGCAATAAAAGATGAATTTTGGAAAAATGAGAGAGGTTTTCGTCCATAACATGCCAAATAAGAAAAACCTCCTTCACTTTTTACACAGGTGTCATGGTTTGAGAGAAATGTCAAAAATACCGGCGAGAACGAAGGTGCTCCAAGGACGGTTGGCTAAAGCACAAAAACGAAGGAAAACGCCCGATCCACTCCAAACTTTGGCCAAAGCCTCTTTGAATGAGCATGGTACTTGATTGGGGACTCCAAGCCCAAATTTCAAGAAATTTGGAGAAAATTTTGTCATTTGTGATTTTTTTGTGCAATTTACAGGTTTTGGCCATTGGAGTGGTCTCACCCCGCGCGCGACCACTTGGGAGGACTGCTCAGAATCACAAAAAGTTGACATTTTTGGAAAGGGCATGCAAAAACTAGAATTACCTATACTTGGGGTCAACTTGATTTTGAGATTTGGGCCTCCAAAAGCTCAAAATACATCAAAAAAATGACTTTCTGCCCACTTTTTGAGTTGCAGAAAGTGACCTTGGGAGAAATGGTTTTTGAGGGGGAAAACAGCTCCAAATTCCGAAATTCCACTTGGGATGGAAAGTAGACAGACCAAGCTTTCCAATGAGCCATCTTGCACCTGATTTGGACCAGTGGAACCCACTCAAAAGTTGCTGCAAAGGGGCGCGACCATTTGAACAGGGGGCGCGACCATTCGAGCCAGCTTTGCGAGAATTGACCTTTTTTGTCAAAAAACACTTTTTTGACTATGGTTGACCATTTTTACTTGTAGATGATGGATAAATGTAATATTTTCATGGCACTTTGATAGATTTTATCTCTCTTTACCCTTCTAGAAGCTTCCTTGATGTAAAAAGTGAATAATTAATGCATGAATCAGTTAGCTAAGTAATAGAGGCAAGTTGTTTCGCTGCCTATTTTCTAGTTCTTAGTTTAGAATTAGTTCAAACTGCTCCTAGGAAGCTGAGCTCGACCCCTAGAGGTGGGGAAAGGAGTTAGATGGTCTAGATGGTCTATATTATGCTCTCTCCTTCTCATTTTCATGGTTGGACTCTTGTGGGAGAAGTATTATTGTATATTGTACATCTATTACTGCAATTTAAGGAAAATGAAGGCCAGGGTTTTGCAGACATCATTGTGGATTCTTGTGGATTGTTGTGTTGATGGTGTGTTCTCTAAATGTTATTGTAAGTGTGTTTATGTGTTCCATCTCTTTCTTTACTGCTAATTGAACAGATGAAGTGATAAAGTTTGAATTCATGCATGCCATGCTCAGCTTTTAATTTTGTTCAATATCTATGTTTTCCACTGTCTAAAGAGGATTCAAAGTTGTTGTTTGCCCTCTTTAGCTCCTCCTCTATCATTCTTGATCATCCATCTCAGATTAAGGCATCAGCACTCACTCCTACCTTGCCCCAAAGATCCCCCTGCAAAAACTGAGCCCAATCCCCGCACCCTGAATTGCACTCCCTCCAATTGCCACCAAAAACCCCAAAAATCTTTAAATCAACCTCCCTTATCAATTTACTAGCCTAAAATCTTTATTCCTAATTGGTCAGCTTATCATATTGAAAGATCTACCGAATTTGACCCGAGAGAGCCTTCTCATACCTCGTAGGGCTAGCTACGAGGTGAAATGGTTTGATGTAGCCTTGAGAGTTTGTCTATCTCAGCCTAGGTGAATTCCAAGCGCTAACAGATGGAACAACTACTATGAAAGAAGAATCAAAGAGGCCATCAAAATAGAAACTAATACAAGTTTTCTTTAGCAAGATGATGGATTAAAGATTAGTTGTAGACTTGTAGTTGGCTTTCATCTCTTAGGAATATTGAAGTGCAAAGCAACAACTGAAGTTTTTCCCTGTGCTCAGTAGTATAGGTTGTAGGTTGGGTTCTCACACTTGCATCTTAGAATCTTTTATATCATGACAAGCATAATCAGCTTACCCCTTCTACTGTGGCTTAATAATGATAACAAAAGTCTATTATAATTCATGTTCAGCCGATTATACAATTAGTTCATTAATAAATTAAGGCAGCATGTAAATATATATACCGAGGAAAGATGAAATATCTTGACACTAAAGTCCTGATGATGAACCTTAGTTTGTGGGCTTAAAACATCAAAAGAACTATGAACCAAATCACATATACTCCAACAACCAATGGAGGAATTCCTTCATTCATCAATGGATGAAATGCCTTCATTACTCAAACTACAACTTTCAACGATCTAAAGTTATATTACTTATTGTCCTAATAAATTCAAGTTTATCATTTATAGCTTACGTTTGTGTAAGTTAATTAAAATCAAGGATGCTCCCTCATAAAATGGAAAGAAATAGCCAAACCAAAATAAGGCAGGGCTGTAGTTTCCAAAATAAGGCAAGGCTGTAGTTTGAGAGTTTAAAAAAATACACACTATTATGGCAAGGCTATAGTTTCCAAGAGCATATGGAAAGTAATATAGGGGCAAGTTTGTGGCATCAAGTCATAGGGAAAAAATATGTGGACTTATGATCTTTGGAGGAATGGATTAGACTTCCAAATAAAATTATTACAAATGTCTCAATGGTTAAAAGGTTATTGTTCAATCTTTTACTCTGCTGGGCAATTGGCAATGTGGAGAATAGGAAATGGATTGAATGTGAAAATAGGTGAAGACACCTAGCTCCACAAGATTAATGAAGAAACTATCAAGATCCTGGCAATGGCATACTCACTTAAGCTGATGTTATGTCCAAAATTGATCACCATATAGAAACAACACTGGAAATTTGCAAGGTCAACAGGCTTGGAAGGAGGTTCAAAGGACACTCGAGATGGCTATGTCAACATATTACAACTAAGTACAATTTGGAGAATAGGAAATGGAGAGAAAGTGAGAATAGGTGAAGATCCCTAAGTGAGGTTTAAAAGGCTCCAGGAGATTAATGAAGAAACTATTGAGACCCTGCATAACAATGGCACACACTCAAGCTGATATTGTGGATCCAAATTTGACCACCATGCAGAAACAACGCTAGATATCAGCAAGGTTCTTGATGGGTTGCTTGGCTGTATATTTGACTTTGATTAAAATCTGGTCTAACTGCTTGGCCTGATCTTTCATTAACAAATTAGTTCATTAACAAATTAAGGAAGCATGTAAATATATATACCGAGGAAAGATGAAATATCTTGACACTAAAGTCCTGATGATGAACGTTAGTTTGTGGGCTTAAAACATCAAAAGAACTATGAACCAAATCACATATACTCCAACAACCAATGGAGGAATTCCTTCATTCATCAATGGATGAAATGCCTTCATTACTCAAACTGCAACTTTCGACGATCTAAAGTTATATTACTTATTGTCCTAATAAAATTCAAGTTTATCATTTATAGCTTACGTGTGTGTAAGTTACATAATTAAAATCAAGGATGCTCCCTCATAAAATGGAAAGAAATAGCCAAACCAAAATAAGGCAAGGCTGTAGTTTCCAAAATAAGTCAAGGCTGTAGTTTGAGAGTTTAAAAAAATACACACTATTACAGCAAGGCTGTAGTTTCCAAGAGCATATGGAAAGTAATACAGGGGCAAGTTTGTGGCATCAAGTCATAGGGCAAAAATATGTGGACCTATGATCTTTGGAGGAATGGATTAGACTTCCAAATAAAATTATTACAAATGTCTCAATGGTTAAAAGGCTCTTGTTCAATCTTTTCCTCTGTTGGGCAATTGGCAATGTGGAGAATAGGAAATGGATTGAATGTGAAAATAGGTGAAGACACCTAGCTCCACAAGATTAATGAAGAAACTATCAAAACCCTGGCAATGACATACTCACTCAAGCTGATGTTATGTCCAAAATTGATCACCATATAGAAACAAAACTAGAAATTTGCAAGGTCAATAGGCTTGGAAGGAGGTTCAAAGGACAATCGAGATGGCTATGTTAACATATTACAACTAAGTACAATGTGGAGAATAGGAAATGGAGAGAAAGTGAGAATAGGTGAAGATCCCTAGGTGAGGTTTAAAAGGCTCCAGGAGATTAATGAAGAAACTATTGAGACCCTGCATAACAATGGCGCACACTCAAGCTGATATTGTGGATCCAAATTTTACCACCATGCAGAAACAACACTAGATATCAACAAGGTTCTTGATGGTTTCTTGGCTATATATCTGACTTTGATTAAAATCCGGTCTAACTGCTTGGCCTGATCTTTCATTAACAAATTAGTTCATTAACAAATTAAGGAAGCATGTAAATATATATACCGAGGAAAGATGAAATATCTTGACACTAAAGTCCTGATGATGAACCTTAGTTTGTGGGCTTAAAACATCAAAAGAACTATGAACCAAATCACATATACTCCAACAACCAATGGAGGAATTCCTTCATTCATCAATGGATGAAATGCCTTCATTACTCAAACTGCAACTTTCAACGATCTAAAGTTATATTACTTATTGTCCTAATAAAATTCAAGTTTATCATTTATAGCTTACGTCTGTGTAAGTTACATAATTAAAATCAAGGATGCTCCCTCATAAAATGGAAAGAAATAACCAAACCAAAATAAGGCAAGGCTGTAGTTTGAGAGTTTAAAAAAATACACACTATTATGGCAAGGCTGTAGTTTCCAAGAGCATATGGAAAGTAATACAGGGGCAAGTATGTGGCATCAAGTCATAGGGCAAAAATATGTGGACCTATGATCTTTGGAGGAATGGATTAGACTTCCAAATAAAATTATTACAAATGTCTCAATGGTTAAAAGGCTCTTGTTCAATCTTTTCCTCTGCTGGGCAATTGGCAATGTGGAGAATAGGAAATAGATTGAATGTGAAAATAGGTGAAGACACCTAGCTCCACAAGATTAATGAAGAAACTATCAAGACCATGGCAATGACATACTCACTCAAGCTGATGTTATGTCCAAAATTGATCGCCATATAGAAACAACACTGGAAATTTGCAAGGTCAACAGGGTTGGAAGGAGGTTCAAAGGAAAATCAAGATGGCTATGTTAACATATTACAACTAAGTACAATGTGGAGAATAGGAAATGGAGAGAAAGTGAGAATATGTGAAGATCCCTAGGTGAGGTTTAAAAGGTTCCAGGAGATTAATGAAGAAACTATTGAGACCCTGCATAACAATGGCAGACACTCAAGCTGATATTGTGGATCCAAATTTGACCACCATGCAGAAAAAACACTAGATATCAGCAAGGTTCTTGATGGGTTGCTTGGCTGTATATCTGACTTTGATTAAAATCCGGTCTAACTTCTTGGCCTGATCTTTCCTAATCATTTGGATCTGAGTTGTAACCATAGTTTGAAGCCACCTCTTGAGGATTCTGATAGGGTAATGTGTTTGTACCTTTGTAGGTATTTTCATTCAGGTATGACACAGTGGACATGCTAGCTTCAGTAGCTGTGAAACCAGGCCCTGGATTATGTCCTTCAGAACCATGCATGAAGCCATTGTTTACTGGATCTACATACGATACAGAGAAATTATTGTTGGGCTTTTCTGGTTCAAAGATGTTCACACATTCACTAGTTGATGGAACAACTACTATGAAAGAAGGATCAAAGAGGCCATCAAAATAGAAAATAATACAAGTTGTCTTTAGCAAGATGATGGATTAAAGATTAGTTGTAGACTTGTAGTTGGCTTTCATCTCTTAGGAATAATGGTGCAAAGCAACAACTGAAGTTTTTCCCTGTGCTTAGTAGTCTAGGTTGTAGGTTGGGTTCTCACACTTGCATCTTAGAATCTTTTATATCATGACAAGCATAATCAGCTTACCCCTTTTACTGTGGCTTAATAATGATGACAAAAGTCTATTATAATTCATGTTCAACCGGTTATACAATTAGTTCATTAACAAATTAAGGAAGCATGTAAATATATATATACCGAGGAAAGATGAAATATCTTGACACTAAAGTCCTAATGATGAACCTTAGTTTGTGGGCTTAAAACATCAAAAGAAATATGAACCAAATCACATATACTCCAACAACCAATGGAGGAATGCCTTCATTCATCAATGGATGAAATTCCTTCATTACTCAAACTGCAACTTTCAACGATCTAAAGTTATATTACTTATTGTCCTAATAAAATTCAAGTTTATCATTTATAGCTTACGTGTGTGTAAGTTACATAATTAAAATCAAGGATGCTCCCTCATAAAATGGAAAGAAATAGCCAAACCAAAAGAAAGTTGAGAGTTTAAAAAAGTACACACTATTATGGCAAGGCTGTAGTTTCCAAGAGCATATGGAAAGTAATACAGGGGCAAGTTTGTGGCATCAAGTCATAGGGAAAAAATATGTGGACCTATGATCTTTGGAGGAATGGATTAGACTTCCAAATAAAATTATTACAAATGTCTCAATGGTTAAAAGGCTCTTGTTCAATCTTTTCCTCTGCTGGGCAATTGGAAATGTGGAGAATAGGAAATGGATTGAATGTGAAAATAGGCGAAGACACCTAGCTCCACAAGATTAATGAAGAAAATATCAAGACCCTGGCAATGGCATACTCACTCAAGCTGATGTTATGTCCGAAATTGATCGCCATATAGAAATAGCACTGGAAATTTGCAAGGTCAACAGGCTTGGAAGGAGGTTCAAAGGACAATCGAGATGGCTATGTTAACATATTACAACTAAGTACAATGTGGAGAATAGGAAATGGAGAGAAAGTGAGAATAGGTGAAGATCCCTAGGTGAGGTTTAAAAGGCTCCAAGAGATTAATGAAGAAACTATTGAGACCCTTCATAACAATGGCACACACTCAAGCTGATATTGTGGATCCAAATTTGACCACCATGCAGAAACAACACTAGATATCAGCAAGGTTCTTGATGGGTTGCTTGGCTGTATATCTGACTTTGATTAAAATCCGGTCTAACTGCTTGGCCTGATCTTTCCTAATCATTTGGATCTGAGTTGTAACCATAGTTTGAAGCCACCTCTTGAGGATTCTGATAGGGTAATGTGTTTGTACCTTTGTAGGTATTTTCATTCAGGTATGACACAGTGGACAGGCTAGCTTCAGTAGCTGTGAAACCAG
Organism: Pinus tabuliformis; assembly: GCA_031772625.1. Taxonomy (NCBI): domain Eukaryota; kingdom Viridiplantae; phylum Streptophyta; class Pinopsida; order Pinales; family Pinaceae; genus Pinus; species Pinus tabuliformis. The sequence continues at coordinate 926,051,195 of CM062810.1, read as the reverse complement.
GCCCTGGATTATGTCCTTCAGAACCATGCATGAAGCCATTGTTTACTGGATCTACATACGATATAGAGAAATTATTGCTGGGCTTTTTTGGTTCAAAGATGTTCACACATTCACTAGTTGATGGAACAATTACTATGAAAGAAGGATCAAAGAGGCCATCAAAATAGAAAATAATACAAGTTGTCTTTAGCAAGATGATGGATTAAAGATTAGTTGTAGACTTGTAGTTGGCTTTCATCTCTTAGTAATAATGAAGTGCAAAGCAACAACTGAAGTTTTTCCCTATGCTCAATAGTCTAGGTTGTAGGTTGGGTTCTCACACTTGCATCTTAGAATCTTTTATATCATGACAAGCATAATCAGCTTACCCCTTTTACTGTGGCTTAATAATGATGACAAAAGTCTATTATAATTCATGTTCAGCCGGTTATACAATTAGTTCATTAATAAATTAAGGAAGCATGTAAATATATATACCGAGGAAAGATGAAATATCTTGACACTAAAGTCCTGATGATGAACCTTAGTTTTTGGGCTTAAAACATCAAAAGAACTATGAACCAAATCACATATACTCCAACAACCAATGGAGGAATGCCTTCGTTCATCAATGGATGAAATGCCTTCATTACTCAAACTGCAACTTTCAACGATCTAAAGTTATATTACTTATTGTCCTAATAAAATTCAAGTTTATCATTTATAGCTTACGTGTGTGTAAGTTACATAATTAAAATCAAGGATGCTCCCTCATAAAATGGAAAGAAATAGCCAAACCAAAAGAAGGTTGAGAGTTTAAAAAAATACACACTCTTATGGCAAGGCTGTAGTTTCCAAGAGCATATGGAAAGTAATACAAGGGCAATTTTGTGGCATCAAGTCATAGGGAAAAAATATGTGGACCTATGATCTTTGGAGGAATGGATTAGACTTCCAAATAAAATTATTGCAAATGTCTCAATGGTTAAAAGGCTCTTGTTCAATCTTTTCCTCTGCTGGGCAATTGGCAATGTCGAGAATAGGAAATGGATTGAATGTGAAAATAGGTGAAGACACCTAGGTGAAATTACAAAGAAATGATTGGACACACATCTCACTCAAAAACGATGACTCAAAATCCCTATGGAACCTTGTGATATGTTATTATGGATAGTGCTTACCTGTGACTTTATACCTCTACAACTTCAGCCGAGTTCTGTAGGGGGGAATTATAATTTCCCCTAGTGCTAATTCACCCTACTACTTGACCTCATGGAAGATCTGCTCAGATAGTGGAGCGCGAGGCTTGAGGTGGGGTGAGGTGATTTTTATGCACACATGTCATTCCTAGGCTAGGGTGGAACACTCTATCTAGAATAGGTTTCTTGCTAGTTTTACACACTTACCTCATGCTGTCCTCATGCCGTTCTGGAACTTCCTCTCATTCTGAGGATGGTATCCAGGGTAAACCAAAATTATTTGGGGTACGAGGCAATCAACAATACATTCATTAAGAGGTCAACATGTCACTTGTGAGAATTGGTCCTGGTTGTGGAGGGATAACATTCCCCCTCAATTGCTTGGGCTAGACCCAATTGACTAAAATGATTTTTGCAAAATATATCCTAAGAAAACCCAGGGAACTTTGCCTCATTATGAGGATAGCACCTAGGCTTAAGAAAATTCCTTAGGGCCAAAGGCCATATCAACATGTCATTGGTGGGAATAGAACTGTTGTAGGGAGGATAACAATCATTCCACCTAACTAGTGGAGCTAGACCCAATTGACATCAGATGTGTTTGCAGTTAGACAAAGGTGTAGGAATTTTGGAAATGAGTTTTTTGGTGTTTTTGGACGCATCACTGCTTGTAGTGCTCAAGAGCACGAGTATTTCAAAGATCTAGGTTTTTTACCCTGACTTGTATATTAGCTGTGGGGATAAAAATATTATTGGCCTGTTGTAGTGTAGCCTGCATCATCTCTCCAGTGAGTTTCTCTTTGGATACTGGTAAAACAGATGGAAAACTGTATAAGTAACATGATCAAGTATACCATGTTTAAAAAAAAAATTATTTTACCACATTTGCTAAGGATTTGCACCATTGGTGTAGCTGGATTGTGGTGGTTATAGTTCTTCAAGACTATTGAACAAAACTTTATTTGGAAATTAAGTTGTTTATGATTGTCAAATATGACTGATCATTTGAAATTCTTTGCCATCTCTTGTTACTGACAGAGTACTTTATAATATTGTGCAATATGGCTTTCTATGCTTTATAGCGCAAGTATTTACTTGTTATGTTGATGTGTAGAGGATATGATATTCAAGTAGTTTTTATGTTTGTTTTGATGATAACATCTTAATGGTGATGGAACCCTATAGCTCAGGAAGCCTATAATGCTGGATTAGTGCTTAGTTCAAATAAGCATGACAATGAGAGGCCTTTTGAACATGATTGTGAGGTTATTGTTGATTCAAATATTTTTTCAGCAGAAAAATAAAGCATGGAGTGAACATTTAGTGCACAAATATCCCATGTTTTAATGGATGACTAAAACCAGGAGGCCTTACAACCATATATGTAAAGTCAAGTCAATGGTTCTACATGGTTCAGTCATTTAATATACTCAAAACTTTAGCCCAAAAATTAATACAATATAAGTCTGCTGTAGAATACAATAGAAGCAAAATAGTTCACATATATGCCCTTCCCACACTCATTTCTTCTGCTAATTTTGGTCACTGACTACCATTTCAGTTATGGGTATTTTTGTGGTATTGATGTTTGGCCCAACGAATACCAGCCGAGGTCCCTTCCTTCACCATTTTGGCCCCATCAGACGCCGCACATTTCATCTTCTTGTTATAATCTGCTAATCTGGTCAAGACCACAGACTTGTTTTTCTGTGCTGTGTCCTGGTCGTTGTATGAATAATCCCACTGCTCTGCCCATGTAAGCCCAAATGAATTTCTACGCTCATTGGAAGACATTAATGCGATCAAATACTGTTCACACAACGCTTCAATATTTCTAAAATAGTTAAATTGATGTTCACTAGAAGTGTAACAGAGGAACTGAAACTATGAAAAGGTTGGACAATCATTATTGATTCAAATATAACAAAAGATATAATTAATGTTTCTAGAGTAGAAGATACATTTGAGTGGAATTGTCCTTAGCTCAATTGTAATTGCAACGCTATGTATTTATTAAATTCAGTGACTGCAAAAAATATAATGGGTGTGGATGGTTCCTAAGGTTGAAAAGGAGATGTCAATATGGTGTAATAGATGGTTATCATCAAGGGGGATAAGTTAGTGCTGGTGAAATCCCTACTTGAAGCCATCCCTGTGAGCAAATGCAGAGCCCAATGGTTTATCAGCCTCCACTTGCCTTGGTAATGGTCTTATTTTTGAGTTTGGGTGTTTCATTTTATCTAATTTTCCTCTCCCTTTATTTATTTGTCTTGTCATGTCCCAAACATTTATGCAGGCACTTAAGGAATTGAAAGCGACCACAATTCAGTTGGCCGCAAGTACTAGGAATATGGATGCCCCAGTTGATGAATCAATTTTTAATGTTGACAAGGACATGGATGACTTGCTTCCTGTTGAGGTGAAAGAACAACAATTGAGTAATTTGTTGCAATCTCTGATGGTGGTTGGCTGCCTTGCAGTAATGCCCATCATTAGAAAGATCCCAACTTCTGAGCTTTGGGGTTACTTTTCCTTCATGGCCATAGAGAGTTTGCCAGGAAATCAATTTTGGGAAAGGCTATTGTTTCTTTTCACTGCTCCAAGCCGTAGATACAAGTATGAACTTTATTCAAAGTATAATGTGATTGAATTTAATGCTTGTAATATAGTTTTCAAAGCTGATCAATGTTGAACTGATGGTTATAGAGAACTTTAGGAGTATCATGCTACATTTCTTGAAACGGTGCCTTTCAAGACAATTGCCACTTTCACCATTTTCCAGACATGTTATTTGCTGGCATGTTTTGGTATCACATGGGTGCCTATAGATGGTGTTCTCTTCCCACTACTAATCATGTTGTAACTTGTTAGTCCCGGCGAGGCAGTATATCCTTCCCAAGTTTTTCAAAGGAGCACATCTTCAAGAATTGGATGCAGCAGAGTATGAAGAAGCCCTGGAATGCCATGCAATATAACAGTGAGTGCAAGACACATATCAAACAAATTTTAAAAATATTACTCAATTCTATTTCATAAGCCCTGCAACATGAACAATAATAAATTGAACTGTAACATATATTGATTGCAGGAAGCTGGAATTCAGGGGTTCGGACTAGGAAGCATGGGAATAGGTGAAAATGATGGCGAAGTTTTGGATGAGATGATTAAATGAAGTCACGGTGAGGTCAAACACACATATAGTCCAAGGATAACTAGCTTGAGTGATTGCACACCAATTCATGGATCCGAGTCTGCATTAAGTCCCCAAGTTGCAGAAGCTAAAAAAATATATAGCCCTCGTATAAGTGAGATCAGACAGACACATATCCCTCACAGAGGGGAAAAGCATTCGGGAATTCCCCTGGTTAGTCAAGGAAAAAATATGAGTCCAAGTGCATTTGGTTTGAGGCCACATAAACCAACTTCCAATTAGGTGTTTGGAGTCTAAATCCTCGGCCAGTAATCTTTCCCTTGAGTGAGCATATCTTATGTTTAATAGTACATATTTTGTTGGCTTATCATTATTTAATCATTGTGCCATAAATCAATCGGTTGTATTTGGTGTGTCTTCACAAAGAACCTCTGTCCATCTCAGAGGACAGGGTAGACCATATAGTGCGTGTAAAAAAATGTAATGGAAGTCAAGCTTGAAGTATTTATGTTTTCTTGAAGCATGAAATCTATTATGTCAGTCTTGTGGTTTTGTAGACCCCGGGCATGCCAAATAAGCATGGTGGTATTAAAGGGTCCTGTGAGTGGTTTGAGCTTCATATAAAGTCATCCTTATTCTACCAGTTGGATCATAACCACAAAGTTTGCAGCCTTTAATGTTTCATTGAAATAAAAAATGTGGAAATTAAACTTGACAAATGAAAAGGAAATGGTAAGGCTTACAATATTAGAACTTCTGTAAATGTTTAGCCATTACCTTTAAAAACTAACCAAGGGAAATTTCAAATGATCAAGGATATTTTGAGATGGAAATATCTATTTTTCATGACAGTAAAGCATTTAGATAATGGAAATAAAGAATATGTGCATTCAAGTTAAATCAGATTTATCTTGAATGGTTGGGAAGATTTGTTATTATCTTTAATAATTTAAGTCTTGTAAAACAAATTCAGAAGGAATAATTTAAGTCTTGTAAAGCAACAAACTTGAAGAAAAACAAAGAATATGAATCCATATACAAGAAATATGAAGCCTGCGTGTTATGTTAATTTATGAACAGTTTTATGCTCTGCAGTATAATCTGTGAGAAAATTGGCTACAATATTCAACAGACAGGACATTATGAGTTTCTCAATTTGTGCTATTATATGCTATGGATTTTGTAACCGATATCTCGAAAATGCAGTCTGCACTTGCCATCTATGCCTGAGTTCTACAGCGGTTTGTTACTTTCAAGCCATGCCTAATGTCATATTGTTTGTTGCAACTTTAATGTAGACATCTAACCAGGAAGGCATTGGGTCATTCATAGAGGATGCTTAGGCATGATTCCAGGTTTTTGAAAATAATTGTGATTTCCATCACTAGTCATAGCACTTGATAGAAAGTTGGGATATTCATGAGTGTGAATTTATGTTTGTGTGTTTACATACTTTCTTATGAATTAACTAATGCTCAGTAGCAGTAGACATTGGACAAGTATATTTGTATACTTCTATTTTAAACTGAAACAAATCCAGGGCTAAAAGGAATGGATTGATTGCACTAGTCATCCTTCTATAACTTTCCAACATAGGCTGGAGTAAATAGATTGTAATTTGGAAAAATTTTCTAATTGCAAACAGGAACATACTTGTGTATTGTCAGGGAAGCTATGATGGCCATTATGTCAGGCTAGGTGATCGCACTCCCTTGATCGTGAGCACGATTGTGATCAAGATGGAAGACTTCATAGTCTAGATTGATTGTTTAGCAGTGATAGTTAGTGGGCTCATTCACAAAAGCTTCTATTTCACTAATCCTTTTTATAGAGTTGTCAGATTCAATTTCCAAAGGTTTTAAGTACACTAGAGAGTTGAGTTCTGAGAGAGTTGTGATTCACAGTGTTAAGTATAGCATCTATGACACTTGAATGAAGACAAGCATAATAGAGGTATCAGACTCTGTTATAAGCTTACCTACATATTATAAGGGACTTGGTTGGTTTTTTTATAATTTTATAGACAAGTTCCATGTCGTGGAAATGTGAAAAAAGATAGTGATATTGCCACCATGTGGCTCTTATCATATATGGTTTTATACTTCTTCAAAAAATTCTCTAAGAGTTCACAATGCTAAAATTCACTAGGACTTTACAAAGTTTTATTATTTAGTGAAAGACTTGCCAAGTTCTTAAAAGATTTTATAATTGAGTAAAATATTCGCCATGCCTGGTGAGAGATTCACCAGAAAGTTATATATACATATTATACTATTGATAAAATCGCCTTCCATTTTTCCTATATACCATGGAGATTCGCCCAATTATTATATTTATAAATTTGGGGGGGGGGGGGGGGTTCTTAAAATTTTACCTGGTTTTAGCACCTAGAGAGACTAGATAAAAATTGGTTTGTAATGCTTGCATAGATAATTGGATTAAATCTCATTCCAGTGTCCTTTTAAAACAACTCTTCCAGTGTAGAATGGCTAGTGATTTGGTGTTTTGTTAATCCGCTCCTTCTATAAAGGTTAGCCACATAATTTAATTACCTTTTCCCATGGAAATGGTATATATGGGCACCTAGAAATTTTACATGTTCAAACCTTGACTAGGCATATATTGACACCTAAAGATTTTATTGCAATTATGTTTTTTTTAAACAACCATTGCATAATACATAGAATAGTATCATGCTCACCTCTGCTCGAAGATAGTTGGACAATGCTGGCATTTTCACCTTACCCGTATCTCAATCAAGGTGTCACGCTATCGAATTTAAATGGGGTTGGGTGGGGTATCAAGTAAATGAAAATAATGTACAACAATAGCTCATCACACTCAATTCTTAGTATTATCTAAGACTGTCATTCTTCTCATCCCATCGCTGGAAACTACCTAGTTATTGATCATTCATTTAAAAATTAAATAACCCATAAGGAACACAAAAATATAATAAGCAACAAATATTGCTTCTTTCATTAACTGCGATATAAGAGAGTACATGACATAGTATAAAAGGCTTGAACCCTGTTCATCAAATACACAAAGAGTACGTTTTCATAGAATGCAACTCATGAGAATGGAAATAAGTAGATAAGAGGATAGTCCTACCCTTTCTCACCCACTTCATTGCCAACCTCTTCATTGCCAACCTCTACATTCCCCCTGCCAGTTCCGCTCGGCTGACTCCATGCTCAGATGGCTTCTATTTCCCTTGCTCGGTTTCTTTTGTATTCTTCCACCACCTTGCTACAATTTCCCGTTCACTCCCAGTTCCTGTCCCTTTCCATTGGTTATCATCTCCGCAACTTGAACCATTATCCCCGACACTTATTCTTGACCTTTCTTCCCTTCAAACTCCAAAATTCGAAACGAAGGCCCCAAGAGGCCCCGACCATCTATCTCAAGTTGTCGGCTCTGTTTTTGTTCCTGGTGGAGACTCTGCTGTTATTTCTTGTTGTTGTGCTGGTTCTTCTTCTTTCGATGCTGCTGATTCTTCCTCTGGTTGTGTTGGTCTTGAGTCATGCAGGGCTACTTCCGCTACACTTTTGCCTTCTTTTCCAAATGAAGGCCCCAACTCAGGTACTGCGACAATCGTTTCCTCACGGAAGCGATTATAATCTTCCAATTTCATCTCCTAGACGCATGTGAGGGTTTCTGCCTTTTGGAGAAATTCAGGCGTTGATATGCAGTTCGGTTGATCGGGGTGGGTGTTCTGCAGGGTGCTCCACTATTCTTCGACCTCATCACATACCTCCCGTAGAGTAATCACATGCTTACCGACTGGTGGCCTAATATCAAGAATTTTTTTTTTGTCTTGTCTGGTTCCTCCTCAATTTGTTGTACCCTAGCCTCGAGGTAGTTGATCTCGTCATCGATTTTCTTTACCTGGCCTTTGTCCCTGCAGGTCTTGTTGTCAGTGATGCGTTGTTGGAGTTGTTGGCAGACTGGATACAGTGGCTAGTTTTTCATGGCCAAGCTCCCTGACCAATCATTGACTTGCTCCCTTAGCACATAACCATCTGCCAGGGCATCAGTTAGCGAAGCTTTTAGCGCAACGGCCGTGTGGAGTTTCTGCTCGATCTCTGCGATGTAGCTTGTAGCTGGATTGGGCAGCGCTAGTCTTACCATATCTAAACTCTTCTTCAACTCCTTGTTGGTGGCCACAAGTTCCGTGCATGTTGTCTGAATACAGTCGCATCAGCCGACCAATGTGCAGGCCGAAAATTCCTTGGGTGCTTCAATAATTAAATCAGCCACAGTTGGCTAGAGTGCTTGTAGCTTTGATGTCACCTGCTCGACCTGTGATTACAGTTTTTGGTTGGTATGTCAAAGTTGATCTTTCTCTGCCATGATAGTCACAAGCTAGTGCTTCTGGTGCTTGTGCTCGGTGACCAAGTCATTATGGATTTGTTCAACCCTCTGAGTTGCATGTTGGATAAATTCGAACAACTGTGAAAATGACTAGTGCTAAAGGTTCTCAGGGTGCATTGTTGATGGGTCTGAGATGTTTCTTTGCAAGGGTTGGCTGCTAGCAATAGATTTTTCTGAGTGGCCTTGGGGGGCAGTTGCAGGCTACGTGGTTTCAAGAAACCGAGGAGCGGGAGGGATAATGATTGGCTCTGGAACAATGAGCAAATTTATTGGAAATGAGGTTTCAAATAGTTCCATCGGGGACATATTTTCTTGCTGAGGGGTTTTCTTCTTGTGCATGTGGTAGACCATATTCAGTGGGAGATCCGTGGGATTGATTCTTATGGTGAAAGAAGATGGTGAGCAGTGTAAAGATAGAGACCGAGAAATTCAATGGTTAAAGTTTTGAGTTGTGAAAACTCAATATGGAGGATCTACTAGTGGATAAAGATCAATTATCGCGATAGATCCGGGTACTAAACCAACAACAATGTTAGTTGAAGACTTGGCAAAGTTGAATCAGAAAGAAAAGAGCACAATACAATTGTGTGTCTCGAATTCGGTATTGTTGAATTTATCAGGGGAAGCTTCGGTGAAGGCTTTGTGGGACAATTTAGGGACATTGTACCAATCTAAGTCTCTGGTGAATAAAATGTTCCTACAGAAAATGTTGTATAACCTGAGGATGAAAGATGGAGACTCATTGACAGAGCATATGAATGCCTTTAATATTGTGGAAAGCCATTTACTATCTGTTCATATTAAAATTTCAGATGAAGATAGGTGCATCAGTTTGTTGTGTTCTCTACCAGATTCGTGGGTGTTTTGGTTGTTGCAATATGTATCAATGCAACTGCCTTGTGATTTGATGAAATAGTCTCATCCTTGTTGTCAGAGGAGATGAGACGGAAAAATATGGAGGGCCAGAATGGTGATGCCTTGTCTGTACGAGGACGGTCCCTGAACATAAAGAAAAATAAGTCGTCGAGTGGGAGATTTAAATCTAGAAGGAGATCTAAATCTCTAAGAAAACCTGTAAATGTGTGATGGAAATGTGGAAAGGAAGGGCACTTCAAAAGGGACTGTAAATCTAAAGTTCCTGAGAAAGGAAAGGGATCTGATGATGCTCCTTCTGCAGATGCGAAAAACCATCACAGATGAAGGTGGGGATGTGTACTTGGATTCTTCTTCAAGTACACATGTAGATCATGAGTCATGGTTGATTGACTCAGGTGCATCCTTTCACTTCAATCCCCGTAGAGAGTGGTTATGCGAGTATGAGAAATATGATGATGATGATGTCTTCTTAGGGGATGACAAGAAGGCAATAATCATTGGTTGCGGAAAAGTCAAGTTGAAGTTGCAAGGTAGAAAGATTAGAACACTTTCGGATGTTCTGCATATTCGTGCATTTGTCAGAAATCTAATTTATGTAAGCAAGATGGATGTTGTAGGTGTAAAAAGAGTGTTCAAGAAATATACCTACAAGATGGTTTGGGGAGCATTGGTATTGATGCGGGGAGTTCAGACTGGAACTCTGTATAAGATTCAAGGTAGCACTGTTATCAATGGGTGCAATAGTTCTGTGGTTCTTGAAAGTGGAGCAAAAAATCTAGTGGTCTCTCGAGAAAATACCACACTATGGCATCAAAGGCTTGGAAATATTGGAGAGAAGGGCCTTCAAATAATTCATGGTAAAGGTATGGTAGAACGTATGTCTAATAACTCTCTGGATTTTGATTTCTGCAAAAATTGTGTATATGGGAAGCAGAATAGGTCCACAAAAACATGGTATTTGCAGGGTCCACACAAACATTGTCTTTGCAAAGGATGTGTCCCAAGAATGTGCCAAACAGAATTGCAAAGATACACATCTTCATGTTTAGGAAGATTTGTAGTTGTTTGCACCAATCGAACATTACTCTAAGTAAGCTAGAATGCTTCTTCAACAGATTGTAAACTATCCAACCATCCATGTATACCTCCAAGAACCAGTGAATGTAGTCTCTAAAAATGCGATAATAATTTAGGAGAACACAAAAGGCGCATTCTTTAGGCCAAAAGGCATGATGTGGTATGCGTACGAGCCCCATTCTGTGGTGAACATTGTTTTCTTCTTGTCGTCCTCTGTTATTCGAACCTGATGGTACCCTGAGAACCCATCTGTGAAGGATTAGGCTTCATTCCTCGCAACATTATACAAGACCTCATCATTGAAAGGCGTGGGGAATGGGTCACAGACATAAGCATTGTTGAGGTTGTTGTACTATACACAGACCCTTATTTCCATAGCGGCCTTTTTGTTCTGGTTGACTATTGGCCTGATCCATTCTGCTTCATCTACTGGAAGGATGAATCCCGCATCCACCATTTTATCTATCTCCTTCTTGATTTTTTTTTTACTCTTGGGTTCAACCTATACAGTCTATGGTTTAGCCTATATAGTTGTAAGGGTACTACCATTCAAGCTCATTCATAGTTCGATAAATATATCATCATCTTCTATAGGTTAGTCATTGATGGTTACAATATAATGAATAATCTTTACTGGTATTATTTGTCCCTTCCATAAGGTAGTAGGACCTATAGTAATCAATACAATGCGTAGTATTAATTGCAACATGGGAATTGAAAATCAAACCTAAACCTTGAAGGAAAATGTTATAATATATTTCTCCTCGAGTGTGTTAAATCTTGGGAATGTTTTTTGGTAGCAATGAACAATTTTCAAATATTATTTGGCCTCTTCCCAAGGCAGAGATGCACAAAAATTAGGACTAAAAAGCATATTTGTGAGGAAATTGCTTTCATAATGAAGAATTGCTAGCATCCTCTAGAATTACTTGCTTAACATTAATTTTTTAGTCTAATAGAAACACTTGGTATTGACATTTTTTTGGTATTGTTAATGAGTCTTGCCACAATTCCGTAAACCATTTGCTACATAATTGCCTAATTGCTCTGCCTTCCACCTCGATGATCATTTATGCTTGCTTTAAGTGCTTTCGCTTTGGTTTTCAGATTTGGTTAACTTTGCTTCTACTCCTTTCTCAAATTTTATTCTTCACTTGATGGTCAGGTTATCTATGAAATTGAGGAGATGGCAAGTAAAAGCAGTGTGAGAACGAGCATCTATAAAATTAAGGAGATGGAAAGTGGAAGCAGCACGAGCATGGGAATCATAACATGCAAAACTTTTAGGAGCATCTGATACTCTAATTCCATTTAATCATGTTGATATGCTTTGACTTGGGAAATCTTACATGGCATAAAAAAGAGGAATTTCCTTGTAGAGTATACTAATTGGTAATTGGTGATCTTTTAACAATGAATGATACATGTGACGTAAGTTATAGATGATTTCATGACTATCTGTGAATACTAATTTTTCGTGACTATTTGTTACTATTTGTTCATACCATCATATTGAATGACCTTGGTTGGTTAATTTTTGAGGAGGAGAAAATAGGTTTTCCTAGACTAAAGCTAGAAGGGCTGGAGACTACTTCCTAAATGAGATAGAAGTACAAATTGATAGTTGCAAAGGTAGGAATAATGTCGTATCCCTTTTGAAATTTTATGAGTAGAGAAAGTGTATAGTGCCACAACACCACTCCCTTCCACAAATACCTCAACAACTCCACAAGGCAAGGAAAGCCTGTATCCCCCAACATAAGTTACAAATAAAAGAAGTTGCTATGGATCTCATCAATCTCTATTTGTTGAAAAAGTGAAGATAATGACCGTATGGAAACATGTCACTTTATGTTGATATTTCAATTAGAAAGTTATTAGTTTCTATTGTTTCTTATCTATTAATTCTATACTTTTCATTTAAAATTAATATATTGACTTTATGCTTTGGGATAAATACGTTTTCTTTCCTAACCATGGCTACCATGGCTATTTTCTATGTTGGGTGAGAGGGTAGCCATAAAATTGTTGTTCATGGCATGGTGTTGCCTATATTTTTCTAAATAATGATATTATGAGCATGATAAAATGCAAAACACTATGGTTTATAGACTATGCTTAATATCTTTGTTGTACAATTTCTATTTGAAGTGTAAATTATTATAAGCAATATATATAAATGTAAAAAAATTAATATTTTATATAAATATAAAACAAACCATTTTCTAAATTTAAGAATCGAGGTTTAATATCTTTGTTGTACCATTTATATTTGAAATGTAAATTATTGTACACAATATATATAAATATAGAAAAATTATTTTTTTATTAAAATATAAAACAAACCATCTTCTAAATTTAAGAATCAATAACTTCATGGTAAAAAAGTTATCGAGGAAATAAAGAAACACTTGAAAAACTCATAAATAAAGATAAACCTAAGAAATTAATTCCACTTAAAGCAAAAGAAACTACATATTAATTCCACATAAAGCAAAAAAAATTACTATTTTTTTATTTTATTTTTAGGGAAATGAAAATAATGAGAATGGTATGTGATAGGGATTTCCGTAAATCACATCATCAACCATTTGTGGACAAATGATAAGGGTTGACAGAAGATTGATGATGTCATTTACACAGAAACCTGTATCGTATGCTTATTATAGATCACAGAAGCCTCAATTCAACAATAGCAATGGTGTTGTGTGAAACTCATATACCACCGGTAATAAACGGAATGCTTCTACTCAAAGAAATTAATAATGACAATAGAATAAAATTATTTTAAATTACATTTAAAAGCAGGTAGATAATGACGAAAGTCAGTTCTTCAATATTTTTTGGTATATACGCTAAGGGACATCACTATAAATATTAGCTAAGCAAAGATTGATTTTGTACAAAAAGTGAAGCGGACAGAGCGTTTTGTTTCTGTCGATTCCGTGAGGCTGCGAAAATAAAAATTCTTAGACTCTGATCTACTCGGTCTCCACCAATATGGCATTTTACGATGATAACAAGATATATGACAGTGAAAGCGATGAAACAGAAAACGAAGGGGTTGATGAAGATGAAGAATTGAGATATGAAAGCATGGTGGAAATAACACGCAGATGTCATGATGACAATAAAAGACGTATAAAATATATGGTTTTAAGTCTGAATGACATCCGTGAGTGTCAACACAATGCTACCAAAAGCGTTTCCACTGTCAATATTATCCAGTCAATATTATTGTCTCTTATTAATATTTGATGATTATTTATTTTAATAAAATGTGACTATTTATATTTGTATTTAATGCGTGATTTTACCTAGGGTTAATCTTTGTTTTCAGTGGAACTTCACAACTGGAAGCAAAGGGTTTAACTTGGAGTTTAAATTGTAATGCAAGGTTCAATTTTCATGAAGTCTTACTTCTGATGTATTTATCCAACATGTGGACTTGTCTTGTGACCTGTGTATAGATAAGTGGATTAAAGCACATCTCCATGTCTAAGTAGTTCCTTTCCCTGGAAGATTAATTTTTATTATCTCTATCATATTACTCATGTATATCTTTGTTCAACATAATAAGGATCTTGGTTCATGGCACCCAAATCCTTGTGATTGATTACTAGTTCAATAGTATTGTATGTTTGTAATATTTATTTTAATAAAAAAGTGATGATTTATATTTATATTTTATGTGTGATTTTATTTATGGAGGTTACATTAAATGGTCTTATGACATGCATGTATAAGTTTAATAAATTACATTATATCTTTGTCAATTTAATGTTTAAAGGGGTTGGAATCTATAGTGGGAAGCAACAAGTTCTTCACAGTTAGGCAAGGTTCATTTCTGGCTTAGCTTTGATGTAGTTATTTAACATGTTTTAGCACCTAGAGAGACTAGATAAAAATTGGTTTGTAATGCTTGCATAGATAATTGGATTAAATCTCATTCCTGTGTCCTTTTAAAGCAACTCTTCCAGTGTAGAATGTCTAGTGACATGGTGTTTTTTTAATCCACTCCTTCTATAAAGGTCAACCATATAATTTAGTTACCCTTTTCCATGGAAATGGTGTATATGGGCACCTAGAAATTTCACAATTTCAAGCCTTCACTAGGCATATATTGGCACCTAAAGATTTTAGTGCAATTGTGTTTTTCTGAAACCACCATTGCATAATACATAGAATAGTATCATACTCACCTCTACTAGAAGATAGTTGGGTTGTTTTTTCCTACTTACATCTAAGCACAAAACATCACCTGAATAAACTAAAGGAGTTTGTTTTGTATTCACAAAGTAATTTAACACTATCATCTCCACTATTTGGGGAGGCTCATTTTCACATTTTCCTTCAGCTCTAACTTTCATTGGAAAACTTCATATAGGAAGGCCCTAAGTTATCTAGCCAAAAGAGAAACTAATAGCATTGATGAAAATAACAAATATAACATGTTAATCCATAAACAATAAAAAAATGGCTAGAATAGAG
This sequence comes from Pinus tabuliformis, assembly GCA_031772625.1. Lineage (NCBI taxonomy): Eukaryota > Viridiplantae > Streptophyta > Pinopsida > Pinales > Pinaceae > Pinus > Pinus tabuliformis. The sequence goes on along the minus strand of CM062810.1, from coordinate 926,036,045 downwards.
CACAAGGAATTATACAACTATTCTTTGCAAATTTTATCACTTAAACCAGAGATCTAAAATTGCATATTTTTGTGTATTTTTTTAATTCTTATTCCTTTCATATATTGTTTTTCCTACCAGAGAATAGAATTTCACAAGCCTTTAAAAATACCATATGACAGTAATCTAGGATTTTACATATTTTTTGTTGCATTTACCTTAGTCTCAAAAAAATATGTAAAAATAATAAAATTGAGGAGAAATCTCGTCTCACTTGGTGCCAAGTAATCCATCTTGTAACTTGCCTTGGTGAAAGTTGTGGTTTACCACCCAGAGTTCATCCCAGAACCTTAGCACTAAGCATTGTTTCCAAATCAAAAGACAAACATCATCGTGGTGGACTATGACTACCTATCATACCTAAAAACAAAGGAGTGCACAACCTATATTAAGTCAAATTACCTAAAGGAAATAGAAAACCTTAGTAAGGACATTCAATTTCACATAACTTGATTCTAGTTTATGATTAAAAACATACTTGATAATTTTTCATAGAATCACACACTCTAAAGCCCCCAATGACTATGGTTTGTTTCACATTGCTCGTTAAATTAAAATAGATTTCATTTTGTTAAGGCCTGTACCACCTGCATGAGAAAACTAACCAACCTTTTTCAGGGTGGATTGAAATGTTATTAGGTAGGGAGGAGCTCTTATGGGATATCTTTTTGGGAATCATGAGAGGATATCTCCAAAGTGAATGCCACCACTTGAGAAGCACTCATTTTATTCACATTGATGGTAGCTTTACACACCCATCCATATATGAGATAGATAACTCTATTCTAGGTAGAATTATAGGCTCTTGGCATTGCCTCGAGGTGTAAAGGAAGAAAGAGACACAGAGAATCATATAATTTGGATGTAGAGAAAAGAGAGAACCACAATTGGATTTTAGAGAAATAAGTGAAGGAAATGACACTCATTGTGTGCATTTGTGTTGCTTTTATTGTCATTTTTAACTGGAAATATGATGGGATTTCAACTTCAAAGGATAACTACCTTATAGAATGTGGATCAAAATGCAACATCACAGTGGGTAGAAATATCTTTAATGCATATACGCGCTCCTGAAAAAGAACAAATTTAAAACAAAATCTCATACAAATATCAAAACAATGAACCATGTGGAGATATATATAGTCTAACATCTAGTCCTTTCACATTCTTTACAATTCCAGAGCTTCAAATATGTTGGAATGAGTTGTTCAAATATACCTTAATAGATATCCTTAACAGAGTTTCTTCAGAAACCATTGTTCCAAAATAATTACTTAGCTAAGTGACTAGGGACCTAAAGTTAACTTGGGCTCCTTGTCGTACTCACTTCCTCCTCTCCTTTGCTTGGATATGATCTACGTCTTGGCTCTATCTACTGAATCTAATCTACTGAATTTTCTTTCCTCTTTAAGGCTTAAATTTTCCTCAAAACATGCCTTACCGAAAAAGGAAACTAGTTTGCATGCAGTGGGTTTTGCATGCAGTTTGATTTTGGTACAAGATTTAATAGGAATTTGCATGAGTTTTGGATTGAAAACCGTGAAATGGAGGAGAAACCATGAAGAAAATTTTTCATAGGACCATTGTAAGAAACAAATATTTTATGAAAAACTAGTTTTTCACCAATAAAATGAGAATTAAAGGATAACTACCTTATAGACTGTGGATCAAAATGCAACATCACATTGGTGGAAATATCTTCAACGCATATACCCCTCCCGAAAAGAAAAAATTTAAAACAAAATCGCATACAAATATCAAAACAGTGAACCACATGGAGATATATAAAAGCTAACGTCTAAAACAATGAACCACATGGAGATATATAAAGGCTAACTTCTAGTCCTTTCACATTCATTACAATTACACAGCTTCAAATATGGTGGAATCAGTTGTACAAATCTACATGAATAATATTTACATAGATGTCCTTAACACAGTTTCTTTAGAAATGATTGTTCCAAATAATTAGGTAATTCATGAATGAATAAAGAATACCAAATAAGCCTTTTATGAAATAATTCTCTATTTGGGAAACTAAATATATAGAGGGCACCTTTTTACAAGGATGTTTTTTGGACATAATTTGGCACCATAACCTAAATTTAAATTTACTCCCCTAAGTAAGACACTATTATTTCAGGGATTTGTTCCCATTATCATGGCTGAATAATACAATCAAGAATAAATATTGCTTCCATATCCATAGAGTCATGTTACCATGGAAGCACTGGAATATGGAAAAAATATCAACCAACAATGGAGAAACCTGTTGAAAATTATTAATTAACTGGAAAAACAAAGGGATGGTTCATGCCAATAATTTGAAAAATGAATGGACAATGTATCTTGATATAGAAAAAATGAATAATAGACTAGCTCAGTAGAGCGAACTTGTACGACATGCCACATGTCACGGTTTCTACCTTGGTCTCTGAAAATGATACCCAACAAAATACAGTCTGTCCTCTTTCTGTCACTTCTTACAAAATTGGAATCTTATGTTCAAAGAGAAAGTTATGACGATTTTCCCAAGCTGACATGTTTGAGATCGAATTCAGGAGCCTCCAAACACCCTAACTTCCTCAGTTCGTATCTTTGAAACTATAGCGAGACAAGATCTCAAATTCGGTCACGAGGTTTATCACGATTTTGGCTCAAATGGGTTTTAATTTAAGCTTCTGTAGCTTCTTAGAAACAAAATGTATGGCGAAAAATCCACGATGACCTGTTTGAAGCAGCGAAACCCTAGAATCTAAAGGTCTCATACCAATTGTTATGCAACAAGCTCACAAAAATAGAAGAAAGAGATAGATCAACGACTTCAAAAGTAGTCTCTTCGAGGGGGAAACATCCTTTACATTACATAAAATGAACATGTTAATCTAGGTTGTCATTGATGTCAATATAACAGTGTTTGTGATTGCAAATTCTTTGATACATGATTGCCCATTGATGCCCATTGATCATAATGCTCATAGTGATGAAAGTTTGATATATGATGATATGATGAGATGGAGGATCCATGTGGATTGAACAACAGCATGTCAATTGAACAACAAATGACGCAGGAGGTCAATTGAACAACAATTGAATAGCAATTGAATAGCAATTGAACAACAATTGAACAACAATTGAACAACAAATGACACAGTAGATCTGTTATGAAACCAACTCAAGAAAAGATAGAAAAGATAGATCAACGCCTTAGAATTCAGCCTCTTCGAGGGGGCAACCTCCTTTACATTACATAAATGAACAATTCTTGGATGATACAAATGACAAAACCTCCTTTCTATATATAGGAGTCTAAGGAGTCACAATATAATCCAGCCGACCTAACAATAATAATATAAAGCCACAAAAATAACAATAGAGGGATTCTATGGGGCACATAAATAACAATATGGGGGTAATAGGGGCACAACAATATAAATAAGGGGTATAACTACAATAGTAATGGGGTAATCACTAGTATTATAGGGACCCAACATGCCCCTCTCCTTCAAAAAAGTGTTGTCCTCAACGCTTGAGTAGTTCTGGATACTTCTGCATAAAATTCTCATCCTCCCATGTGGAATCTTCAGCGGATAAGTTCTTCCACTTGATAAGATACTCTGAAATTGATCGATTTCGTAGCTGTCGAGTTCTTGTTTCTGTGACTGCTTCCGGTTCCAATATAATTTTTCCTTCCTCGTCAAGTTCTGGCAATATTGTTTGAATTGGGAGCTTGTCACCTATAACCTTCTTTAAACATGAAACATGGAAAACTGGGTGCAATCGAGAAGCTGCAGGAAGCTCCAATTTGTATGCCATAGTACCAATCTTTTGCAACACCTTGTACGGACCATAATACTTTGGTGATAATTTATTATCCTTCTTAGCTTGCTTTAGGGACATTTGCTTATATGGTTGTAGCCGTAGGAATACCCAATCACCTACATCAAAACTTCTTTCACTGCGATGTTGATCTGCCTGTTGTTTCATTCTATTTTGTGCCAACACGAGGTTATCCTTTAAGAGTTGGAGGACTTGTTGTTGATGTTCGATGTGATGTTCCACTGCCTGAACCTTAGAATTTTCTCTTAAATATGATGTGATGGATGGTGGTTGATACCCATAAAGTGCCATAAATGGGGTCATTTTTGTTGCTGTATGGAAGGAAGTGTTATACCACCATTCAGCCAGAGGCAACCATTTGACCCATTGTGTCTGTTTATCAGATACAAAGCAACGAAGATATCCTTCCAAACATTTGTTTACTATCTCAGTTTTCCCATCAGATTGAGGATGATAAGATGAGCTATGAGCTAACTGAGTACCAAGACAAGAAAATAATTCTGTCCAAAAATTTCCAGTGAAAATGGGATCTCTGTCACTTACAATAATCTTTGGGTTTCCATGTAGCTTTTGAACTGTTTCCATAAATGCAGTAGAAACTGTACTGGCTTTAAATGGATGTGATAATGCACAAAAGTGTGCATACTTGGTAAGTCTGTCAACTACCACCATGATGACACTCTTTCCCTCAGACTTGGGTAAACCTGTGATAAAATCCATTGAAACCTCCTCCCAACGTTGGCTTGGAATGGATAAAGGTTGTAATAGACCCGGTGTCTTAATTGTTTCAACTTTATTTTGTTGGCAAACCAAACATTCCGCCACAAACTTTTGAATATCTGATTTAAGGCCATCCCAAAAAAATTCCTTCTTAACCCTGTGGTAAGTTTTTAAAAATCCTGAGTGCCCTCCTAAGGGAGAAGTGTGCAATTCCATAAGAATCTTTTGTTTTAGCTGGGAATTCTTACAGAGGTATAAGCGATCTTTGTACCATAACGAATCATTTTGCCAGCTAAATGTATCAGAAGTACTGGAATCTTGTTGTAGCTTTCGAATAAGTGCCCACACTTCTTCGTCATTCTTCCATTCCTCCCTTGCTTCGTTTATCCAATCTGGTTGGATAATAGAAATGGCACACAACAATGCTTCCACATCCTCATCCTTTCTTGAGAGTGCATCTGCCACCACATTTTGCTTCCCTTTTTTGTAGATGATTTCAAAGTCATAACCCAACATCTTTGTGACCCACTTTTGTTGCTCTTCAGAGGATAATCTTTGTTCTAAAAAGTATTTAAGGCTATCATGATCCGTTTTTACCTTGAAGTGTCTTCCCATTAGGTAGGGTCGCCATTTCTTAAGTGCATGGAGTATTGCCAACATTTCCTTCTCATAAATAGCTTTGCTTAAAAACTTTCCCTTGATTGGACGACTTTCAAAAGCAATGGGTCTTTCATCTTGCATTAGAACAACACCAATTCCATTTCCTGAAGCATCACATTCCACAATAAAGGTTTTTGTGAAGTCCGGTGTAGCTAAGACCGGTGCTTGGCACATTGCCTCTTTAAGATGTTCAAAGGCCTTTGTTGCTTCCGGAGTCCATGAAAATGAATCTTTCTTCAATAATGTTGTTAGAGGTGCTGCTATTCTCCCATAATTCTTAACAAACTTGCGATAATACCCTGTCAACCCAAGAAATCCTCGCAGATGCTTTATGGATGTGGGGATTTTCCATTCCTTAATGGCTTTAATTTTGCTAGGGTCTACCTTAACTCCTTCATGAGATACAATATGACCCAAATATTCCACCTCCTGGACTCCAAAGAAACATTTGGATCTTTTTGCATATAATTGTTTCTCCTCCAATAGTTGTATCACCCTGTCAACATGTTCAACATGATCCTTCCAAGACTTGCTGTAGATTAGTATATCATCAAAAAATACTAACACAAATTTTCTAAGGAATGGTTTGAAAATTGAATTCATCAAACCTTGAAATGTTGAAGGTGCATTGGTAAGGCCAAAAGGCATGACCAAAAATTCATAATGACCCTCATGAGTTCTAAATGCCATTTCGGAATGTCTTCAATCTTCATTCTGATTTGATGATATCCCGAACGAAGATCCAACTTGGTGAAGTAAATTGATCCATGCAATTCATCCAGTAATTCATCAATGACAGGAATGGGGAACTTATCTTTAATAGTGAGCTTGTTGAGCTCCCTATAATCCGGACACATGCGCCATGATCCATCCTTCTTGTGCACCAATACTACTGGAGCTGAGAAAGAACTTTGACTCGGTTGAATTATACCAGCCTCTAGCATTTCTGCAACCATACGTTCAATTTCACTTTTTTGGACATAGGGATATCTGTACGGCCTGATGTTTGGAGGAACACTTCCTGGAATCAGATGAATAGCATGATCATGATCACGCATAGGTGGGAGACCTTTGGGAGTCTCAAATACCTTGGAATGATTGTCCAGGACTTTTTGGAGATCTGGAGAAATAGATGATTCCAATGTGGAAACATCTAGCGAACATAATTGTGCAATTACACCTCTTTGCTCCTTTTTTAGAAGCTTTGTCATGCCATTAGAGCTGATTATCTTTCCTGGTTTCCCTGCAATACCCCTTAATTCAACTTCCTTTCCTTCCATAGAAAATTTGATGAAAAGTTCTTGAAAATTAAAAGCTATTGTACCCAAGGATTGTAGCCATTGGACTCCTAGTACAACATCAACACCTCCCATTGGAATGGAAAGCATTGGGCTAGTCAATACATATTCTCCCATGGATAGCTTGATATTATGGCACTTTCCAGAGCAATTTATTGTTCCTCCATTTGCAATCATCACTTGACACTCTGGTGCTGGATATAGGAAGCAATTCAATTCTTTTGCTACCCTACAATGAATAAAATTGTGGGTGCTTCCTGAATCAATCAACACTATTACCTTTTTCTTCTTGATTTGTCCTTCTATCTTGATGGTTTGAGGAGTGGTAATTCCCGCCAATGCATTACAAGATATGGTCGGATTTATTTGTTCTTCATCTAGGCTTTGTTCCTGGAGTATATCTTCTTCTTTTGACCTTTCTTGCTCCTTTTCTTCTTCCTCTTCACAATCTATGTAGAATAATTTCTTCTCAGCACACTTATGACCTTTAGTGTATTTGCTATCACAACTGTAACAAAGCCCTTTTGCTCTTTTTTCTTCCAATTGTTGTGGTGTCAACCTTATAGGTTGTGGAAGACTATGGGCAACAACACTTCCGTCTTTATAGTTGTGAGTGGTATGCTTCCTGGTTGCCATAATTTTGCTTTCCATTTTTCTTGCTAACCTGAATGCCTTCTCTAATGAATCAGGTTCCCAAAGGCGAACATCATGTTGGATATTATCCTTTAAAGACCCTATGAACACATCAATCCTATGCTCCTCTGGAATATCTTTTACCCTTATGTTCAATTTTTGGAACTCCTCAATGTGCTCCATTATTGAACCCTTTTGTTTGAGACTTATCAATTGGCTAAAAAAAGTGTTGCTTTTTGTATCCTCATAATGTGCTATCAATTCTTCCGTAAAAATTGCCCAAGTGATAAATTGTTTACGAGAGCAAAGCCATTGATACCATACAAACTGATTTGGTTCCAAATATACAGTTGCCATACGTACCTTTTGTGTGTTTTGCACATTATTGAGATCGAAGAATTGCTCCATCTGTAATATCCATGTGGCGGGATCCTTGCCATCAAACTTCCTCATATCGATTTTTGGAATATGGTGATTCTTCGATCCAACATTAGCATCTATGGAATCATGATTAACATTTCTTTTGTTCTCATCATGAGTTTCCTTTACTACCTTTTCACCATTAGTGACCCTTTCTTGTAGCAACTTCTTCAATTCTTCCATGTCTATCTTCAAGTCTATCTTCAAATCTGCCATCGAATCCTCCATCTTAGCTTCCATGCCCTTTATCTTAGATTCCACGCCATTTATCTTAGATTCCACGCCACTTATCTTAGCTTCTGTTAGCTTTTGTGAGCGTGACATTTGTTGCACTTGTTCTTGTAATTTTGATATATCATGTAGCATTTCTTCCTCTTCTTCATGAGTCATGCTAGAGCTTTCAGGTTCCTTACTAGGTGTTTGCATTTTCTTTCCTCGGGGCATCAGTTACCGATAATAATGCTTTACTATGCCCTTTGAATTCCGTTAAAACAAGCTTACACAAAAATTAAAAAAAAACTACACACCTTTTTTTCACTTTATAGAAGCCTGATATTGAATCTGATGTATCTCTGTAATTTCGGATCATCCAGTTCTGAAATTGCTACCTGTAGTAGCCTTCTGCGTCCTCTTTCCAATGCCACAAGTCTGAGCCAAATTGGATTCTCCAAGGAAGAGTTATGTGAAATCTCCCACAGTGACTTGCTTTTAGACTGGTTCAGTAGAGCGCTTGTACGACGTGCCACGAGTCACTGTTTCAACCTTTGAATCTAAAACACACACCCAAGAAACTACAGTCTGTCCTCTTTCTGTACCTTCTTACGAAATTTCAATCCGATCCCTAGAGAGAAAGTTATGACGATTTTCCCCAGGTCACCTGTTTTGAATGTAATTCAGGAGTCTGCAAAAAGACCAACTTCCTCAGATCATATCTCCGAAAATATCGGGCGAAAAGCTCTGAAATTCGGACCCAAGGTTCAGCGCGATTTCTTCTCAAATGGGTTTTTTTTTGCGACTTCTGAAACGTCACAAAAAAAAAGTTATAGCGAAAATGCCACGATGACCTGTTTGGAGCAGCGAAACCCTAGAATCCAAAGCTCTGATACCAAATGTTATGAAACCAGCTCAAGAAAAGATAGAAAAGATAGAAAAGTTAGATAAACGCCTTAGAATTCAGCCTCTTCGAGGGGGCAACCTCCTTTACATTACATAAATGAACAATTCTTGGATGATACAAATGACAAAACCTCCTTTCTATATATAGGAGTCTAAGGAGTCACAATATAATCCAGCCGACCTAACAATAATAATATAAAGCCACAAAAATAACAATAGAGGGATTCTATGGGGCACAGAAATAACAATATGGGGGTAATAGGGGCACAACAATAAAAATAAGGGGTATAACTACAATAGTAATGGGGTAATCACTAGTATTATAGGGACCCAACAAGATCCAATAAATCAATAGGAGCAAGAAGCCAAAGAATAAGAGGAAGAGTTCATCAGAAGCCATCAAGGAAGTAGGTTATCGCATATGCCCAAGGGTAAGTTTTATCAAAAGAACAAAGAGCAACAACGATATCAGAGGAGAAAAGAAGAAAAGATCAGAGGAGCCATATCGGAAGTATCGCATATAATATATGCCCAATAAGAATCGATATGAAGAAAACAACAGAGGAGCATAAACAGAGTTATTGAAGGTCACAGGAAGATAAGCCACAGGAGCAACAACTATCGGAGGAGTGGAAGAGTGAAGAGGGGTCACAGGAGCAACAACTATCAGAAGAGCAGAGGTTAGGAGTGTACAGATGTTTTGATCGTGGTTGAAGGCCTGCGCTAAATCCTAGCCGTCAATCTCATTTTCAAATGCTTACGTCACATTCAACGGTGGGGGTTAGGGCTGTTTTTAAACCATGTGCTAGTTGAAGGCCCGCAGGCCGTAGATTTGATGACCTCATATATCCAATGGATATCGGGTCATAAAGTGATGGGACGTTAATCTCAAAATGGACCCGAAATTTTATAGATCAAGGATTTATAATCCTTATCGGCTCTGTAAGGGCGGTTAAGCATCGTGAAAGTTCCCTGGCCGATATCGTTGTGAACCATTGGATCCAACGTGCCTTGATCAAACGATGGAGGATCGATGATTGGGTTTGTTGGTCGAGTGGATCAACAACTGTCGGATTAATGATGAGATCAACGGTGGAGAATTAATCCGATAAGACTTGGGATTGAGTAGACCCGAGAAGTTTATGGACACATGTTTATTTTATTTGGGGTGTGGTCTTGTGCATTCATGTGGGACCAGCGTTCGTTTACGGGATTAAAGGAATAACTCCGTTTCTTCATGAAGTTGCGATCGCAATTAAAGGTGATGACGTGGCATGTGGGACCTCCATATGGGTAACATATCTTGGGCATCTATCACAGAGAAGAGGTAACGGTTCACAACTCGTGAACTTGAAGGAACAAAGGAATCCGAAAGGTCAAGCGAACGAAAGAAGAAGTCGAAAGGTTGAGAAGCCAAAGGTCTGGCAGAAGATGAAGGTACAAAAGAAGCTGAAGATCAAGTGAGAGAGATGTAAACATAAGGACAAAAGTAAGCCGTAGGTCTAGCAGGACAGATGGAAGCCGAAGGTCCAACAGGATAGAAAGAAGCCGAAGGTCCAGGAGGATAGAAGGAATATGAAGGTCCAGCAAGACAGAAGGAAGCCGAAGGTCCAGTAAGACAGGAGGAAGCTGAAGGACAAGGAAATTCTGTTGATTGGGTTAATCTTTGAAAGGCTCAGACCTGTGATGAATAAATCAAGTACATAACGCAACCTGAAGAACAATTATGTGAAGGGGAAAAATAAAGTTTCATCTGACATCGTTTGAAGGAGCAGTAGCCAGCACCGACATTGAAGCGTTTGTGAGTTTGGTTTTGGGAAGTAAGAGATCGCGATAGCAAGAACAGTGAGAAGTAGTCACGCTTGAAACAATTACCACAAAAGTAATGAACAAAGGCTTAAAAAAAGAGAATTTCTTTTGTGTATACATTGAGGCTTAGCACAAATATCTTGTTGGAAAGGTTCAACAAATCTTGGAAACGTTATTGGAGATCATGATGCCTATTTGAAATCGTCATGAGGTAACTTTGCAAACTTTGTTAGGGAAATATGAAGAGTTATGAGGACTCCTTCATATGAAGACAGGTTGTCATTCATGTAGCAGTGAAGGTGTAGATAGACAGAATTCTGTGAAGAAGATGTTGGGAGCAAAGAATTACTATCAAACATATCTAGACAAAATATAGCAGTGGGTTGGAGCCCAGAGGGTTGGTGCCCTGAAGTTTGGAACCTCAAACAAACAAGGTTGGTGCCTTGGCAAGATAGGGTTGGAGCCCTTGGGGTTGGTGCCTCAGAATTGGAAGGATTGGTGTCCTTGGAGTTGGTTCTCCTAAACACAAGGTCGTGCCTTGAGAAGATAGGGTTGGTACCCTAGAGGTTGGAGCCTCACATAAGACCAAGTTGGTGCTTGGAAACATATTGGAGCCTTATATATATTGTACCAGATTTATTGTAAAGATTATATTAATAAAAGAATTTATTCCTATTGTTTGGTTTGTGTTCTAAATATAAATGATTTAACTAGTAAAAATAACAAATGAAAAGGAATACTGATTCAGCACCTCCCCCCTTGAATATTCCCAACAGAACAATTCCTGTATGATACAAATGGCAAGACCTCCTTTCTAAATATAGGAGTCTAAGGGGTCACAATATAATGAGAGCCAACATAACAATAATAATGTAAGGGAAGAACAATAACAATAAGGGTTACAATGACAATAATAATAAGGGAATACACTAGTATTATAGGGATCTAACAAAGCCCATATCTTTATTAGGATCTTCATTCCAACAAAGCCTTGCATTTAATGGTGTTTCGATATCTTGAATATATGAAGTAAAAAAGGGAGAGGAGAAAACTTCAAAATGCACATGTTAACTTCAGTTAAATTTCAAATCGCTTAAACAAGGAACAACCTCTCTTTTTCTCAATAAGTAATGATGCTTCTTCCACCCGTACTACAAATATTCAATAAATGCTTCAAGCATACTTTTAAGGAAATAAAATAAAGGTTGAAGAAGAGAAAGGCTTCCTCCACAACGAGGTGATGCAAACGAATACATCGTGGTATTAAATAGGTCTGCTGGCAACGAAGTGATGCTTGCATCTCCTTGAGGTGACTCTGTTGGGTTACTGAATAGGCTCATTCACAGAGAAGTAACATGAGGGAATGTGTTTAACCCATATTATCAAAATCTTGGTATACTTGTGATCTTTCTCCCCTGACAAAACACTTGAGGTGTGACTAGAATTATGTTGATGTGTTTCATGCTAAGAAAAAAATAGAAGAGGTTATTCCTTTAATCGAGATAAGTGATGTTTAGGTTAACTTATTATATGATGTTCGCATATTAAATCTATTGGTATTTATGTTTTAATATGCTCATTTAATTCTTCAGACAATCAACTACAAGAAAATAATTTTGATGTCCATGAATGTATGAAACTGAGTCACCCCCGCCCTCTCAGTTTAGTCAAGTTTTCATCAAAATATACTCACTTCATTCAGTAGATGCTTTTGGGGACCAAAATCCTCTCAAAATGTGGGTGTATGATCTGGATTGGATGAGTATCTTCTTTTTCATCCATCTTGATGCCTTCAAAGTAGAAAAAGTGGAGGAATCAATGCACAAGACCATTTTTTCTAGCAGTCCTAGTTTGGAAAATTTCAAGTCAAAAACATCAAGAGTCATTTTGAGGCCGTAAATGAACATATTTTGCATTCTTAGCCTTACTATGGAATATGTAAATGTATATGTAATAGAATCATCCTAATAATGAAGGGATTGCATGTGTAATGTGTGGATTGGTGTATATAGTGATGATGTATTCATTATGGATGGTATGGATGTTATTTCGATGTATGAATCTATTTGAGGTATTTTGAGGCATTCCTGCTATTATTATCTATATTTGGGTTGTCATTAATGCTCACATTGTTGTACATGGTGTGAACTATTGAATTTTATGTATTTGGGTTATAACATTTGGTATGAGAGCATATAATGAAGACGTGGTTTTTTCTCCGGGGTTATCTGAGGAAGATAAGAACAAATATAGAACCTATCTTGTGATGTCATATGTTGAACAAAACAATAGGGTTAAATGGTGTCTAGTGCCAGACTGTGTGGAGGTTGACTCTGCTAATTCTAATGTAACTCATGAGGAGGTTGTCTGCAATTGTTCACATAAATTTTGCTGGAATTGTTTAGAGGAGTCTCATCGTCCAATAGAGATGGAATTGTTAAGAAACAATAGAAACTAATAACTTTATAATTGAAATATCAACATAAAGTGACATGTTTCCATACGGTCATTATCTTCACTTTTTCAACAACTAGAGATTGATGAGATCCATAACAACTTCTTTTATTTGTAACTTATGTTGGGGGATACAGGCTTGGCTTGCCTTGTGGAGCTGTTGAGGTATTTGTGGAAGGGAGTGGTGTTGTGGCACTATACACTTTCTCTACTCATAAAATTTCAAAAGGGATACGACATTATTCCTACCACTGCAACTATCAATTTGTACTTCTATCCCATTTAGGAAGTAGCCTCCAGCCCTTCTAGATTTAGTCTAGGAAAACCTATTTTCTCCTCCTCAAAAATTAACCAACCAAGATCATTCAATATGATGGTATGAACAAATAGTCACGAAAAATGGGTACTCACAGATAGTCATGAAATCATCTCTAACTTACATCACATGTATCATTCATTGTTAAAATATCACCGATTACCAATTAGTAGACTCTACAAGGGAATTCCTCTTTTTTATGCCATGTAAGATTTCCCAAGTCAAAGCATATCAACACGATTAAATGGAATTAGAATATCAGATGCTCCTAGAAGTTTTGCATGTTTTGATACCCATGCTCGTGCTGCTTCCACTTTCCATCACCTCAATTTTATAGATGCTCGTTCTCACACTGCTTCTACTTTCCATCTCCTCAATTTCATAGATAACTTGACCATCAAGTGAAGACTAACATTTTAGAAAGGAGCAGAAGCAAAGTTAACCAAATCTGAAAACCAAACGGAAAGCACATAAAGCAAGCATAAATGATCATTGAGGTGGAAGGAAGAGCAATTAGGCAATTCTGTAGCAAATGGTTTAGGGAATTGTGGCAAGACTCATTAACAATACCAAAAAAATGCCAATACCAAGTGTTTCTATTAGACTAAAAAATTAATGTTAAGCAAGTAATTCTAGAGGATGCTAGCAATTCTTCATTATGAAAGCAATTTCCTCACAAATATGCTTTTTAGTCCTAATTTTTGCGCATCTCCTCCTCGGCAAGAGGCCAAATAATATCTTAAAATTGTTCATTGCTACCAAAAAACATTCCCAAGATTTAACACACTCGAGGAGAAATATATTATAACATTTTCCTTCAAGGTTTACCTTTGATTTTTAATTCCCGTGTCACGATTAATACTACACATTGTATTGATTATTATAGGTCCTACTACCTTATGGAAGGGACAAATAATACCAGTAAAGATTATTCATTACACTGTAACCATCAATGACTACCCTTTAGAAGATGATATATTTATCGAACTATGAATGAGCTTGAATGATAGTACCCTTACAACTATATAGGCTAAACCCAAGAGTAAATTTTTTTTTGAAGAAGGAGATAGATAAAATGGTGGATGCAGGAATCATCTTCCCAGTAGACGAAGCAGAATGGATCAGGCCAATAGTCATCTAGAACAAAAAGGCCACTATGGAAAGAAGGGTCTGTGTATAGTACAACAACCTCAACAATGCTTATGTCCATGACCCATTCCCCACGCCTTTCAATGATGAGGTCTTGTATAATGTTGCGGGGAATGAAGCCTAACCCTTCACAGATGGGTTCTCAGGGTACCATCAGGTTTGAACAATAGACGACGACAAGAAGAAAACAATGTTCACCAAGGAATGGGGCTCGTACGCATACCAAATCATGCCTTTTGGTCTAAAGAATGCGCCTTTTGTGTTTTCCCAAATTATTATCACCATTTTTAGAGACTACATTCACCGGTTCTTGGAGGTATACATGGACGGTTGGATAGTTTACAATCTGTTGAAGAAGCATTCTAGCTTACTTGGAGTAATGTTCAATCGGTGTAGACAACTACAAATCTCCCTAAACATGAAGAAGTGTATTTTTGCATTTCTGTTTGGCACGTTGTTGGGACACATCAATTGCAAAGACAATGTTTGTGTGGACCCTGCAAATACCATGTTTTTGTGGATCGATTCTGCTTCCCATATACACAATTTTCGCAGAAATCAAAATCCAAAGAGCTATTAGACATACGTTCTACCATACCTTTACCATGAATTATTTGAAGGCCCTTCTCTCTAATATTTCCAAGCCTTTGATGCCATAGGGTGGTATTTTCTCCAGAGACCACTAGATTTTCTGCTCCACTTTCAGGAACCACAAATATTGCACCCATTGATAACAGTGCTACCTTGAATCTTGTACAGAGTTCCAGTCTGAACTCCCCGCATCAATACCAGTGCTCCCCGAGCCATGTTATAGGTATATTTCTCGATCAATCTTTTTACACCTACAACATCCATCTTGCTTACATAAATCAGATTTCTGACCAATGCACGAATATGCAGAACACTCGAAAGTGTTCTAACCCTTTTACCTTGCAACTTCAACCTGACTTTTCTGCACCCAACGATTCTTGTATTCCTGTCATCCCCTAAGAAGACATCATCATCATCATATTTCTCATACTCGCATAACCACTCTCTACGGGGATTGAAGTGAAAGGATGCACCTGAGTCAATCAACCATGACTCATGATCTACATGTGTACTTGAAGAAGAATCCAAGTACACATCCCCACCTTCATATGAGGTCGTTTTTCGCTTCTGTAGAAGGAGCATCATCAGATCCCTTTCCTTTCTCAAGAAGTTTATATTTACAGTCCCTTTTGAAGTGCCCTTCCTTTCCGCATTTCCATCACACATTTACAGGTTTTCTTGGAGATTTAGATCTCCTTCTAGATTTAAATCTCCCACTCGAAGACTTATTTTTATTTATGTTCTGGGACTGTCCTCATACAGACAAGGCATCACCATTCTGGCCCTCCATATTTTTCCATCTCATCTCCTCTGACAACAAGGATGAGACTATTTCATCAAATCGCAAGGCAGTTGCATTGATACATATTGCAACAACCAAACTGCCCATGAATCTAGTAGAGAACACAACAAACCGCTGCACCTATCTTCATCTAAAATTTTAATATGAACAGATAGTAAATGGATTACCACAATATTAAAGGCATTCATATGCTCTGTCAACGAGTCTCCATCTTTCATCCTCAGGTTATACAACATTTTTTGTAGGAACAGTTTATTCACCAGAGACTTAGATTGGTACAATGTCCCTAACTTGTCCCACAAAGCCTTCGCCGAAGCTTCCCCTGATAAATTCAACAATACCGAATCCGAGACACACAATTGTATTGTGCTCTTTGCTTTCCAATCCAACTTCGCCAAGTCTTCAACTGACATTGTTGTTGGTTTAGTACCCGGATCTACCGCGATCACTGATCTTTATCCACTAGCAGATCCTCCATCTTGAGTTTCCACAACTCAAAACTTTAACCATTAAATTTCTCTGTCTCTATCTTTACACTGCTCACCATCTTCTTTCACCATAAGGATCGATCCTGCGGATCTCCCACTGAATAGGGTCTACCACATGCACGAGAAAAAAACCCCTCAGCAAGAAAAGGTGTCCCTGATCGAACTGTTTGAAGCCTCATTTCCAATAAATTTGCTCGTTGTTCTAGAGCCAATCATTATCCCTCCCACTCCTTAGTTTCTTGAAACCACGCAGCCTGCAACTTCCCCCCAAGGCCACTCAGAAAAATCTATTGCTAGCGGCCAACCCTTGCAAAGCAACATCTCAAACCCATCAATAATGCAACCCGAGAACCTTTAGCACTGGTCATTTTGACAGTTGTTTGAATTTATCCAACATGCAACTCAGAGGGCTGAACAGATCTATAATGACCTGGTCACCGGGCACGAGCACCAGAAGCACCAGCTTGTGACTATCACGGCAGAGCGAGATCAACTTTGACATACCAACCAAAAACTGTAATCACAGGTCGAGCAGGTGACATCAAAGCTGCAAGCACTCTAACCAACTGTGGCTGATTTAGTTATCGAAGCGCCCGAGGAATTTTCGGCCTGCACATTGGTCCGCTGATGCGACCGTATTCAGACAGCGTGCACTGAACTTGTGGAATTGCCAACTTCTCCTTCACAAAATCCTTTCCAATGTTCATTAAAAATAAAGGTATGCTTTATCTTCCTGAACCATTCATGGTAGTTATTTTTTCCAGAAAAAAATACTCCAACTAAGGAAATGAGTGAATGCCTTTCTGTAAAAATTCTCGACTAGACCTTATATAAACAAAATTATTGCTAAAAAAATCTCTTAACATTGACTCATCATATATGCATCTTCTTAAAAAAAAATAAGCAAAATAAACTAACGTATATTCAAATTATTCAATATATATGAATGGTTTTATAAAATATATAACTCAATTTTGCATATATGAACCAATTCACATACTCATAGCATGTCACATATACAACGAACAAAGTTTATGGAGATCATATACGAATTCAACCAACAACTCAAAAATTTCAACACACAACGTGTATAAAATTCAATGTAAAACCAAAATATATCTGTCACCACATATATGGTATTCAAAAAATATTCAACGCACAACATTCACCATTAAAATGAAACAGGAGTTATCAACGCACAACATTCACCATTAAAATGAAACAGGATTTACCAACGCACAACATTCACCAAATGCATGAGTGTTACCAAGGTACAAAATTCACCAAATATGACTATTCAACTCACAACATAGATACCAACGCACCAAATAAAATACATATGCCATCACTTCATGGTATTCACATCATGGAACTCACCGCCGTTAAAAAGGAACTCACCGCAACATGGTTCACGACCATTAAAATGAACTCTTCGCAACATTTAAACAACCATCCATACATCACACAGGCCTCTCCATACATCACACAAAAATTAAACAATGCACACCTGGGATTTATAGGGGTTACACATAACAAAGAGCATCACCACGACTCGCAAAGCTCAATGCACAACACAATATAACGTACCGGACACAATTTCATCGTACCGTACGCTGTCATACCAAGAACTCAACACACCATATGCCACAGTGCACAACCATAATCAACATTACTTCAACGCTCAACGTAGAGGGTTCAACATTGCTTCAATGCTCAACAAAAAGGTTCAATCAAGAACTCAACACACCATATGCCACAGTGCACAACCATAATCAACATTACTTCAACGCTCAACGTAGAGGGTTCAACATTGCTTCAATGCTCAACAAAAAGGTTCAATACACGTTGCTTCAAGAGAGTGGATATCACATATTTATTTCAATGCACTATGCATAGGGACAAAGGACGGTATACATTCAAAGGACAAAATAGGGAAAATGGTAGGAGTTACATAACAAAAAAATAAGTTGGGACTTGTTGCTCTAATACCATGTCAAGCTAAGTTTGAGTAATTCTATGAATGTGATTTGCATTGAGAAAATCATTAATATATACAAGAAGAGGGAGACTATTGGAATCCATATTTAAATGTCTTTTTTTCTTCTTCATTTTCTCATTTATAGTGTTTATAATAATTTTCTAATCCCCAAGATTAGGTGTCAACAATTTGTTTCTTATGGGTTTTATTAAATTGAAGCCCTTGTGAATTTGATTCTTCTTTAGCAACTCTATTAAGAGTTCCTATGGCATGAATTAAGTCAGTGAAATCATAGGCCCTGTCTACTCCATCATACCACCAAATTTTCTAAAGAAGTTCTCACATTCATCTGACCTAGTTAGGTGCAATACATATGGCAAGTTAGAGTATATATCCCTAATCAATCTCATCAACAAAATTGCAAAGTGGCAATAAATTTGCACATCTTGATATGCCTCTCTACTGATGAAATTTATGTTGATATCGCTATGAGATTTATCTCGCACCCAACATAACCATAACATGGAAAAATGATGAAATCTTGAAGGATTTCACACTCTTTCCCTAAGAGAGAAGTTAAAAGACATGAAAATATAAATACAATAAAAAACATTGTTAAATAAGTCTTTGTACCTAATGTCCTCTGTCCTACCACATGTTTCATTTCTCATCTCTTTCAAACACCTATTAACATGCCTTTAAGAAATGTGTTGTGCTATAACCCAATTTTGTCTATCAATCCTCTTTATATCTTCAATTTTAAGCTTGTGATCATCCTCTTTGAAGCTGTTATAAACCATTATGACATGGTTGAAATTAATAGACTCTTACCCAATAATAAAATCTTGTCTACCACTAAATAAAGTATTCAATGAAGGAATTAGTTGTGAAATAAGTCCGGTTACCAGTAGAAGAGCATCGATGGCTCTTTCACATTCGCTTGGTCTTTGCAACTTGGGGACAAAAAAGCCCTTCGCTCTTTCCCCCACTCAGTTTTTGAGTACCCAAATTTTTGGCGCCTCGCCGTTCAGAAGTCTCAACCGTGGCCATGGATTCCACAAACTTCGATGGCGTCCACTTCCATCAGAGAGTTTTCTGGAAGCAGAGATGGCGTCCCTTTCTTCCCAATTGAATGGCACTGTTTGCCCCCAAGTTACAGTAAAGTATCTGAAGCTCTTCATCAATGGAAAATTTATAGATTCAGTTTAAGGAAAAACGTTCGAGACTTTGGATCCTCGAACAGGGGAAGTGATAACGAGCGTATCAAAGGCTAGGCAAGAAGATGTGGATTTGGTTGTAAAAGTTGCTCGCGCAGCATTTGATCACGTGCCATGGCCTCACATGTCCGGCTAGCAAAGAGAGTGCATTCTTCACAAGCTCGTGGATCTGGTGATGCAACCTAGTGAGTAGCTCACAGTTCTTGAAACCTTTGACAATGGGATGCCACTGGATATGGCTCGGATGATGGATTTACCTTCCTGTATCCAGATGCTACGAAATAATGCTGAATACGTAGCGGCAGAAACTCTCGGCTGAAATGCCTCGGAACACAACCCACAAGCCTCACCATTGATGCCCTTTCACACAAGTTGGATAGCCTTCGGACCTGGAGTGCGGCTCGTCCCCTCTCCCAGCTGGATCCAGTACCCTGCAACCACGCCTCTGCCGGAGAAGAAGCTCGGATCTGATGCAAACAATGCAAGCAACCTGTACACGACTTTCATTGATGCAGCGTGGATAGACGAAGTCACCAAGGGAAGGGATTGCAGAAGGATTAACCCCAAGGATAAGAAGCAGGACAGGATGCTGAGGAAACCGGACCTCAAGGACAAGACAAGAGTTAGTGCTGATCAGAGAATGCATGTCACTGCGGACCTACGCTTCAGATGGATATGGTATGGAAGGGGGACAACTGAAAATGCCCAGGAAGGTAAAAAAACCCTCAGACCTATTACTGATCTAATAGATCTGGTACACAGAGGACTGATCCACCCACCGAAAGTTTAGATCTGGGGGCAAATAAGTGCCGAAATGGCATCCTATCTCGATCCCCAAGTAGTAGAAGGCCTGAAAGGCAAGCTTAAAAGCAAGAAGCTAGCGGTCTGGAACAGGACAACCTGGGTAATGGATCGAGGGCTTCTGACATCTAAAGCAACTTAGACAAAACCAGAACCTGAACCGTAGGTAATCCCGCTTCCCTTGCAAACTTCTGGTCAGGAACTGATACAAATATTTATCAGAACCCTGTCAGGAAGAACGATTTGCAAGTGAACCAGAAAGGGGAGGTTGATAGAAGATATAAAGTATGAAATACAAGCATATACAGGCATACCAACAAACATGCAAAGCTTGATATATGCAAGACAAAACTTACAAGACCAATACACAGTACAGGACTATGGAATTGTGTCAGACTCAACTATCATCCTAAACACGAGGCTGAGAGGTGGCAGCTTTGGATCTAGCTCAAAGGGCACATGTTTTTTCAAGGATGTCGTCAAAGGGAAGGGGGAAGCCATCAACAAACCAACACCACCTCAAGACCTACCTGGACCCTATATTGTGGAACAAAAAGTGCAGACTCTAGTATTGACAATCGATCTGCCTGAGGTAAATAACTTTTATACTGATTTTTATACAAAGGCTGTCATATGAAGATTCAAAGGCTTCTGGCCCAAAACAGATGCATTACAACAATGGATCTTTTCCACATGGAAAACAAATTGTGACATCC
This sequence comes from Pinus tabuliformis, assembly GCA_031772625.1. Classification (NCBI taxonomy): domain Eukaryota; kingdom Viridiplantae; phylum Streptophyta; class Pinopsida; order Pinales; family Pinaceae; genus Pinus; species Pinus tabuliformis. The sequence goes on along the minus strand of CM062810.1, from coordinate 926,014,998 downwards.
ATTTATGCTCCAAAGGTTTTTTTATTGTCAGTTTCGACACGGTCAAGGAAAGGGAATATGTCCTCCATGAGGGTCCATGGTTCTGGGGCAACGCAGGACTCTTCATGATTCCCTGGTTCCCAGGTTTTGATGCCACTACTATGGTGGTTTCCAAAATGCCAGTATGGGTCATATTACACAACCTCCCGCTACATTTTTGGCTACCCAGAGTCTTCGAAGCAATGGGGAATGCGATATGAAAATACCTCAAGATAGACGTGGAAAGAGTTTCAAGAGGCATACATACTTTTGTGAGAGTTTGTGTAGAGGTAGACCTTAGTCTAGGCTTACCCGACAACATAATTCTGATCCATAACAACACACAGTGGAAACAAGTATTAGATTATGAGAATACAACATTCAGGTGTCGTGGCTATCAACAAACAGGTCACCTTCTCAGTAACTGCCCACAAGTCAAAAAAGACACTAGAAGAAATAAGAAGCAATCACAAAAACCAAGAGGCTGGCAACACACAGTGAATCTATATGAAGCAACAAAGGAGGAGGAGGCAACTATCCCTCCACCAGTTCCTGATGATGGCCCAATTGAGGAGGTAACTACGAAAACCATTCCCAAGACGCGAAAAGGTGCCAGAAACTAAGGAATTTGTAGCACAGGATCTCATGGACTCTTTGCCGGAGTACCAAACAAAACGGACACCCGTGGAGCCAAAATACATCATTCTTCAAACCACTCCGATTCAGACAAGGACAATCCTCACCCTGTGGAGGACACTTCTCTAGTACTTTTTTCGTCCTCACCAACTTAAGGGGAGTGGTGAAAGGTTGAGAAGAAAAAAGGGGGAAAAACATAAATTTTCCCAATTGTACATTAATTTCTACTTTCTGGCTTTTCTTTTGACAACAGTCTTCTGATCTGCGTTTGCATATGCGATTTAGCATCTACAAAATGTAATTTTGTTATTATTAATAAAATTATGATTTTTCTTATAGGAAAAAAAAAGTATTCAATAACTTTTTTCATTATGGATGTAATCTTGGTCATGAAGTCTCATTACATTGAAACCATTGTACAATCCAGTTACCCTCCATCCCTCCTAAAGAATTTGATATCTAATGCCTATTGTTGAAGAATAATCCTTCAACATAAGTTGTCTTCTCCTACTGTCTCCATATGGAAAATGGCCAATAATAGGTCCCACAAAGTTGTCAACATCTTTCTTCCACATTTGTTTTTTTTGTCTCCCATTATTGATGAACAAAAATCACAATAGACCTATTACACATTGGATGAGAAACCACAACCAAACAAGGAAGATTTTAATGTAAAGGGTTTGGACTAATAACACATGCATAATTTCCAACCAGAAAATCCTTAAAAGTTTCTATAATAATATCATATCCCACAACACCTTGACCAACAATCACTAAAAAATGTGATTGGCACTTATGTTCTTCTTTCTAACCACAAAATCCCGCCAAGGTATCACTTTTTTCTAACCATCTGATATATATTTTTTACAACAGTTTCATCTTCAACAATAAATACTGGAATTGGCCCCCCTATACCGTGTTTGTATTTATAAAAAGCATAAAATTTTCCAACTACTTAAAAAATGTAAGCCTGCTCCTGTGGAATATATACCAATGAATTTCTAATTTTCCTTAAAGTTGTAGATATTGAGGGGCCATTCAGCTTAAAACTAATAAAGTTATGTAATCTAGGACGTCCCCACAACTTAATCATCTAATAGATGGATTTAGTGGATGCACTATACCTTCTCATTGCTTTTGGAGGCATCTATTGTCATTGTTTTCATTGATGGAAATGAAGCAACAAAGGAGAAGCAAGATAGGTCTTTGATGTCATTGATGTATGCATAGTTGATGAGCTATTGTGATGCTTGTGAGCAACAAGGTAAAACAAAGAATGTTACAAAGATTATTATGTAACAAAGGTCAGTTGAAGAGGTGCAAGAAAGGTAATGTGATGCATTACATTATGCCACAGTTATGCTTGTGTTGAGGCTATATTGTGAAGGAACTGTGATGTTTGTTATTGAATTGCTTGCTTGATGGCAAGGTATGTTGCAAAGTATGTTACAAGCTATGTTAATCATATATGAAGGAGTTGATATTGTGATCTTGATCTATGGTTATGATGCATGTTACTTCTTACGCTTATGATGCTTGAAAAAAGTGTGTGAGGAGGTGCAATTTATGACATGGATGTCTTGGAGTTCTATATTGATTTCATATGTTGTGTAATTTGTTACATATCCTTGTTGGTTACATATGCTTGTTTGTTACATATGACATAATGTTGCAAAGGCAATGGTGGCATGCAAGAAGACTGTTGTGACACAAGGCAAAGGAAAAGGAAAATGGCATGAAGAATGTTGTTATTATTGTGATGTTATATTTGCTAATGTATTTCCAAGGTATGTTGCAAAGATTGCTACTATATGTTGTAGAGGTTCAAGTTGAAGAAGTGGTTGCAATGTTCCTATGACAACTAAAGGTTTCCTATTTGCACAATGTAATTCCCGTTCATTTAGTTTAGTTCTTGTTCAAATGTTCATTGATAGTAAGTTTAGCTATATAGGCATGGAATTGGAGATGTTTGGTAATTTTTCTAAGGTGTTGTGATGCACGATAATTGAAGTTAATGCAAGAGAATAAAATTTAATGTGTTTGGAAAGAATATTAATGCATGCTATTTGAATAAGTTGAAATTCATTTTATTGGCATGAAGGATGTTAATACATGTTATTTAAATATGATGAAATTCATTTCATGTATTTTTAATATTCAAAGACTTGCAATAGTTTTGGAATTGGAGAGACACTTTTGGAATGCAGAGACAAGACATACCATTTCATATTCGTGTGTGTAATACTAACAACCATCAAAATTTACTTATAAATTGTGTGAGGTTGGAAGGCTAATTAATTTTAGAGGGTTAGAGAAAGTGAGAGATGATTTGAGTTTCTTATTACCTTGCATATATAGAGCATACGTGAAACAATTTTGAGGAGAAGAAGAAGCAAAGGCAGAGATGGAGGTATGTAAAGTTATAAACCAGGTAAACCAATATGTTATTTCTTGTATGTATCAAGGGATTGTAGTATGCTTTCAAGTTGTATCTTGATAAATAACATGTTGGAACTTGTTGAGGTAAGAGCCTCCTGTGGGTTGTAGCATGTAGAAAATTTGTGGGAGTTGGAGTTTCCTTGCAAGTTGAAGCTTGCAGAAGAATTGAGGTAGCATCCTCCTATAGGTTGGAGCATGCATAAAATCTGATGTAATAGAGCAAGTGGGGGTTTTCCTTTCCATCACAATAGTAACAAACTCGTGGTTTTCTCCCTTTATGGGTTTCCACTTATATTTGGTTTCCATATGTGTTTCTTTTGTGGGTTGATTCATGCTGTGATTTACATGTTGAATGCCGGTTATATGTTAAATTTGGCATTCATAAAGTGTTATGTTTCTCATTTAATAGATAAGTTAATAATTGAAAAATAAAATAAAACTGGTTCATGAATGTTCTAAACTGATTCACCCCCCCACCTCTTAGTTTAGTGAAGTTTCCAACAATTGGTATCGCGACATGTTCCTTCTGTGTAAGCCTAACAATTAGAAGGTATATTTGGTTGAGTAATGGACTATCAAAGTTTACTTGTGCTCAATATTGCGAACTCCTAAGAATGGAAATGGAAAATCAAATTTGAACTGATCGGTTAAATGTCTGGAAGCTAGTCTGTGATGGATACAACAAAGAATCCCCCTCTAAGCAAGAACAATAGTGGAATGCTCAGGAAAAATATGTAATGTATAAGAAACTTCACAATATGGATCATGAGACAGTGATAAATTTAAATTCTGCAAAAGTAAACTGGGAAAGGTTGCAACTCATGCATGAAGGAGATACTTGTAGCAATAGCGTAGAAAAGGAGAATAAAAAGGCCCTTTAGAGGGAAAGTGTTCAATCAAAAGAGACATGTTCTACTAGTATGAGTGTACCGTATTTTCATGAGGAAAATACATAAGAACAACCCAAGCTTGAATCAACCTTGGCTAAAATAGAAAGATTGAGGAATGAAATCATAAATAAAAGCAAGTTGTTACATATATGTGATGAAATAGAGCATGGATGCAAGGAGGAAATTATTAACTCAAGGACACAACTTGAAGAAGAAAGGACAATAGAAGTCGAGGCAACTATTCTTTACGTCACTTCGATTGGAATTCTATTAATGCCAACGAACAATGGTTTGCAAGTGAGGAGAAAGTGAGGAATGGTGTGGTCCTATTGTTACAGCTCGAAGATAGTCAGATTATGGAGGTTGTATTAAATGGTCTTATGACATGGGCGTATAAGTTTAATAAATTACATTATATCTTTGTCAATTTAATGTTTAAAGGGGTTGGAATCTATAGTGGGAAGCAACAAGTTCTTCATAGTTAGGCAAGGTTCAATTCTGGCTTAGCTTTGATGTAGTTACTCAACATGTTTTAGCACCTAGAGAGACTAGATAAAAATTGGTTTGTAATGCTTGCATAGATAATTGGATTAAATCTCATTCCTGTGTCCTTCTAAAGTAACTCTTCTAGTGTAGAATGCCTAGTGACTTGGTGTTTTTTTAATCCACTCTTTCTATAAAGGTCAACTGTATAATTTAAATACCTTTTTCCATGGAAATGGTATATATGGGCACCTAGAAATCTCACAATTTCAAGCCTTCACTAGGCATATATTGGAACCTAAAGATTTTAGTGCAATTGTGTTTTTTTGAAACGACCATTGCATAATACATAGAATAGTATCATACTCACCTCTACTGGAAGATAGTTGGGTTGTTTTTTCATACTTACATCTAAGCACAAAACATCACCTTAATAAACTAAAGGAGTTTATTTTGTATTCACAAAGAAATCAAACACTATCATCTCCATTATTTGGGGAGGCTCATTTTCACATTTTCCTTCAGCTCTAACTTTCATTGGAAAACTTCATATAGGAAGGCCCTAAATTATCTAGCCAAAAGAGAAACTAATAGCATTGATGAAAATAACAAATATAACACGTTAATCCACAAACAATAAAAAAATGGCTAGAATAGAGCACAAGGAATTATACAACTATTCTTTGCAGATTTTATCACTTAAACCAGAGTTCTAAAACTGTATATTTTTGTGTATTTTTTTTAATTCTTATTCCTTTCATATATTGTTTTTCCTGCCAGAGAATACAATTTCACAAGCCTTTAAAAATACCATATGACAGTAATCTAAGATTTTACATATTTTTTGTTGCATTTACCTTAGTCTCAAAAAAACATGTAAAAATAAATAAAATTGAGGAGAAATCTTGTCTCACTTGGTGCCAACTAATCCATCTTGTAGCGTGCCTTGGTGAAAGTTATGGTTTACCACCCAGAGTTCATCCCAGAACCTTAGCACTAAGCATTGTTTCCAAATCAAAAGACAAACATCATCGTGGTGGACTATGACTACCTATCATACCTAAAAACAAAGGAGTGCACAACCTATATTAAGTCAAAATACCTAAAGGCAATAGAAAACCTTAGTAAGGACATTCAATTTCACATAACCTAATTCTAGTTTATGATTAAAAACATACTTGATAATTTTTCATAGAATCACACACTCTAAAGCTCCCAATGACTATGGTTTGTTTCACATTGCTCGTTAAATTAAAATAGATTTCATTTTGTTAAGACCTGTACCACTTGAATTCCATGAGTTTCATAGTGATGAGCCTCAATCCGGGACTTAATCTACATGAGAAAACTAACCAACCTTTTTCAGGGTGGAGGGAAATGTTATTAGGTAGGGAGGAGCTCTTATGGAATATCTTTTTGGGAATCATGCGAGGATGTCTCCAAAGTGAATGCCACCACTTGAGAAGCGCTCATTTTATTCACATTGATGTTAGCTTTACACACCCATCCATATATGAGATAGATAACTCTATTCTAGGTAGAATTATAGGCTCTTGGCATTGCCTCGAGGTGTAAAGAAAGAAAGAGACACAGAGAATCATATAATTTGGATGTAGAGAAAAAAGAGAACCACAATTGTAATGGCAGAAGTGTCCTCAGACACATAATTTTATTAATCAGAAAAAAATAATTACATAATTGATTTGCAAGAGCTTACACCCGAACAACCAAACACTCTTGCAATGAGCTATTTATAAGCTCCATGTCCTAACTACCTCTAATTATGGATCACTTATTAAATAACAAGTGTCCATTTACATTAAATGCTATTCAAACCAACTAGCTAACTAATCTCCTAAAATAGAGCCTAAGATACGACACATTTGGAGAGTCATATCTTGTTACAACAATATACTAATTTCTAATTGTCTCCATTAATTAATCATTCTAGAATAATAATTATTAATTTAATTTCTTAAATTAATAATTATTTTATTTCAATTTTATAACCTATGATAATAAATTATTTTTGGATCATCTAACATTCCCCCTATGATCCAAAGATACATTACAACAGATACCAAGTTCATCCTTGAACTTAGTAAATTTTATTTTGCCAAGCGGTTTCGTGAAAATGTCAGAGATATGATCTTCAGAAGGACAATAAACTGGCTTGAGGACATCTTTGGCAATGAGAGATCTGATATGATGATACTTGGTGTCCACATGCTTTGTCTTTGAATGAAAAACTGGGTTCTTGGCAAGTTTTATGGCTGACTGGCTGTCAATGAATAAAGATGTAGCTTCTGCCTGAGAAATGCCCAAGTGCTGCAAAATTCGGCGCAACCAAACAATTTCACATGCTGCTTCCCATGCTGAAATGTACTCTGCTTCTGCTGAAGAAGTGGCCACTGTAGCTTGTTTCTTACAACTCCAAGATACTGCTGCTGATCCCATGTTCATTAAATAACCTGATGTTGATGCTCGATCATCAACACTCCCAGCAAAGTCGGCATCAGAATATCCACCAAGTACAAAATTTTTAGTCTTTGTGTAAAGAAGACCAAAATATTTTGTTCCTTGGATATATCGAAGAACTCTTTTGGCTGCATTCCAGTGGCTGTCTCGTGGTTCCTGCATAAAACGTGAAAGAATACTGACTGCATAAGATAGATCAGGACGAGTATTTGTCAAATAAATCAAGTTGCCAATCAACTGTCTGTAAGTTGTACTGTCCACCTTTTCCCCCCTTCAAATTTTGAAAGTTTCAAGTTTTGCTCCATGGGGGTGAGAACGGGCTTGCAATCTTGCATGCCAAATCGCTGAAGAACCTCTGTGGCATACTTACGCTGAGAAATGAAAATATGATGTGGACGTTGGAAGACTTCAACTCCAAGATAGTAGTGAATTAATCCCAAATCTGTCATCTTAAAACCTGCATGTAACTCCCTTTTTACCTGTGCAATATGATCATCATGGTTGCCAGTAATGATCAAATCATCTACATACATAACAAGAATTACCAGATATTTTCCCTATTGTCGCACATACAAAGTATCATCAGATTCACTTCGTTGAAAACCAACTTTCTTAAGGTATTCATCCATCTTTGCATACCAAGCTCGGGGAGCTTGTTTTAACCCATATAAAGCCTTGATCAATTTGCAGACTTTATGTTCTTGTCCTTCAACTTCAAAACCTGGTGGTTGGGTCATATACACTTACTCCTGTAAATCCCCGTTGAGAAAAGCACTTTTCACATCCATTTGATGAACTTTCCATCATTTTTGAGTGGCCAATGCAAGTGTTAATCGGATGGTGTTCCATTTAACTGTTGGAGCAAAAGTTTCTTCATAATCAATGCCTTCCTGCTGTGCAAAACCTTTTGCGACAAGTCGTGCTTTATACTTGTCAAGTTCACCCTTCTGATTATACTTAATTCTGTAAACCCATTTACATCCTATGGGTTTAACATTTGTTGGAAAGTCAACAAGTTTCCAAGTGTTGTTACCAATTACTGCTTGATATTCTTCAACCATAGCCTGTTGCCATTCTTTATGTTTTATTGCCTCTTTGTATGTGGAAGGTTCAGTAAAATCATTTGCTATCAAGGCAAAATTGCCTTCACTTCTATGTGCCCTTCTGGTGCTAGTTTTATTCTGTTCATCAGGCTTGACATCTTTCAAAAGTTGAACTGCCCATTTCGGAAGTTGGTGCTCACTTGTTTGCGCTTCTGTAAAGTGCCCATCATTGTAAAGAGGATTAATATAAACTCATGTTCGTCGTTCAGGTGAAGAATGTGGAGAATCACTGTCAGAAGAACTGCTGCTGCTTGGAGATGTGGATGAACTGCTAGAAGACCCAGATGATGTTGTTGATGTAGATGGACTGGATGACTCATCTTCAGAGGAAGGAAAATCAAGTTCATACCAATTTGGTGAAGTTGGTTGACTTTGCATTTTTCCGTTTCTTTTACTTCCCTTAGTTTCTAATTTGTGAAGAAGATTTTCAATTTCTTCAGCACTCTTACTCTCTATTTCATAAAAAATGACATCCCTGCTCACAATGAATTTTCCATTGGTCAAAAGACAATACCCTTTCTTCTCATCAGAATTGCCAATCATTGTGCATTTTAAACTTCTTAAGTCAAGCTTAGTTCGTTTTTCTTTCCGAACTAAGGCATAACACACTGACCCAAAAACTCTAAGATGTTTAACTCGAGGTTTGAAACCAAACCAAGCTTCATAAGGTGTGATTCCGTCTAAAGAAGCAGTTGGAGATCTGTTTCTTAAGTAGACAGCTGTATGTATTGCTTCCGCCCAATATGTTGGACTTAACCTCATGAATGTTAACATGGATCTCGCCATTCCTAACAAAGTGCGATTCATTCTTTCGACTACTCCATTTTGCTGTGGAGTGTAAACATTAGTGAGATGTCGTCTTATGCCATTTTTACTGCAATAAGTTTTTAATTCATTTGAAGTGAATTCTCCCCCATTATCCGTCCTGAGAGTACCTATCTTTTCTTTGACTTCATTTTCAACAAGTTGGCGAAAAAATTTAAACTTATCAAATGCTTCTGACTTGTTCTTCAAGAAGTAAACCCAAGTCATTCTACTGAAATCATCAACGAATAGTAAGAAATATTTGCAACCACCAAATGAAGTTTGTAGTGGACTACAAACATCACTGTGAACTAGTTGTAGCTGCCTGTTTGCACGCCATGAACTTGTTGAAAAACTTTCTCGATTTTGTTTGCCATAAATGCAAGCTTCACATTTTGCATTTTCCCTTTTGAATGTGGGAAGTCCTTTAACCATTCCTTGTTTCTGCAATTGAGAAAGACTCTCAAAATTCAAATGTCCATATCTTACATGCCATAGTCTTATAGGTGAAATACCTGTAGTCACTGCCCCTGCAAAATCAGAATTCCTTGGAATAACTGTCCCTTTCATCCGTAACAGTTTTCCATCCTCATAACCTGTCAAGACTGTTTTCAAGTTCTGTTTCACTGAATTAATCTTCACTAAACCATCTTCCATAATCACCTGATGTCCTGCTTGTCGAATCGTGACTAAAGAGAGCAAATTTTTCTTGAAACTGGGTACATACCATACATTGGAAATCATTTTTTCTCCAATACCAGGGAGAAAAACTTTTACTACTCCTTTTCCATAAGGAGTATGTTTTGTATCATCAGCAAGAAAAATGGAATTAAGTTGGCAATCTTGAAAATTCCAGAAAAAGTCACGTCAACAAGTCATGTGCTGAGTTGCCTCGGAATCCAAGATCCAGGCATCTTCATAGTCACTTCCAAGATGAGATGAAATTTGTGATGCTAGTGAGGAAGTAAAAACATATTCTGAGTTATCTTCATCTTGATCATTTGCAAATTGTGCTGAATGCTGCTGAAACTTGGGAATTTTATTAAGTGATGTTCGACAATATTCAGCATAATGGCCAACTTTGTTACATCGTCGACACACAATTTGACTTAAATCTCTTCCTCTTCCTGAAGATTGTCCTCTGCCTCTACTTTGACCTCTATTTTGAGATTGTCCTCTACCTTGATTATTATATCCTTGTCCTTGAAAATTTCCTCTTCCGTGGTTGTTTCCTCTACCTTGAAAATTATTTCGTCCTCCTCTGTTAAAATTGTTGCCTCTGCTTTGGCTTCGACCTCGATTATGTGCTGCTTGATTCTGATTCCATCTGCCTCTTCCTCAAGAACTATCTTCTGATGACTTACTAGTGCTGGCTTCTGTGAGAAAAACATCTTCACCAACTTTCTTCTTCTTCCCAAAAGTTTTATCATGTTGACTCAACATTTCACAAAGCTCATCAAACTTTAGTTTCTCTAATTTCCTAGTTACTTGTAGAGTCTCTAAAAAATGTGTGTAGGAAGAAGGAAGTCCAGCAATTACAATTGTGACCATAAAGCTATCATCAATTTCGGGAAAACCAGCATTAATAATTTCCTGCCTAATATTCTTAAGTCTGGAGAGATATTCAAGAATATCACCATCTTCAGTTAATTTTTGTTGCAACAATTTTAATTGTAAATTGACTTTCTTTGATTCAGGCTGAGTATCAAAGAGGTCTTTAAAAGTTTTCAAGGCAGTCCATGCATCTAAAGCATTTTCTATATGGACATACATTTCATCATTCACGGACGATTTAATAAGAGCTAAGGCTTTAGCATTCTTGATTTCCCATTTTGCCAGTGCATTTGCATCTGTGGGTTTATTCGGCTTAACATCTCCATCACATATTCCCTGCCATAATTCATTGTAAATGAGTGTGCTTTCGATGAGACGATGCCATGTTTTATAAGATTTGGTGCCTTCTAGTTTGTCGAAATCAGAAAACGAATTAATCAACTTAGACATTTTAGCGTTATAGCGTCGCACCAAGAATCAGAACAGAAATGACAAGATAGTCAACACAACACACCACGCAAAAAACATGATCTATCGGGGCTTGGCCTTGACCCTCGAATAGTCGTCAAAACAGGAGAAAATTGACTGAGCTTTGCACTTGGCTCTAGTCAATATCTCAAATTTTTACAAGGCAAATTTCAAAATTTGACTTTTTACAATGGTGCTTTTGCACAATATGGTAAAAAAAAATTACCCCCCCTCAAAGTAAAACAGTACTTTGAAATACAACAACTTTCCCTTATCACTCCAAATACAAAATAAAACACTTATATCTCCACAAAATATTCTTCAAATTTACAAAATGTAATGCACCTTATAAGAATTTTATGGAGTCCTATTATAAAAGTGAAATGATTTCAAAACTTAAAATTTTGTGGATGTTGCCTTTTTTTTAAAATAACGCACACCTTTATAAAGTGATTTTGTTTGTAGAGCCAATGTTGTACTCAGTCGACATTAAAAAATTCGTGGGAATTTCAAAAGTCAAGTAAATTCTCGCATGACCAATTGTGCCCAAGCCACATCAAAATCTGTAGTTGCTTGGTCTGCCATAGAAAGTGCCTCCGACGGGGATCTTTTACATAAAATGAAATAGATCGGTTTTGCTTGCAATTGCTGATAGCAGTCTCTGCGCAGAGGCAGTTGAAATCAGGAGGTGCAGAAAAGAAGAACATGGATGGGCCCTCAACGGCTATGTGGTCGCTGGCGAGGGACGAAGAAGTAAACGCCGCAGCAGCCAAAGCCTATTCTCACCCTCTTGGGACCGTGGAAGACATGTTCGTTAAGCCTCAAGATGTTGCAGCTGCCCGATCAGATATTCACGAAGACGAGGAGAGGCGTGAGAAGAAAAAGGCATTGGCACTGGCGAGGAAGGTAAAGGAAAAGGTGGGCAGTGTGAAGGACATTGTGATCGGACACCACGATCACACAAAGGAAGGCAGAAACCCCAGGTCGAAGGTGGGATTGATGGAGACGGTGAAGAATTTAATAAGCAGGCTGATGTCCAAGAAAGACAATTATGAAGACGGTGGTATTGTAGTATCTGCTCGACCTGGAAAAATGGTGCTTTTTAGCGTAAATAAGAAGGAAACCTCTCCTTACGATGGACAAAAAGCAGGAACCTCTGGCCTCAAGAAGAAGGTCACAGTCTTCAAGCAACATAATTACTTGCAAAATTTTGTTCAAGCAACTTTCGATGCACTGTTAGTGGAGAAAATAAAAGGTTCCAGAATTGTTGTCTCTGGTGATGGCCGCTACTTTTCGGAAGAGGCTATTCAAATAATAATAAAAATGACAGAGGCAATTTTTATAACAAAAAAAAAACAATTTTAGATTTAAAAAAATCTAAAATCAATGATAAAATTTATTTTCCTTTTAAACAAAACTGTACAATTTCCATACCAATGATTTGCTGGCCAACTGAATGGAGATTTCCAAGACTTTGTTGAGTTGGAAGATCCTCCTCACATCCACTGCAACATTACTGGAGCTCTGATACCACAATAATGGCAGAAGTGTCCTCAGACACATAATTTTATTAATCAGAAAAAAATAATTACATAATTGATTTGCAAGAGCTTACACCCGAACAACCAAACACTCTTGCAATGAGCTATTTGTAAGCTCCATGTCCTAACTACCTATAATTATGGATAACTTATTAAATAACAAGTGTCCATTTACATTAAATGCTATTCAAACCAACTAGCTAACTAATCTCCTAAAATAGAGCCTAAGATACGACACATTTGGAGAGTCATATCTTGTTACAACAATATACTAATTTCTAATTGTCTCCATTAATTAATCATTCTAGAATAATTATTATTAATTTAATTTCTTAAATTAATAATTATTTTATTTCAATTTTATAACCTATGATAATAAATTATTTTTGGATCATCTAACAAATTGGATTTTAGAGAAAGAAGTGATGGAAATGGCACTCATTATGTGCATTTGTGTTGCTTTTATTGTGATTTTTCAATGGAAATATGATGGGATTTCAACTTCAAAGGATAACTACCTTATAGAATGTGGATCGAAATGCAACATCACAGTGGGTAGAAATATCTTTAATGCATATACCCCCTCCTAAAAAGAACAAATTTAAAACAAAATCTCATACAAATATCAAAACAATGAACCATGTGGAGATATATATAGTCTAACATCTAGTCCTTTCACATTCTTTACAATTCCAGAGCTTCAAATATGTTGGAATGAATTGTACAAATATAACTTAATAGATATCCTTAACAGAGTTTCTTTAGAAACCATTTTTCCAAATAATTGCTTAGCTAAGTGACTAGGGGCCTGAAGTTAACTTGGGCTCCTTGTCGTACTCACTTCCTCCTCTCCTTTGCTTTGATATGATCTATGTCTTAGCTCTATCTACTGAATCTAATATACTGGATTTTCTTTCCTCTTTAAGGCTTAAATTTTCCTCAAAACATGCCTTACTGAAAAAGGAAACTAGTTTTCATGCAGTGGGTTTTGCATGCAGTTTTATTTTGGTACGAGAGTTAACAGAACTTTGCATGAGTTTTGGATTGAAAACCGTGAAATGGAGGAGAAACCATGAAGAAAATTTTGCATATGACCATTGTAAGAAACAAATCTTTTATGAAAAACTAGTTTTTCACCAATAAAATGAGAATTAAAGGATAACTACCTTATATACTGTGGATCAAAATGCAACATCACATTGGTGGAAATATCTTCAACGCATATACCCCTCCTGGAAAGAACAAATTCAAAACAAAATCGCATACAAATATCAAAACAATGAACCACATGGAGATATATAAAGGCTAATGTCTAAAACAATGAACCACATGGAGATATATAAAGGCTAACGTCTAAAAAATGAACCACATGGAGATATATAAAGGCTAACATCTAGTCCTTTCACATTCATTACAATTCCACAGCTTCAAATATGGTGAATCAGTTGTACAAATCTACATGAATAATATTTACATAGATGTCCTTAACACAGTTTCTTTAGAAATGATTGTTCCAAATAATTAGGTAATTCATGAATGAATAAAGAATACCAAATAAGTGTTTTATGAAATAATTCTCTATTTGGGAAACTAAATATATAGAGGGCACATTTTTACAAGGATGTTTTTCGAACACAATTTGGCACCATAACCTAAATTTAAATTTACTCCCCTAAGTAAGACATTATTATTTCTGGAATTTGTTCCCGTTATCATGGCCAAATAATACAATCAAGAATAAATATTGCTTCCATATCCATAGAGTCATGTTACCGCGGAAGCACTGGAATATGGCAAAAATATCAACCAACAATTGAGAACCCTGTTGACAATTATTAATTAACTGGCAAAACAAAGGGATGGTTCATGCCAATAATTTGAAAAATGAATGGACAATGTATCTTGATATAGAAAATTTGAATAATAGACTAGATCAGTAGAGCGAACTTGTACGACGTGCCACATGTCACAGTTTATACCTTCGTCTCTAAAAATGATACCCAACAAACTACAGTCTGTCCTCTTTCTGTCACTTCTTACAAAATTTGAATCTGATGGTCAAAGAGAAAGCTATGACGATTTTCCCAAGCTGACATGTTTGGGATCGAATTCAGGAGCCTCTAAACACCTAACTTCCTCAGTTCGTATCTTTGAAACTATAGCGAGACAAGATCTGAAATTCGGTCACAAGGTTTATCACGATTTTGGCTCAAATGGGTTTTAATTTAAGCTTCTGTAGCTTCTTAGAAACAAAATGTATAGCAAAAACTCCACGATGACCTGTTTGAAGCAGCGAAACCCTAGAATCCAAAGCTCTCATACCAATTGTTATGCAACAAGCTCACAAAAATAGAAGAAAGAGATAGATCAATGACTTCAAAAGTAGTCTCGTTGAGGGGGAAACATCCTTTACTTTACATAAAATGAACATGTTAATCTAGGTTGTCATTAATGTCAATATAGCAGTGTTTGTGATTGAAAATTCTTTGATACATGATTGCCCATTGATGCCCACTGATTATAATGCTCATATCGATGAAAGTTTGATATATGATGATATGATGAGATGGAGGACCCAAGTGGATTGAATAACAGGAGGACAATTGAATAGAAATTGAGCAACAAATGGTGCAGGAGGTTAATTGAACAACAATTGAATAGCAGGAGGTCAATTGAACAACAAATGGTGCAGGAGGTCAATTGAACAACAATTGAATAGCAATTGAACAACAATTGAACAAAAATTGAACAACAATTGAACATCAAATGACATAGTAGATCCAGTAAATCAACAGGAGCAAGAAGCCAAAGAATAAGAGGAAGAGTTCATCAGAAGCCATCAAGGAAGCAAGTTATCGCATATGCCCAAGGGTAAGTGTTATGAGAAGAATAAAGAGCAACAACGATATCATAGGAGAAAAGAAGAAAACATCGGAGGAGCCATATCGGAAGTATCGCATGTAATATATGCCCAAGAAGAACCGATATGAATAAAACAACAAAGGAACACAAACAGAGTTATCAGAGGTCACACGAAGATAAGCCATAGGAGCAACATCTATCGGAAGAGCGGAAGAGTGAAGAGGGGTCACAGGAGTAACAACTATCGAAGAACAGAGGTAAGGAGTGTATGGATGTTTTGATCATGGCTAAAGGCCCGTGCTAAATCCTAGTTGTCGATCTCATTTTCAAACGCTTACGTCACACTCAACAACGAGGGTTAGGCCTGTTTTTAAACCATGTGCTAGTTGAAGACCCGCAGGCCGTAGATTTTATGACCTCATATATCCAATGGATATCGGGTCATAAAATGATCGGAAGTTAATCTCAAAATGAACCCAAACTTTTATAGATCAAGGATTTATAATCCTTATTGGCTCCGTAAGGGCGGTTAAGCGTCATGAAAGTTCCCCGACCAATATCGTTGTGAACCATTGGATCTAGCATGCCTTGATCAAACGATGGGGGATATGTGATTGGGTTTGTTGATCGGGTGGATCAACAACCATCGGATTAATGATGAGATCAACGGTGGAGAATTAATTCGATAAGACTTGGGACTGAGTGGACCGGGGAAGTTTATGGACACAGGTTTATTTTATTTGGGGTGCGGTCTTGTGCATTCACGTGGGACCAACGTTCATTTGCGGGATTAAAGGAATAACTCCGTTTTATCATGAAGTTGGGATCGTGATTAAAGGTGATGACGTGGCATGTGGGACCTCCATATGGGTAATGTATCTCGGGCATCTATCCAAAGGTCTAGAAGATGATGAAGGTACAAAAGAAGCCAAAGATCGAGTGAGAGAGATGTAAGTAGAAGGACAGAAGTAAGTCGTAGGTCTAGCAGGATAGAAGGAAGTCAAAGGTCTAGCAGGATAGAAGGAAGCCGAATGTCTAGCAGGACAGAAGGAAGCCGAAGGTCCAGCAAGACAAAAGGAAGCCAAAGGTCCAACAGGATAGGAGGAAGCCGAAGGATGAGGCATTCTGTTGATTGGGTTAATATTTGAAAGGCTCGGACCTGTGATGAATAAATCAAGTACATAATGCAACCTGAAAAACAATTCTGTGAAGGGGAAAAATAAAGTTTCATCTGACATCGTTTGAAGGGAGCAGTAGCCAACACCGAAATTGAAGTGTTTGTGAGTCTGGTTCTGGGAAGTAAGAGGTCGCGATAGCAAGAACAGTGAGAAGCAGTCATGCTCGAAACAATTACCACAACATTAAAGAATAGAGGCTTGAAAACATAGAATTTCTTTTGTGCATACATTGAGGCTTAGCGCAAATATTTTGTTGAAAAGCTTCAACAAATCTTGGAAACATTATTGGAGATCATGATGCCTATTTGAAATCGTCATGAGGTAACTTTGCAAACTATGTAAGGGCAATATGAAGAGTTGTGAAGACTCCTTCATATGAAGACAACTGTCATTGACGTAGCAGTGAAGGTGTAGATAGACAAAATTTAGTGAAGAAGATGTTGGGAGCAAACAATTACTATCAAACATATCTAGACAAAATATAGCAGTGGGTTGGAGCCCAGAGGGTTGGTGCCCTAAAGGTTGGAGCCTCAAACAAACAAGGTTGGTGCCTTGACAAGATGGGGTTGGAGCCCTTGGGGTTCGTGCCTCAGAATTGGAAGGATTGATGTCCTTGGAGTTGGTGCTCCTAAACACAAGGTCGTGCCTTGAGAAGATAGGGTTGGTACCCTAGAGGTTGGAGCCTCACAAAAGACCAAGTTGGTGCTTGGAAACATATTGGAGCCTTATATATATTGTACTAGATTTATTGTAAAGATTATATTAATAAAAGCATTTATTCCTATTGTTAATTTTGTGTTCTATATATAAATGATTTAACTGGTAAAAATAAAAAATGAAAAGGAATACTGATTCACCCCCCCTCAATATTTCCAACAGAACAATTCTTGTATGATACAGATGACAAGACCTCCTTTCTATATATAGGAGTCTAAGGGGTCACAATATAATGAGAGCCAACATAACAATAATAATGTAAGGGCACAATAACAACAATAGTGGGCTTCTATGGGGAACAATAATAACGATATGGGGACAACATGGGCACAACAATAACAATAAGAGTTACAATGACAATAATAATAAGGGAATACACTAGTATTATAGGAACCTAACAAAGCCCATATCTTTATTAGGATCTTCATTCCGACAAAGCCTTGTATTTAATGGTGTTTCGATATCTTGAATATACGAAGTTAAAAAGGGAGAGGAGAAAACTTCAAAATTCACATGTTAACTTCAGTTATATTTCAAATCACTTAAACAAGGAACAACCTCTCTTGTTCTCAATAAGTATCGATGCCTCTTCCACCCGAACTACAAATATTCAATAAATGCTTCAAGCATACCTTTAAGGAAATAAAATAAAGGTTGAAGAAGAGAAAGGCTTCCTCCACAACGAGGTGATGCAAACAACTTCAACATGATATTAAACAAGTCTGCTGGCAATGAAGCGATGCTTGCATCTCCTTGAGTTGACTCTGTTGGGTTACTGAATAGGCTCGCTCACAACGAAAGCGATGAAAGGGAAAACAAAGGGGTTTATGAAGATGAAGAATTGAGATATGAAAGCATGGTGGAAATAGCACGCAGTCATCATGATGACAATAAAGGACATATAAAATATACGGTTTTAATTCTGAATGACATCCGTGAGCGTCAGCACAATGCTACCAAAAGCGTTTCCACTGTGCTGGTTATCTCTGAACTCGAGGCAACTATTCTTTTACATCACTTCGATTGGAATTCTATTAATGCCAACGAACAATGGTTTGTAAGTGAGGAGAAAGTGAGGAATGGTGTGGTCCTATTGTTGCAGCCCGAAGATAGTCGGATTAATGCACGAGCAGGGTGCGCATGAAGAAGTAATTATTATTAGAACCAGATGTAACTTATTATTAAGTAGTGCAAGAGGGCCGCTGGACTCGGATTAATTTTTCTCATATTTTTCCATATCTCTGTTGGTTCCAGCAGAATAAGGATCTTGGATGTTTGTGGCAACCAAATCCTTTAGATTGATTATCAAGTCAATATTATTGTCTCTTATTAATATTTGATGATTATTTATTTTAATAATATGTGATGATTTATATTTATATTTAATGTGTGATTTTACTTAGGGTTAATCTTTGTTTTCAGTGGAACTTCATAGTTGGAAGCAAAGAGTTTAACTTGGAGTTTAAATTGTAATGCAAGGTTCAATTTTCATGAAGTCTTACTTTTGATGTATCTATCCAACATGTGGACTTGTCTTGTGACCTATGTATAGATAAGTGGATTAAAGCACATCTCCATGTCTAAGTAGTTCTTTTCCCAGGAAGATTAATTTTTATTATCTCTATCATATTACTCATGTATATCTTTGTTTGAACATAATAAGGATCTTGCTTCATGGCACCCAAATTATTGTGATTGATTACTAGTTCAATATTATTGTATGTTTGTAATATTTATTTTAATAAAAAAGTGATGATTTATATTTATATTTTATGTGTGATTTCTTTTATGGAGGTTGTATTAAATGGTCTTATGACATGCGCGTATAATTTTAATAAATTACATTATATCTTTGTCAATTTAATGTTCAAAGGGGTTGGAATCTATAATGGGAAGCAACAAGTTCTTCATAGTTAGGCAAGGTTCAATTCTGGCTTAGCTTTGATGTAGTTATTCAACATGTTTTAGCACCTAAAGAGACTAGATAAAAATTGGTTTGTAATGCTTGCATAGATAATTGGATTAAATCTCATTCTTGTGTCCTTTTAAAGCAACTGTTCCAGTGTAGAGTGGCTAGTGACTTGGTGTTTTTTTAATCCACTCCTTCTATAAATGTCAACCGTATAATTTAATTACCTTTTTCCATGGAAATGGTATATATGGGCACCTAGAAATTTCACAATTTCAAGCCTTCACTAGGCATATATTGACACCTAAAGATTTTAGTGCAATTGTGTTTTTTTGAAACGACCATTGCATAATACATAGAATAGTATCATACTCACCTCTACTGGAAGATAGTTGGGTTGTTTTTTCTTACTTACATCTAAGCACAAAACCTCACCTGAATAAAATAAAGGAGTTTGTTTTGTATTCACAAAGTAATCGAACACTATCATCTCCACTATTTGGGGAGGCTCATTTTCACATTTTCCTTTAGCTCTAACTTTCATTGGAAAACTTCATATAGGAAGGCCCTAAATTATCTATCCAAAAGAGAAACTAATAGCATTGATGAGAATAACGAATATAACATGTTAATCCATAAACAATAAAAAAATGGCTAGAATAGAGCACAAGGAATTATACAACTATGCTTTGCAGATTTTACCACTTAAACCAGAGACCTAAAACTGCATATTTCTATGTATTTTTTTAATTCTTATTCCTTTCATATATTGTTTTTCCTGCCAGAGAATAGAATTTCACAAGCCTCTAAAAATACCATATGACAGTAATCTAATATTTTACATATTTTTTGTTGCATTTACCTTAGTCTCAAAAAAATATGTAAAAATAAATAAAATTGAGGAGAAAACTCGTCTCACTTGGTGACAAGTAATCCATCTTGTAACGTGCATTGGCGAAAGTTGTGGTTTACCACCCGGAGTTCATCCCAGAACCTTAGCATTAAGCATTGTTTCCAAATCAAAAGACAAACATCATCATGGTGGACTATGACTACCTATCATACCTAAAAAAAAAGGAGTGCACAACCTATATTAAGTCAAATTACCTAAAGGCAATAGAAAACCTTAGTAAGGACATTCAATTTCACATAACTTGATTCTAGTTTATGATTAAAAACATACTTGATAATTTTTCATAGAATCACACACTCTAAAGCCCCCAATAACTATGGTTTGTTTCACATTTCTCGTTAAGTTAAAATAGATTTCATTTTGTTAAGGCTTGTACCACCTGAATTCCATGAGCTTCACGGTGATGAGCGTCAATCCAAGACTTAATCTGCATGAGAAAACTAACCAATCTTTTTCAGGGTGGATTGAAATGTTATTAGGTAGGGTGGAGCTCTTATGGGATATCTTTTTGGGAATCATGCGAGGATGTCTCCAAAGTGAATGCCACCACTTGAGAAGCACTCATTTTATTCACATTAATGGTAGCTTTACACACCCATCCATATATGAGATAGATAACTCTATTCTGGGTAGAATTATAGGCTCTTGGCATTGCCTCGAGGTGTAAAGAAAGAAAGAGACACAAAGAATCATATAATTTGGATGTAGAGAAAAGAGAGAACCACAATTGGATTTTAGAGAAAGAAGTGAAGGAAATGACACTCATTGTGTGCATTTGTGTTGCTTTTATTGTAATTTTTCACTGGAAATATGATGGGATTTCAACTTCAAAGGATAACTACCTTATAGAATGTGGATCAAAATGCAACATCACAGTGGGTAGAAATATCTTTAGTGCATATACCCCATCCTGAAAAGAACAAATTTAAAACAAAATCTCATACAAATATCAAAACAATGAACCATGTGGAGATATATATAGTCTAACATCTAGTCCTTTCACATTCTTTACAATTCCAAAGCTTCAAATATGTTGGAATGAGTTGTACAAATATACCTTAATTGATATCCTTAACAGAGTTTCTTTAGAAACCATTGTTCCAAATAATTGCTTAGCTAAGTGACTAGGGGCCTGAAGTTAACTTGGGCTCCTTGTTGTCCTCACTTCCTCCTCTCCTTTGCTTGGATATGATCTATGTCTTGGCTCTATCTACTGAATCTAATATACTGAATTTTCTTTCCTCTTTAAGGCTTAAATTTTCCTCAAAACATGCCTTACTGAAAAAGGAAACTAGTTTGCATGCAGTGGGTTTTGCATGCAGTTCGATTTTGGTACGAGAGTTAACAGGACTTTGCATGAGTTTTGGATTGAAAACTGTGAAACAGAGGAGAAACCATGAAGAAAATTTTGCATAGGACCATTGTAAGAAACAAATATTTTATGAAAAACTAGTTTTTCACCAATAAAATGAGAATTAAAGGATAACTACCTTTTAGAATGTGGATCAAAATGCAACATCACATTGGTGGAAATATCTTCAACGCATATACCCCTCCTGAAAAGAACAAATTTAAAACAAAATCGCATACAAATATCAAAACAATGAACCACATGGAGATATATAAAGGCTAACGTCTAAAATAATGAACCACATGGAGATATATAAATCCTAACATCTAATCCTTTCACATTCATTACAATTCCATAGCTTCAAATATGGTGGAATTAGTTGTACAAATCTACATGAATAATATTTACATAGATGTCCTTAACACAGTTTCTTTAGAAATGATTGTTCCAAATAATTAGGTAATTCATGAATGAATAAAGAATACCAACTAAGCCTTTTATGAAATAATTCTCTGTTTCGGAAACTAAATATATGGAGGGCACCTTTTTACAAGGATGTTTTTTCAGACACAATTTGGCACCATAACCTAAATTTAAATTCACTTCCCTAAGTAATACACTATTATTTCTGGAATTTGTTCCCATTATCATGTCCGAATAATACAACCAAGAATAAATATTGCTTCCATAGCCATAGAGTCATGTTACCATGGAAGCACTGAAATATGGCAAAAATATCAACCAACAATGGAGAAACATGTTGAAAGTTATTAATTAACTGGAAAAACAAAGGGATTTTTCATGCCAATAATTTGAAAAATGAATGGACAATGTATCTTGATATAGAAAAAATGAATAATAGACTAGATCAGTAGAGCGAACTTGTACGACGTGCTACATGTCACGGTTTCTACCTTCGTCTCTGAAAATGATACCCAACAAACTATAGTCTGTCCTCTTTCTGTCGCTTCTTACAAAATTGGAATCTAATGGTCAAAGAGAAAGTGAAGACGATTTTCCCAAGCTGACATGCTTGAGATCGAATTCAGAAGCCTCCGAACACCCTAACTTCCTCAGTTCGTATCTTTGAAACTATAGCGAGACAAGATCTAAAATTTAGTCACAAGGTTTATCACGATTTTGGGTCAAATGGGTTTTAATTTCAGCTTCTGTAGCTTCTTAGAAAATAATTGTATAGCGAAAACTCCACGATGACCTGTTTTAAGTAGCGAAACCCTAGAATCCAAAGCTCTCATACCAATTGTTATGCAACAAGCTCACAAAAATAAAAGAAAGAGAGATCAACGACTTCAAAATTAGTCTCTTCGCCGGGGAAACATCCTTTACATTACATAAAATGAACATGTTAATCTAGGTTGTCATTGATGTCAATATAACAATGTTTGTGATTGCAAATTCTTTGATACATGATTGCCCATTGATGCCCATTGATCATAATGCTCATAGTGATGAAAGTTTGATATATGATGATATGATGAGATGGAGGAACCAAGTGGATTGAAAAGCAAGAGGTCTATTGAACAACAAATGAAACAGAAGGTCAATTGAACAACAATTGAACAACAAGAGGCCAATTGAACAACAAATGACACAGTAGGTCAATTGAACAATAATTGAATAGCAATTGAACAACAATTGAACAACAAATGACGTAGTAGATCCAGTAAATCAACAAGAGCAAGAAGCCAAAGAATAAGAGGAAGAGTTCATCAGAGGCCATCAAGGAAATAAGTTATCGCATATGCCCAAGGGTAAGTGTTATCAGAAGAACAAAGAGCAACAATGATATCAGAGGAGAAAAGAAGAAAACATCGGAGGAGCCATATCGGAAGCATCGTATGTAATATATGCCCATGAAGAACCGATATGAAGAAAACATCAGAGGAGCATAAACAGAGTTATCAGAGGTCACAGGAAGATAAGCCATAGGAGCAGCAACTATCGGAAGAGCGGAAGAGTGAAGAGGGGTCACAGGAGAAAAAACTATCAAAAGAGTGGAGGTTAGGAGTGTACGGATGCTTTGATCGTGGCTGAAGGCCCGAGCTAAATCCTAGCCGTCGATCTCATTTTCAAACGCTTACGTCACAGTCAACGGTGAGGGTTAGCCCTGTTTTTAAACCATGTGGTAGTTGAAGATCCACAGGCCATAGATTTGATGACCTCATATATCCAATGGATATCGGGTCATAAAGTGGTGGGACGTTAATCTCAAAACGGACCCAAACTTTTATAGATCAAGGATTTATAATCATTATCAGCTCCGTAATGGCAGTTAAGCGTCGTGAAAGTTCCCCGGCCTATATCGTTGTGAACCATTGGATCCAGCGCGCCTTGATCAAACGATGGAGGATTGACGATTGGGTTTGTTGATCGGGTGGATCAACAACCATAAGATTAATGATGAGATCAAAGGTGGAGAATTAATATGATAAGACTTGGGACTGCATGGACATGAGAAGTTTATGGACACAAGTTTATTTTATTTGGGGTGTGGTCTTGTGCATTCACGTGGGACCAACGTTCATTTATGGGAATAAAGGAATAACTCCATTTTTTCATGAAGTTGCAATCACGATTAAAGGTGATGACGTGGCATGTGGGACCTCCATATGGGTAACGTATCTCAGGCATTTATCGCATAGAAGAGGTAATAGTTCACAACTCGTGAACTTGAAGGAACAGAGGAATTCGAAAGGTCAAGCAAATGAAAGAAGAAGTCAAAAGGTCAAGAAGCCAAAGATCTGGCAGACGATGAAGATAAAAAAGAATCCGAAGATCGAGTGAGAGAGATGTAAGCAGAAGGACAGAAGTAAGCCATAGGTCCAGTAGGACAAAAGGAAGCCGAAGGTCCAGTAGGACAGGAAGAAGTTGAAGGTTCAACAGGACAAAGGAAGACGAAGGTCCAGCAAGCCAAAAGGAAGCCGAAGGTCCAACAGGATAGGAGGAAGTCGAAGGACGAGGAAATTCTATTGATTGGGTTAATCTTTGAAAGGCTCGAACTTGTGATGAATAAATCAAGTACATAATGCAACCTGAAGAAAAATTCTTAAGGGGAAAAATAAAGTTTCATCTGACATCGTTTGAAGGAGCAGTAGCCAGAAACTCTTCCAGTGTAGAATGGTTAGTGACTTGGTGTTTTTTTAATCCACTCCTTCTATAAAGGTAAACCATATAATTTAATTACCTTTTTCCATGGAAATGGTATATATGGGCACCTAGAAATTTCACAATTTCAAGCCTTCACTAGGCATATATTGGCACCTAAAGATGTTAGTGCAATTGTGTTTTTCTGAAACCACCATTGCATAATACATAGAATAGTATCATTCTCATCTCTACTAGAAGATAGTTGGGTTGTTTTTTCCTACTTACATCTAAGCACAAAACATCACCTTAATAAACTAAAGGAGTTTGTTTTGTATTCACAAAGTAATCGAACACTATCATCTCCACTATTTGGGGAGGCTCATTTTCACATTTTCCTTCAGCTCTAACTTTCATTGGAAAACTTCATATAGGAAGGCCCTAAGTTATCTAGCCAAAAGAGAAACTAATAGCATTGATGAAAATAACAAATATAACATGTTAATCTATAAACAATAAAAAAATGGTTAGAATAGAGCACAAGGAATTATAAAACTATTCTTTGCAGATTTTATCACTTAAACCAGAGATCTAAAATTGCATATTTTTGTGTATTTTTTTAATTCTTGTTCCTTTCATATATTGTTTTTCCTGCCAGAGAATAGAATTTCACAAGCCTTTAAAAATACCATATGATAGTAATCTAAGATTTTACATATTTTTTGTTGCATTTACCTTAGTCTCAAAAAAATATGTAAAAATAAATAAAATTGAGGAGAAAGCTCGTCTCACTTGGTGCCAAGTAATCCATCTTGTAACTTGCCTTGGTGAAAGTTTTGGTTTACCACCCAGAGTTCATCCCAGAACCTTAGCACTAAGCATTGTTTCCAAATCAAAAGACAAACATCATCGTGGTGGACTGTGACTACCTATCATACCTAAAACCAAAGGAGTGCACAACCTATTAAGTCAAATTACCTAAAAGAAATAGAAAACCTTAGTAAGGACATTCAATTTCACATAACTTGATTCTAGCTTATGATTAAAAACATACTTGATAATTTTTCATAGAATCACACACTCTAAAGCCCCCAATGACTATGGTTTGTTTCACATTGCTCGTTAAATTAAAATAGATTTCATTTTGTTAAGGCCTGTACCACTTGAATTCCATGAGTTTCATAGTGATAAGCCTCAATCCAAGACTTAATCTGCATGAGAAAACTAACCAACCTTTTGTAGGGTGGAGTGAAATGTTATTAGGTAGGGAGGAGGTCTTATGGGATATCTTTTTGGGAATCATGAGAGGATGTCTCCAAAGTGAATGCCACCATTTGAGAAGCACTCATTTTATTCACATTGATGGTAGCTTTAGACACCCATCCATATATGAGATAGATAACTCTATTATAGGTAGAATTATAGGCTCTTGGCATTGCCTCAAGGTGTAAAGGAAGAAAGAGACACAGAGAATCATATAATTTGGATGTAGAGAAAAGAGAGAACCACAATTGGATTTTAGAGAAAGAAGTGAAGGAAATGACACTCATTGTGTGCATTTGTGTTGCTTTTATTGTCATTTTTCAGTGGAAATATGATGGGATTTCAACTTGAAAGGATAACTACCTTATAGAATGTGGATCAAAATGCAACATCACAGTGGGTTGAAATATCTTTAATGCATATACACCCTCCTGAAAGAACAAATTTAAAACAAAATCTCATATAAATATCAAAACAATGAACCATGTGGAGATATATATAGTATAACATCTAGTCCTTTCACATTCTTTACAATTCCAGAGCTTCAAATATGTTGGAATGAGTTGTACAAATATACCTTAATAGATATCCTTAACAGAGTTTCTTCAGAAACCATTGTTCCAAAATAATTACTTAGTTAAGTGACCAGGGATCTGAAGTTAACTAGGGACCTGATGATGTTGTGTTACGGTGGGATGCCCGCAATGAAGATAAAGGGAAGCATGGAAAATTCGACAACTTATGGAAGGGTCCTTACAAAATTGCAGCATACCGTGGTCCAAATGCTTTCCTTCTCAAAGAAATGAATGGTGATGAATGCCTTGGTGGGTCGGTGAATGGCCGACTGCTCAAAAGGTATCATGCTTGAGCATTTTCTGCTCTAATCACTCTCATTGTAAATACCATTTCATTTTCTTTCTGCAGCAAGTGTGAAACTGATTTCCATCTTCAGTTTGGGGCCCGCGGTGAAGGCTATAATTCTGAAAATGGTGATCAGTTGGTGTGAGTTTTACAAGTTGTTTCATGTCAGTTCATTTTCTGTATAGGGTTAGTGAGTTAGTGTCCAAGATAGTCTTGAATTTCAGTCAATTGTCCAAGTCAAATAAGATTGTGTTCAAGTTGGTTACATATGAATAAGTTGACTCCATTGCCCAATGACTAAAGCACTGGTCTGCTCTCCCAGAGGTTTGAGGTTCTTGGTACCTCCAAGGAGCTACCATCCCCATTGGAGACAATGTTAGTGTCAGTCTTGAAAGCCCTCCATCAGTGATCAAAGCTCTTTGCATTTGCATTAGTAGGTGTCTCATCAGTGTCAAAGTTTGCATCCCGTTAGGCATGCCATAACCCTGATGGAGGAGCTGGTCTACTTATACCCCTCTTGGCTTTGCTGGATCAGGTCATATTAGTCATTGAGCTTTTCAAGCTTGTCTTGTTTTGTCTTAAGGTCAAAGGTCCTAGGTCTAGGGTTTTGGTCATTTGTCTCAGCAAAGTCATGTCTTTGAAAGTCCTTGAGTGACCATCAAGCCAGAGGGAGGATGGTAAACATGTTTCTTTGATATTCTCATTATGTACAGTTCATTTTTAAACTTGGATTTAAAAACTCTGTTTTTAAAGCCAAAGTCATGATAAATTTTTGTAAAAAGAATAAATTCCAAAAAGTCTTCAAAAAGGCAGCAATAACCCTGGTCCCCTTGCCACAGTCCTTCAGATGATCTACCTGCAAAAAGAATCAAGCAAAGCACTCAAAAAGTCAAATTCAGAGTCAAGGAAACCAAGAAATCAGTGTTTTAAAAAGTGTCAAAAATAAACTTTATAAAGTGGGTTTATGGATGAAATTTTTTCAAATGAAGTTTATAAAAGGTCATATTCCCTCCTTTCACTCTCATTGTGCATTCTAAAGCTTGCAAGAGAGGTTTTGAGAGAGTGATAGGCGAAAGAAGCAAAATCGCAGTGATTTCGGGCTGCAAGGTGGTGCGCGACCCGTTGAAGGTGGTGCGCGACCTGTTGGGCGGTGCGCGACCCGTCCAGGACCCCTCCGCAGTGCAAAAATACTACGGGCGTGACCCGTTGGGAGGTGCGCGACCCGTTGGGAGCCCTGCGCGATCCGTTGAGCTGTTTGCTTCCAAACTTCAAACGAATTCCTCAATCTCCCTTCAACTCATCTCAATCACTCGAGGTAGGGTCTTTACTCATTGTTTTGGAGGTTGATGATGAAAATAAGGTTGTATGCTATGATTTTAACCTCACATCATGTGAATGAAAAGACTTATATGGCTGCAATATTTGTATGCGAACTGTGTTAGGGTTTATGATGTTTCAAGTTGTTTTTCCTTTGATTCCTTTCCCTTCCTTCCCTCTTGCTCACACTCATATGTATATCATTTTTCCCCATGTCATTTTATCAATGAAATGAAAATCCCTTTACATCCCTAAATCACTAAAATGTAAACCCCACCCCTCTCCCAAAGTATCAAAAACAAAACAAAGTGAAACCCTAATTCCCCTCTACCATATACATGTAAAAAACAAAGAAAAGATTCATGTGAAAACAATAGCAAATGTTGGTGAATATATCAGCAAATTTTGTATATGGTTTCCCTATTTCCCTATTGATACATGTATGCATATGTGCTCATGTTCACTTATATGCATGTTTTTTCCCATATGTAATACTCTTTGCAAATGATTTCCCTATCACAAATATGTGTTCCTTTATGAATATGATTTGCAAAATTTCCCTTAAAAATTCCCTGTTATCTTATATATTCCCATTCCTTGTTAAAAAATTCCCTCCCCTAACATTTCCCTCATGTTTGGTTCCCCTTGAAACAACATAGATTTCAGCACTTTTTGCAGGCAGAGACAACAGTTCAGTTTGTCCGCTTTGCTCCAAAACCATGTAAGAAACCGAAACTTATGAGCAAAGTGATGACCATTCATCATCTACAGAGGTTGAGGAACAGAGGAGGCCTCGTAGAGGAGGTAAGGGAGGACATCATAAGCGGGAGGAGCCTACTTCTTTGGCAGAATTACAGGCCTGTCCTTTGGCAGTGAATTGCTTCCAGTACATGTCTTGCTATCAGTTTTGTGAGAGGATCTCTCAGATTCAGCATCATAGAGAGTTGGCCCGCTTGTTTGTCTTACACCTCCATGATGGACATGTCACTCTTGCAGGGGTGAACTTCACATTGACACCTGAGGTGATCTCACAGGCTACAGGGATACCAAATGTGGGTGAGGTGTGGCCTAAGCGCAGATTACTTGATTTTGTTCACTTTGAGCCCTATGTCCGGCCATCATTTGTGAGACTGTTGACGGGTGTTTTCCCATTCAGATTTCTCTGGAGCGAGTATGCTCCCCTCATGAGACTTATTATGCATTACTTTACCTGTGAGGGCAGATTTTTACAGGTGTATTCATATCACATTCGCCTTTTGATGCATTTCACCCGAGTAAGGATGATGAACCTCCCGGTCTTCTTGTTTCATAACATTCAGAGGATGGTGCCCATGTTGCAGAGGAAGACCCCGGCTCAGCAGTACAGGAGCCTTTGCCATTATGGTTTGATTCAGCTCATAGTCTCACATCAGTTGACTCAGCAGGGCATCTCATGGGAGGAGTTCATCTCCCGTGAGTTTTTCACAGTGCCACCTCAGCCACATCAGGAGGCCATTCATGAGGAGGGAGGACCATCTCAGCAGCCTGATGCTCCCATCACCCGACATGTCAGCTCCACTCCTTTGGTCACCTATCAGAAAGGCCCAAGGGCCTTATTTGCAGCAGCTAGGCGAGTACTATCTCCACATCAGGTGGAAGGGGTCTCGCCTTCATCTTCAGATCAGCGAGTGTTATCTCCACATCAGGTGGAAGGGGCCTCGCTTTCTTCACCAGCACAGGTACTGCAGAGGGGCAAAGAGCCCATGATTCATGAGGATCCGGTGATTGATCTCGAGGCTAGTTCTCCTAGCCAAGAGGCAAAGGAGATCATTCAGCATCTCAGGGCCGAGAATGATGTTTTGCAGAGGAGACTTGAGGGTGCCCAATGGACCATCACCTACTTGGAGCAGCGGAACAAACAGCTAGAGGAGGAGAAAGTTCTTGATGAGCTATGGAGGATTCGTAGTGACCGAGTCCTAAACCGAAGGAGGCCCGGTGATCCTTTGCCTGCTGATCGTGAGTTTATGCTTATCCAGGTCAATGCACATTTAGAGAGGCTGTTGGCTAAATCCAACCAAGAGAAGAAGCTGCTGAGAAACATGAAAAATCACTATTGGGCAAGGATGCATGTCTGCAAGGCTAAAATGAAAGTTTTTCAAAGGAGGTTGACCGAGACACTAAAACGGAGAAAAAGGCCAAATCCACTCCGTATCTTGGCTGAGGCATCCCTCAAGGATCATGGAACTCACTAGCATCATCTACAACACAAATCCCAAAAATTTTGGAGAATTTTGGGTAATTTTGGTATTTTTGGGAAATTTACAGGTTTTGGCTTCTCAATGGGTCTCACCCCCGGTGAGACCCTTTGTCATCATAGCTCCGTTTTGCAAAAACTCAGCGTTTTTAGATTTTTCATGCAAAGTTACATATGCCTATGGATGGAATTGAGTTTTTATGGAGTTTTGGGCCTCCAAAAGGTCAAAATACAGGCAAAATTTGACTTTCTGCCCCTTTTTTGAGTTGCAGAAGCAGTCTTGGGAGAATTGACTTTTGACTAGGCAAATGACCTCCAAATCCAAAAATTCTAGTTGGGTTGGAAAGTAGACTCAGAGACCTTTCCAACAAGCTATCCTGCACCTCATTCTGACACCGGGAAGGCCTCCAAACAGGGCTCCAAAGTGCGCGACCCATTGAGGAAATGTGCACGACCCGTTGAGGGAACTTTGCCAGATTTGACCAGTTCAGCCCAGAAAACGCAGTTTGGCTTCAATTTGACTTTATGAGGTGGATGGTGGTCCTCTTGGGTGTAATTATGACACTTTTTGGATACTTTTACTCTAGTTTATCTCTTCTAGAAGTTTATTTCATGTAAAGGGTAAAAATTGAATGTATGAATTGGTTTCCAAGTTTATAGAGGCAAGTTGTTTTGACTGCCTATTTTCTAGTGCTTAGTTTAGAAGTGGTTCAAACAACTCCTAGGATAGTGAGCTCGACCCATGGAGGCAGGGAAAGAGGTTAGATCATCTATATTATGTACTTTCTTGCTCATTTTCATGGTTGGACTCTTGAGGGAGAAGCTATCATTGTATTATCACTTGTATCTCTGCAATTTTTGGCTAAGGAAGACCAGGGTTTTGCAGTCATCTTTGGGATTCTTGTGGACTCATGTGTTGATGGTGTGTTTCTTTATGTTATTGTAAGCTTTTTTATGTGATTCATTTCCTTTCTATACTGCTGCATATTAAACAAATGAAGTGATAAAGTTAGAATTCATGCTTGCCATGCTCTACTTTTAAATTTGTTTAATTTCTATGTTTTCTGCTGTCTAAAGAGAATTCAAATCCATTGTTTGCTCTCTTTAGCCTTCTTATCTTTCCTCCAAATCATCCACTTCAACTAAAGACATCAATACAGGCTCCTACCTTGCCCCAAAGACCCCCTGCAAAAACTGTGTCCAATCCCCGCACCCTAAATTGCAGCTCCTCAATTTGCCACCAAAAACCCAAAAAACCCCCCAAAACAACCTTCAAATCATTTTACTAGCTTAATATCAGTGTTACCTTGATTGGTCATCTCATCCTATTGAAAATCTACCGAGATTGACCGGGGAGAGCCTTCTCCTGCCCCGTAGGGCTAGCTACGAGGCTGAATGGTTTGATGTAGCTTTGAAGTTTGCCTTTTCAACCTGAGGTGAAATTTCAAGTGCTAACACCACACAAATCGCATGAGAGAACCCATTTCATCAAATCTATCAGGAAATGGAAAGGCTAGGCTGAAAATATTGTCACACTTGGGAAAAACCATGCCATGGTAGAAAAGAAACACATGCAATCCCATGCATGCCAAATCTAGCAAGGAAAATACACATGCAAGTTGATACCTGCAATGAAGCCTATTGTAGCTGGTTGATCATGCCTTTCCCTGCTTGATTTTTACTTCCTCTTGCCTTCTTTCCTTTCTTGCTCCATTGCCAAAGTGCTCCAAGAAAACTCTAAGTGTCCAAGAATATGAGAGAGAGAGAAAATAATGAGAGAGCTCCAAAGCTAAATTGACTAAAGGTTACACTGACCAAGCTTGAGCCAAGGACTTGCCAATCGATCCTCAGAAGCCTTTTTATCAATTAGGCCTTTGTTTTCTTCATTTCCATTATTTTCCTTCAATTTCCCCCTCACATCAAACCTGTGATCTTTCACCTTCCTTAGCCATTGCCTTTGCCAATTTCCTTAGCCATAAACAACCAAATGAACACACACTAGCATTTCTTGCCCGCCATTCAACTTGGAATACATTTATATATTTTTGCATGGAATTTTCACTAGGGTTTTTACAACCTCTTCATTGACTGATGCTTTAATTAAGTCACAGGCCTTGCTACTATTTTTCTCCCACATGGTGGCTCTTTCTCAAAAGTGGGCTTTTCTCGAGGATTGCCAACTTCTCCTTCACAAAACCCTTTCCAATGTTCATTAAAAATAATGCTTTATTTTCTTGGACCATTCATGGTAGTTATTTTTTCCAAAGAGAAATACTCCAACTATGAAGATGAGTGAATGCCTTTCTGCAAAAATTCTAGGCTAGACCTTATATAGACAAAATTATTGCTAAAAAACTCTCTTAACATTGACTCATCATATATGCATCTTCTTAAAAAAAAAAATAAGCAAAATAAACTAACGTATATTCAAATTATTCAATATATATGAATGGTTTTATAAAATATATAACTCAATTTTGCATATATGAACCAATTCACATACTCATAGCATGTCACGTATACAACGAACAAACTTTATGGAGATCATATACGAATTCAACCAACAACTCAAAAATTTCAACACACAACGTGTATAAAATTCAATGTAAAACCAAAATATATATGTCACCACATATATGGTATTCAAAAAATATTCAACGCACAACATTCACCATTAAAATGAAACAGGATTTACCAACGCACAACATTCACCAAATGCCTGAGTGTTACCAAGGTACAAAATTCACCAAATATGATTATTCAACTCACAACATAGATACCAACGCACCAAATAAAATACATATGCCATCACTTCATGGTATTCACGTCATGGAACTCACCGCCGTTAAAAAGGAACTCACCGCAACATGGTTCACCACCATTAAAATGAACTCATCGCAATATTTAAACAACCATCCATATGCACGACTTGCAGGCCTCTCCATACATCACACAAAAATTAAACATAACAAAGAGCATCACCACGACTCACAAAGCTCAATGCACAGCACCGGACACAATTTCATCGTACCATACACTGTCATACCAAGAACTCAACACACCATATGCCAAAGTTCACAACCATAATCAACATTACTTCAACGCTCAACGTAGAGGGTTCAACATTGCTTCAATGCTCAACAAAAAGGTTCAATACACGTTGCTTCAACAAAAAGGTTCAATACATGTTGCTTCAACAGAGTGGATATCACATATTTATTTCAATGCACTATGCATAGGGACAAAGGAAGGTATACATTCAAAGGACAAAATAGGGAAAATGGTAGGAGTTACATAACAAAAAAATAAGTTGGGACTTGTTGCTCTAATACCATGTCAAGCTAAGTTTGAGTAACTCCATGAATGTGATTTGCATTGAGAAAATCATTAATATATACAAGAAGAGGGAGACTATTGGAACCCATATTTAAATGTCTTTTTTTTTTCTTCATTTTCTCATTTACAGTGTTTATATTAATTTTCTAATCCCCAAGATTAGGTGTCAACAATTTGTTTCTTATGGGTTTTATTAAATTGAAGCCCTTGTGAATTTGATTATTCTTTAGCAACTCTATTAAGAGTTCCTATGGCATGAATTAAGTCAGTGAAATCATAGGCCCTATCTACTCCATCATACCACCAAATTTTCTAAAGAAGTTCTCACATTCATCTGACCTAGTTAGGTGCAATACATATGGCAAGTTAGAGTATATATCCCTAATCAATCTCATCAACAAAATTGCAAAGTGGCAATAAATTTGCACATCTTGATATGCCTCTCTACTGATGAAATTTATGTTGATATCGGTATGAGATTTATCTCGCACCCAACATAACCATAACATGGAAAAATGATGAAATCTTGAAGGATTTCACACTCTTTCCCTAAGAGAGAAGTTAAAAGACATGAAAATATAAATACAATAAAAAACATTGTTAAATAAGTCTTTGTACCTAATGTCCTCTGTCCTACCACATGTTTCATTTATCATCTCTTTCAAACACCTATTAACATGCCTTTAAGAAATGTGTTGTGCTATAACCCAATTTTGTCGATCAATCCTCTTTATATCTTCAATTTTAAGCTTGAGATCATCCTCTTTGAAGCTGTTATAAACCATTATGACATGGTTGAAATTAATAGACTCTTACCCAATAATAAAATCTTGTCTACCGCTAAATAAAGTATTCAATCAAGGAATTAGTTGTGAAATAAGTCCGGTTACCAGTAGAAGAGCATCGATGGCTCTTTCACATCCGCTTGGTCTTTGCAACTTGGGGGCAGAAAAGCCCTTCGCTCTTTCCCCCACTCAGTTTTTGGGTACCCAAATTTCTGGCGCCTCGCCGTTCAGAAGTCTCAACCATGGCCATGGATTCCACAAACTTCGATGGCGTCCACTTCCATCAGAGAGTTTCTTGGAAGCAGAGATGGCGTCCCTTTCTTCCCAATTGAATGGCACTGTTTGCCACCAAGTTACAGTAAAGCATCTGAAGCTCTTCATCAATGGAAAATTTATAGATTCAGTTTAAGGAAAAACGTTCGAGACTTTAGATACTCGAACAGGGGAAGTGATAACGAGCGTATCAGAGGCTAGGCAAGAAGATGTGGATTTGGTTGTAAAAGCTGCTCGCGCAGGATTTGATCACGGGCCATGGCCTCACATGTCCGGCTAGCAAAGAGAGTGCATTCTTCACAAGCTCGTGCATCTGGTGATGCAACCCAGTGAGCAGCTCGTAGTTCTTGAAACCTTTGATAATGGGATGCCACTGGATATGGCTCGGATGATAGATTAACCTTCCTGTATCCAAATGCTACGAAATAATGCTGAATACGTAGCGGCAGAAACTGTCGGCCAAAATTCCTCAGAACACAACCCGCAAGCCTCACCATTGATGCCCTTTCACACAAGTTGGATAGCCTTCGGACCTGGAGTGCGGCTCGCCCACTTTCCCAGCTGGATCCAGTACCTTGCAACCACGCCTCTGCCGGAGAAGAAGCTCGGATCTGATGCAAACAATGCAAGCAACCTGTACGCGACTTTCATTGATGCAGCGTGGACAGGTGAAGTCACCAAGGGCAGGGACTGCAGAAGGATTAAACCCAAGGATAAGAAGCAGGATAGGATGGTGAGGAAACCGGACCTCAAGGACAAGACAAGAGTTATCAGTGTTGATCGGAGAATGCATGTCAATGCGGACCTACGCTTCAGATGGATATGGTATGGAAGGGGGACAACCGAAAATGCCCAGGAAGGTAAAAAAACCCTTAGACCTATTACTGAATTAATAGATCTGGTACACAGAGGACTGATCCACCCACCGAAAGTTCAGATCTGGGGGCAAATAAGTGCCGAAATGACATCCTATCTCGATCCACAATTAGTAGAAGGCCTGAAAGGCAAGCTTAAAAGCAAGGAGCTAGCGGTCTAGAACAGGACGACTTGGGTAATGGATCGAGGGCTTCTGGCATCTAAAGCAACTTAGACAAAACCAGAACCTGAACCGCAGGTAATCCCGCTTCCCTTTCAAACTTCTGGTTAGGAATTGATACAAATATTTATCAGAACCCTGTTAGGAAGAACGATTTGCAAGTGAACCGGGAAGGGGAGTTTGATAGAAGATATAAAGTATGAAATACAAGCACATACAAGCATACCAACAAACACGCAAAGCTTGATATATGCAGGACAAATCTTACAAGACCAATACATAGTACAGGACTATGGAATTGTGTCAGACTCAACTATCATCCTAAACACGAGGTTGAGAGGTGGCAGCTTTGGATCTAGCTCAAAGGGCACAGGTTTTTTCAAGGATGCCGTCAAAGGGAAGGGGGAAGTCATCAACAAACCAACACCACCTCAAGACCTACTTGGACCCTATATTGTGGAACAAAAAGTGCAGACTCCTGTACTGACAATCGATCTGCCTGAGGTAAATAAATTTTATACTGATTTTTATACAAAGGCTTCTAGCCCAAAACAGATGCATTACAAAAATGGATCTTTTCCACATGGAAAACAAATTGTGACATCCATTTATGCTCCAAAGTTTTTTTTATTGTCAGTTTCGACACGGTCAAGGAAAGGGAATATGTCCTCCAAGAGGGTCCATGGTTCTGGGGCAATGCAGGACTCTTCATGATTCCTTGGTTCCCAGGTTTTGATGCCACTACTATGGTGGTTTCCAAAATGCTAGTATGGGTCATATTACACAACCTCCCGCTACATTTTTGGCTACCCAGAGTCTTCGAAGCAATGGGGAATGCGATAGGAAAATACCTCAAGATAGACGTGGAAAGAGTTTCAAGAGGCATACATACTTTTGTGAGAATTTGTGTAGAGGTAGACCTTAGTCAAGGCTTACCTGACAACATAATTCTGATCCATAACAACACACAGTGGAAACAACCATTAGATTATGAGAATACAACATTCAGGTGTCGTGGCTGTCAACAAACAGGTCACCTTCTCAGTAACTGCCCACAAGTCAAAAAAGACACCAGAAGAAATAAGAAGCAATCACAAAAACCAAGAGGCTGGCAACACACAGTGAATCTATATGAAGCAGCAAAGGATGAGGAGGCAACTATCCCTCCACCAGTTCCTGATGATGGCCCAATTGAGGAGGTAGCTACGGAAACCATTCCCAAGACACACAAGGTGCCAGAAACTAAGGAATTTGTAGCACAAGATCTCATGGACTCTTTGCCGGAGAAGATACCAGACAAAACGGACACCAGTGGAGCCAAAAGACATCATTCTTCAGACCACTCCGATTCAGACAAGGACAATCCTCACCCTGTGGAGGACGCTTCTCTAGTACTTTTTTCGTCCTCACCAACTTAAGGGGAGTGGCGAAAGGTTGAGAAGAAAAAAGGGAGAAAAACATAAATTTTCCCAATTGTACATTAATTTCTACTTTCTGGCTTTTCTTTTGACATCAGTCTTCTGATCTGCGTTTGCATATGTGATTTAGCATCTACAAAATGTAATTTTGTTATTATTAATAAAATTACGAATTTTCTTATGGGAAAAAAAATATTCAATAACTTTTTTCTATTATGGATGTAATCTTGGTCATGAAGTCCCATTACATTGAAACCATTGTATAATCCAGTTACCCTCCATCCCTCCTAAAGAATTTTATATCTAATGCCTATTGTTGAAGAATAATCCTTCAACATAAGTTGTCTTCTCCTATTGTCTCCATATGGAAAATGGCCAACAATAGGTCCCACAAAGTTGTCAACATCTTTCTTCCTCATTTGTTTTTTTTGTCTCCCATTATTGATGAACAAAAATCACATTAGACCTATTACACATTGGATGAGAAACCACAACCAAACAAGGAAGATTTTAATGTAAAGGGTTTGGACTAATAAGACATGGATAATTTCCAACCAGAAAATCCTTAAAAGTTTCTATAATAATATCATATCCCACAACACCTTGACCAACAGTCACTAAAAAATGTGATTGGCACTTATGTTCTTCTTTCTAACCACAAAATCCGGCCAAGGTATCACTTTTTTCTAACCATCTGATATCTTTTTTTTACAACAATTTCATCTTCAACAATAAATACTGGAATTGGCCCCCCTATACCATGTTTGTATTTATAAAAAGCATAAAATTTTCCAACTACTTAAAAAATGTAAGCCTGCTCCCGTGGAATATATACCAATGAATTTCTAATTTTCCTTAAAGTTGTAGATATTGAGGGGCCATCCAGCTTAAAACTAATAAAGTTATGTAATCTAGGATGTTACCACAACTTAATCATCTAATAGATGGATTTAGTGGATGCACTATACCTTCTCATTGCTTTTGGAGGCATCTATTGTCATTGTTTTCATTGATGGAAATGAAGCAACAAAGGAGAAGCAAGATAGGTCTTTGATGTCATTGTATGCATAGTTGATGAGCTATTGTGATGCTTGTGAGCAAGAAGGTAAAACAAAGAATGTTACAAAGATTATTATGTAACAAAGGTCAGTTGAAGGGGTGCAAGAAAAGGTAATGTGATGCATTACATTATGCCACAGTTATGCTTGTGTTGAGGCTATGTTGTGAAGGAACTGTGATGTTTGTTATTGAATTGCTTGCTTGATGGCAAGGTATGTTGCAAAGTATGTTACAAGCTATGTTAATCATATATGAAGGAGTTGATATTGTGATCTTGATCTATGGTTATGATGCATGTTACTTCTTACGCTTATGATGCTTGAAAAAAGTGTGTGAGGAGGTGCAATTTATGACATGGATGTCTTGGAGTTCTATATTGCTTTCATATGTTGTGTAATTTGTTACATATCCTTGTTGGTTACATATGCTTGTTTGTTACATATGACATAATGTTGCAAAGGCAATGTGATGCAAGGCAATGGTAGCATGCAAGAAGACTGTTGTGACACAAGGCAAAGGAAAAAGAAAATGGCATGAAGAATGTTGTTATTATTGTGATGTTATATTTGCTGATGTATTTCCAAGGTATGTTGCAAAGATTGCTACTATATGTTGTAGAGGTTCAAGTTGAAGAAGTGGTTGCAATGTTCCTATGACAACTAAAGGTTTCCTATTTGCACAATGTAATTCCCGTTCATTTAGTTTAGTTCTTGTTCAAATGTTCATTGATAGTGAGTTTAGCTATAGAGGCATGGAATTGGAGATGTTTGGTGATTTTTCTAAGGTGTTGTGATCAAAACAAAGGTGTTGTGATGCAAGATAATGCAAGTTAATGCAAGAGAATAAAATTTAATGTGTTTGGAAAGAATATTAATGCATGCTATTTGAATAAGTTGAAATTCATTTTATTGGCATGAAGAATATTAACACATGTTATTTAAATATGATGAAATTCACTTCATGTATTTTTAATATTCAAAGACTTGAAATAGTTTTGGAATTGGAGAGACACCTTTGGAATGCAGAGACAAGACATACCATTTCAGATTCGTGTGTGTAATACTAACAACCATCAAAATTTACTTATAAATTGTGTGAGGTTGGAAGGCTAATTAATTTTAGAGGGTTAGAGAAAGTGAGAGATGATTTGAGTTTCTTATTACCTTGCATATATAGAGCATACGTGAAACAATTTTGAGGAGAAGAAGAAGCAAAGACAGAGATGGAGGTATGTAAAGTTATAAACCAGGTAAACCAATATGTTATTTCTTGTATGTATCAAGGGATTGTAGTATGCTTTGAAGTTGTAGCTTGATAAATAACATGTTGGAACTTGTTGAGGTAAGAGCCTCCTATGGGTTGTAGCATGTAGAAAATCTGTGGGAGTTGGAGTTTCCTTGCAAGTTGAAGCTTGCAGAAGAATTGAGGTAGCATCCTCCTATAGGTTGGAGCATGCATAAAATCTGATGTAATAGAGCAAGTGGGAGCTTTCCTTTCCATCACAATAGTAACAAACTCGTGGTTTTGTCCCTTTATGGGTTTCCACTTATATTTGGTTTCCATATGTGTTTCTTTTGTGGGTTGATTCATGCTGTGATTTACATGTTGAATGCCGATTATATGTTAAATTTGACATTCATAAAGTGTTATGTTTCTCATTTAATAGATAAGTTAATAATTGAAAAATAAAATAAACTCGTTCATGAATGTTCTAAATTGATTCACCCCCCCACCTCTTAGTTTAGTGAAGTTTCCAAAAATTGGTATCGCGACATGTTCCTTCAGTGTAAGCCTAACAATTAGAAGGTATATTTGGTTGAGTAATGGACTATCAAAGTTTGCTTGTGCTCAATATTGCGAACTCCTAAGAATGGAAATGGAAAATCAAATTTGAACTGATCGGTTATGTCTGGAGGCTAGTCTGTGATGGATACAACAAAGAATCTCACTCTAAGCAAGAACAATAGTGGAATGCTCAGGAAAAATATGTAATGTATAAGAACCTTCACAATATGGATCATGAGACAGTGATAAATTTAAATTCTGCAAAAGTAAATTGGGCAAGGTTGCAACTCATGCATGAAGGAGATACTTGTAGCAATAGCGTACAAAAGGAGAAGAAAAAGGCCCTTTAGAGGGAAAGTGTTCAATCAAATGAGACATGTTCTACTAGTATGAGTGTACCTTATTTTCATGAGGAAAATACATAAGAACAACCCAAGCTTGAA
This sequence comes from Pinus tabuliformis, assembly GCA_031772625.1. NCBI lineage: Eukaryota > Viridiplantae > Streptophyta > Pinopsida > Pinales > Pinaceae > Pinus > Pinus tabuliformis. Next base: position 925,974,740 of record CM062810.1, on the reverse strand, counting down.
TCAACCTTGGCTAAAATAGAAAGATTGAGGAATGAAATCATAAATAAAAACAATTTGTTACATATATGTGATGAAATAGAGCATGGATGCAAGGAGGAAATTATTAACTCAAGGACACAACTTGAAGAATCAAGGACAATAGAAGTCGAGGCAGCTATTCTTTACTTCACTTCGATTGGAATTCTATTAATGCCAACGAACAATGGTTTGCAAGTGAGGAGAAAGTGAGGAATGGTGTGGTCCTATTGTTGCAGCTCGAAGATAGTCGGATTAATGCCCGAAGATAGTCAGATTATGGAGGTTGTATTAAATGGTCTCATGACATGGGCGTATAAGTTTAATAAATTACATTATATCTTTATCAATTTAATGTTTAAAGGGGTTGGAAGCTATAGTGGGAAGCAACAAGTTCTTCATAGTTAGGAAAGGTTCAATTATGGCTTAGCTTTGATGTAGTTATTCAACATGTTTTAGCGCCTAGAGAGACTAGATAAAAATTTGTTTGTAATGCTTGCATAGATAATTGGATTAAATCTCATTCCTGTGTCCTTATAAAGTAACTCTTCTAGTGTAGAATGCCTAGTGACTTGGTGTTTTTTTAATCCACTCCTTCTATAAAGGTCAACTATATAATTTAATTACCTTTTTCCATGGAAATGGTATATATGGGCACCTATAAATCTCACAATTTCAAGCCTTCACTAGGCATATATTGGCACCTAAAGATTTTAGTGCAATTGGGTTTTTTTTTAAAACGACCATTGCATAATACATAGAATAGTATCATACTCACCTCTACTCGAAGATAGTTGGGTTGTTTTTTCATACTTACATCTAAGCACAAAAAATCACCTTAATAAACTAAAGGAGTTTGTTTTGTATTCACAAAGTAATCGAACACTATCATCTCCATTATTTGGGGAGGCTCATTTTCACATTTTCCTTCAGCTCTAACTTTCATTGGAAAAATTCATATAGGAAGGCCCTAAATTATCTAGCCAAAAGAGAAACTAATAGCATTGATGAAAATAACAAATATAACACGTTAATCCACAAACAATAAAAAAATGGCTAGAATAGAGCACAAGGAATTATACAACTATTCTTTGCAGATTTTATCACTTAAACCAGAGATCTAAAACTGTGTATTTTTGTGTATTTTTTTTAATTCTTATTCCTTTCATATATTGTTTTTCCTGCTAGAGAATAGAATTTCACAAGCCTTTAAAAACACCATATGATAGTAATCTAATATTTTACATATTTTTTGTTGCATTTACCTTAGTCTCAAAAAAATATGTAAAAATAAATAAAATTGAGGAGAAATCTTGTCTCACTTGGTGCCAACTAATCCATCTTGTAACGTGCCTTGGTGAAAGTTATGGTTTACCACCCAGAGTTCATCCCAGAACCTTAGCACTAAGCATTGCTTCCAAATCAAAAGACAAACATCGTCGTGGTGGACTATGACTACCTATTATACCTAAAAACAAAGGAGTGCACAACCTATATTAAGTCAAATTACCTAAAGGCAATAGAAAACCTTAGTAAGGACATTCAATTTCAGATAACTTGATTCTAGTTTATGATTAAAAACATACTTGATAAATTTTCATAGAATCACACACTCTAAAGCCCCCATTGACTATGGTTTGTTTCACATTGCTCGTTAAATTAAAATAGATTTCATTTTGTTAAGGCCTGTACCACCTGAATTCCATGAGTTTCATAGTGATGAGCCTCATTTCAAGACTTAATCTACATGAGAAAACTAACCAACCTTTTTCAGGGTGGAGGGAAATGTTATTAGGTAGGGAGGAGCTCTTATGGGATATCTTTTTGGGAATCATGCGAGGATGTCTCCAAAGTTAATTCCACCACTTGAGAAGCACTCATTTTATTCACATTGATGTTAGCTTTACACACCCATCCATATATGAGATAGATAACTCTATTCTAGGTAGAATTATAGGCTCTTGGCATTGCCTCGAGGTGTAAAGAAAGAAAGAGACACAGAGAATCATATAATTTGGATGTAGAGAAAAGAGAGAACCACAATTGGATTTTAGAGAAAGAAGTGAAGGAAATGACACTCATTATGTGCATTTGTGTTGCTTTTATTGTCATTTTTCAATGGAAATATGATGGGATTTCAACTTCAAAGGATAACTACCTTATAGAATGTGGATCAAAATGCAACATCACAGTGGGTAGAAATATCTTTAATGCATATACCCCCTCCTAAAAAGAACAAATTTAAAACAAAATCTCATACAAATATCAAAACAATGAACCATGTGGAGATATATATAGTCTAACAGCTAGTCCTTTCACATTATTCACAATTCCAGAGCTTCAAATATGTTGGAATGAGTTGTAAAAATATACCTTAATAGATATCCTTAACAGAGTTTCTTTAGAAACCATTGTTCCAAATAATTGCTTAGCTAAGTGACTAGGGACCTGAAGTTAACTTGGGCTCCTTGTCATACTCACTTCCTCCTCTCCTTTGCTTGGATATGATCTATGTCTTGGCTCTATCTACTAAATCTAATAAACTGAATTTTCTTTCCTCTTTAAGGCTTAAATTTTCCTCAAAACATGCCTTATTGAAAAAGGAAACTAGTTTGCATGTAGTGGGTTTTGCATGCAGTTTGATTTTGGTACGAGAGTTAACAGGACTTTGCATGAGTTTTGGATTGAAAACCGTGAAATGGAGGAGAAACCATGAAGAAAATTTTGCATATGACCATTGTAAGAAACAAATCTTTTATGAAAAACTAGTTTTTCACCAATAAAATGAGAATTAAAGGATAACTACCTTATATACTGTGGATCAAAATGCAACATCACATTGGTGGAAATATCTTCAACGCATATACCCCTCCTGAAAAGAAAAAATTTAAAACAAAATCACATACAAATATCAAAACAATGAACCACATGGAGATATATAAAGGCTAATGTCTAAAACAATGAACCACATGGAGATATATAAAGGCTAACGTCTAAAAATGAACCACATGGAGATATATAAAGACTAACATCTAGTCCTTTCACATTCATTACAATTCCACAGCTTCAAATATGGTGGAATCAGTTGTACAAATCTACATGAATAATATTTACATAGATGGCCTTAACACAATTTCTTTAGAAATGATTGTTCCAAATAATTAGGTAATTCATGAATGAATAAAGAATACCAAATAAGCCTTTTATGAAATAATTCTCTATTTGGGAAACTAAATATATAGAGGGCACATTTTTACAAGGATGTTTTTCGAACACAATTTGGCACCATAACCTAAATTTAAATTTACTCCCCTAAGTAAGACACTATTATTTCTGGAATTTGTTCCCGTTATCATGGCCAAATAATACAATCAAGAATAAATATTGCTTCAATATCCATAGAGTCATGTTACCACGGAAGCACTGGAATATGGCAAAAATATCAACCAACAATTGAGAACCCTGTTGAAAATTATTAATTAACTGGCAAAACAAAGGGATGGTTCATGCCAATAATTTGAAAAATGAATGGACAATGTATCTTGATATAGAAAATATGAATAATAGACTAGATCAGTAGAGCGAACTTGACGTGCCACATGTCACGATTTCTACCTTCGTCTCTAAAAATGATACCCAACAAACTATAGTCTGTCGTCTTTCCGTCACTTCTTACAAAATTGGAATCTGATGGTCAAAGAGAAAGCTATGACGATTTTTCCAAGCTGACATGTTTGGGATCGAATTCAGGAGCCTCGAAACACCCTAACTTCCTCAGTTCGTATCTTTGAAACTATAGCGAGACAAGATCTGAAATTCGGTCACAAGGTTTATCACGATTTTGGCTCAAATGGGTTTTAATTTCAGCTTTTGTAGCTTCTTAGAAACAAAATGTATAGCAAAAACTCCACGATGTCCTGTTTGAAGAAGCGAAACCCTAGAATCCAAAGCTCTCATACCAATTGTTATGCAACAAGCTCATAAAAATAGAAGAAAGAGATAGATCAATGACTTCAAAAGTAGTCTCTTCGAGGGAGAAACATCCTTTACATTACATAAAATGAACATGTTAATATAGGTTTTCATTAATCTCAATATAGTAGTGTTTGTGATTGCAAATTCTTTGATACATGATTGCCCATTGATGCCCACTGATTATAATGCTCATATTGATGAAAGTTTGATATATGATGATATGATGAGATGGAGGACCCAAGTGGATTGAATAGCAGGAGGACAACTGAATAGAAATTGAATAACAAATGACGCATGAGGTTAATTGAACAACAATTGAATAGCAGGAGGTCAATTGAACAACAAATGACGCAGGAGGTCAATTGAACAACAATTGAATAGCAATTGAACAACAATTGAACAAAAATTGAACAAAAAATGACCTAGTAGATCCAGTAAATAAACAGGAGCAAGAAGCCAAAGAATAAGAGGAAGAGTTCATCAGAAGCCATCAAGGAAGCAGGTTATCGCATATGCCCAAGGGTAAGTGTTATGAGAAGAATAAAGAGCAACAACGATATCAGAGGAGAAAAGAAGAAAACATCAGAGGAGCCATATCAGAAGTATCACATGTAATATATGTCCAAGAAGAACCGATATGAATAAAACAACAGAGGAACATAAACAGAGTTATCAGAGGTCACAGGAAGATAAGCCATAAGAGCAACATCTATCGGAAGAGCGAAAGAGTGAAGAGGGGTCACAGGAGTAACAATTATCGAAGAACGGAGGTAAGGAGTGTATGGATGTTTTGATCATGGCTAAAGGCCCGCGCTAAATCCTGGTTGTCGATCTCATTTTCAAACGCTTACGTCACACTCAACGACGAGGGTTAGGCCTGTTTTTAAACCATGTGCTAGTTGAAGACCCGCAGGTTGTAGATTTGATGACCTCATATATCCAATGGATATCGGGTCATAAAATGATCAGAAGTTAATCTCAAAATGAACCTAAACTTTTATAGATCAAGGATTTATAATCCTTATTGGCTTCGTAAGGGCGGTTAAGTGTCATGAAAGTTCCCCGGCCAATATCGTTGTGAACCATTGGATCTAGCGTGCCTTGATTAAACGATGGAGGATCGATGATTGGGTTTGTTGATCGGGTGGATCAACAACCATCGGATTAATGATGAGATCAATGATGGAGAATTAATTTGATAAGACTTGGGACTGAGTGGACCTGAGAAGTTTATGGACACAGGTTTATTTTATTTGGGGTGCGGTCTTGTGCACTCACGTGGGACCAACGTTCATTTGCGGGATTAAAGGAATAACTCTGTTTTATCATGAAGTTGGGATTGTGATTAAAGGTGATGACGTGGCATGTGGGACCTCCATATGGGTAACGTATCTCGGGCATCTATCCAAAGGTCTAGAAGTTGATGAAGGTGTTAGCGCTTGAAATTTCACCTCAGGCTTAAAAAGGTAAACTTCAAGGCAACATCAAACCACTTAGCCTCGTAGCTAGCCCTACGGGGCAGGAGAGGGCTCTCTCTGGTCTATCTCGGTAGGGATCTTCAACGGGCGAGATAACCAATGAGGAAACACTGATTTTAGGCTAGTAAACTGATAAAAGGTTTGATTTTGGATTTTTAGGGTTTTGGTGGAAAGTTGGGGAAAGGCAATTCTAGGTGCGGGGATTGGACACAGTTTTTGCAGGGGGTTCTTTGGGGCAAGGTAGGAGACTGTATTGATGCCTTTGGATTAAGTGAATGGATAGGAATGACTGGTGAGGGGCTAAAGAGAGCAAGAAACCTTCAAGAGTTCTCTTTAGACAGATGAAAACATAAATATTAAGCAAACTTAAAAGCAGAGCATGGCGATCATGAATTCTACTTTAACACTTCATTTGCCTAATTTGCAGAAGGAAAAGTAAGGAGATGATTCACATAACAAACTTACAAGTACAAAGAGAAACACACCATCAATACATGTAACCACAGGAATCCCAAAAAGGACTGCAAAACCCTGGTCTTTCTTACTTTGCAAAAATTGCAGAGATACAATGAGTAGTACAATAGAAGCTTTCTCCCTCAAGAGTCCAACCTCTCCAACCTCTGAAAATGACTAAGAAAATACATAATATAGGCAAGCTAACACCTTTCCTTGCCTCTAGGGGTCGAGCTCATCCTTCTAGGAGCTGTTTCAACCAATTCTAAACTGAGCACTAAAATTTAGGCAGTCAAAACAACTTGCCTCTATAAGCTAGGAAACCAATTCATTCATTAAATGTTTGCTATTTCATGAATGAATCTTATAGAATAGGTAAATAAGTGTCATCTCAATCATGAAAATACATTAATTACATCAAAGAGGGTGAAAAATCCCATCACAAGTCAAAACTGGTCAAAGCTGGGCAAATTCCTGAGCTGTAGATGAATTCCTGTGAAAACTGCCCAACAGGTCGCGCCCTCTTCTTGAACGGGTCGCGCTACTTTGGAGCTCATTTTGAGGTACTTCTATGTGTCCAAATGAGGCAAAAGTGGGCTTGTTGGAAAGGTCTAGATGTCGGCTTTCCAACCCAAGTAGAATTTCTGAATTTGGTGGTCATTTTCCCCTCCAAAATTGCAATCTCCAAAGACTGCTTCCTGTGTGTCAAAAAGGTGGCAGAAAGTCATTTTTTGCTTGTTTTTTGACTTTCTGGAGACCCAAAACTTGGTGAAATTTCTTGGCAATTGCTGAGAAAGTGTATCTTTGCATGAAAAATCCAAAAATGCTAAGTTTTCCCAAAAATGAGTTGCCCAACGAAAAGGTCGCGCGCGGCACGCGACCCGTTGGTGAAGAAAACCTGTGTTTGGCACAAAAAATTCACAATTGACAAAATTTTCTCCAAAATTCTTGAAATTTTGGCTGGGAGTCCCCAATAAAGTACCATACTTAGTCAAAGAAGCTTTGGCCAAAATTTGGAGTGGATCGGGCCTTTTCCGTCGTTTTAGTGCCTTGGCCAGCAACCTCTCCAAATGAGCATTGACCTGGAGAAGCATAACCTCTCGAAAGATAAAATCCTCCCATGAGATACCCTGCTGTTTTGACTGTTTAAATGCTGCTCTAAGGGGAAAAAAACACAAGGGAGATGTTAGGGAGGGGGACTTTTGAAGGGATTTAGGGAAAATACATATGAAAGGGGAATTTAGGGAAGCAACTATGAAACATATACCATCACATAATCATATTTTGTAGGGGTTTCATAGGAGGTAGGGTTTAGGGACTTTGATATTTTTGGTAAGGAGATTAGGTGAAAATGACAAGGGAGATGGTTGGGATGTGGGGAAAAAATGGGAGTGAAAGGGATGAACTTGAGAGCAGCAAAGAAAAACCCTAGCTTTACTTTCACTTTGACATTTTTAAACAAAATACACATGAACTTCTCCTTTCAAATTGATGGCATTAAAACACATTTTCATGCTCATGCAAGCTTTAGCAAGCAATAAACCTTGATGTTTAGAGGCCTACCTGCAACCTTGAAGATATTTGGGGTCAATTTGCAGTTTATAAGCAATTTTTTGTGGATTATTTCCCAACAGGTCGCGCGCACCCAACACGTCGTGCCAGTGTTTTTTCGCAACTGGTAAGACCCCTCTGACAGGTCGTGCTTGCCCAACAGGTCGCGCACTTTTGCAGGAGGCTTTTGGAGGCCTTCCTAGTGTCAGAATCAGGTGTAGGATATCTTGTTGGAAAGGTTGTTGAGTCTACTTTCCAACCCAACTGGAATTTTTCAATTTGGAGTTTATTTACCTTGTCAAAAATCAAATCTCCCAAGACTGGTCAAAAAGTGCCAAATGAGGCTGCCTCAAGGAAGAGTGTTGTTGAATTCAACTTTTGAATACCTTCCTCAACCCCAAATTGAGCTCATGATAGCTCATTGGAAAGATATTTGTGTCTAGTTATCTTTTTACCCATCAAGAAAATCATTTGGCCAATCGAACTAGGAGAAAACTTGATTTTACCAAGGTCACTTCAGAGGTGTCTTTGATTCTCCTGAGGCAACGATATTCTTGACATTTCTCTCAAACCATGGCACCTGTGAAAAAAGTGAAAGAGGTTTTTCTTATTTGGCATGTTATGGACAAAACACTCTCTCAGTTTTCCAAAATTCATCTTTAATTTCTCTAAAAAATATTTTGAGTGAAACTTATCCCGATGTGTGAAACAAGGAATTTTGTCGAAATGAAGCGAAATGAAGGGGATAAGGGGCTTCTAAATTCTTGGGGAAATTTTTGGAAGTAGGGAGGGATGTTAGGAAGCAAGGGAAAGTGGAATCTCAGAGATTGAGCGAGGGGAAGGGGTCCAAAAGGGCAAAACACAGGCCAAACCTAGAAAATTGCCAGGTTGTAGCAAGAAACTAGGGTTTGTGCGAAAATGAGGAATTTGGCGGATCTAAGGGATGGGAAGCATTTAATAAGATACTTTAAGGGTAGGGGAAGGTGTATGAACATCAGGATACAAGTTTTGCCGATGATTTGACCGTCCAAGAGAAATTGCCTTCAAAACCCTAGGAGAGGGAAATGACCTTACCTAGGTGCAACTGAAGCATGAACAAGGTGTAAAATGACTCATTAGAACTTGACATGATGATGAAAACCCTATGAATGATGATAAACTCAGCTGAATGGTGACATGGACCAACATTTGGACAACTTTAGAAGGAGTGAAAGCAAACCCTAGACCTAATGCCTAGTGACCAAATTTTGCTTGAAGACTCACTGAAATGACAAAATTTGACCTTGACACTTCAAAATCACTTCGTAAGAGCACTTTTGATCACTGGAGGAAGGCTAGAAAGACTGACACTAACATTGGCTCCAATGGGGATGGTAGCTCCTTGGAGGTGCCAAGAACCATAGACCTCTGGGAGAGCAGACCAGTGCCTTCAACCATTGGGCGATGGAGTCATTATTTGAAAAACAATACAAGACTTTGAATCATTTATTGACTGAAACCTGACTCAAGCCGACACAATTATGAAACCTACATGACTAAAAACTGACTCACAAATGACTCATGACTGACTTAACTAAAACAAGAACTTACAAAGCTTATTAAAGGGTAGCAGTCCATCAAGATTTGAAATCATGATGACAACCACCTGTGTTTCTTACAAGACAATATATATCAAACTATATCAAAATTTCAATGCAACCAATCAAGCAGGTGCCTTCTTGATTGATTCTCCTGATCAGATCTTCTGGTCAACAATACAAACTGATAACTAGGCATCCAAAAACATAGCTGACCATGATCTCCTTCATCACTGAATACTGCAATAATCGCTTTCACTGCTGACTGTAACAAATCTGCCATTGGATCCTGGAAAACATGAAGACTTGACATTGCCACCTCCTGCTGAAAGAACAAGGTATCCTTTGTTTCAAATTCTGATCTGCCTTCATCATGTGCTTCAGTAAAAGTATGCTCATAAGCTTCAAAAAACTCCGAACAAATGGATGAGCAGATCTCTTCTTGGAAAAACATTTCAGCACATGAAACATATGAAGAATCTGAAAGGTAATCCTGTATGCTCTGATCTTCTATAGTTTGACAATATGGTAGGTCATCTTCATATGATATCACAACCAAATTATCAAGTTCCTTATTACATTCTTCAATATTATCAAGCACAATATTATCATTTACATCGTCTACCACAAATTCACTCAAAGAAACTTTATCACTTGCTTGAGCAAAGATCTCACCTTGCTGTTCATGAGAAGACTCAATGACCTCCTCATGAAGACTCTGTTCTGATGAAATGGGAGCACTTAGATTTGTAACTTTGTTTTCTTCATGCCAAATGATCTCAATAGCCAAGTTTTTCTTTATAGGATTCGGCACAAGGTATTCTTGGTCATCATGATCTGAATGTTGATCTGAAATATTTGACTTGATTGCATCAAATGAATCTTGACTACCCTGCTCGCTGTCTTCTTCTGTGGGCAGATCTGAAATAGAACCCTCTCTTTCATCATTTTCAGCCATATTATCTTCAACCTGCTGATCTTGATTCTGCTTCAAAATTTCCTGATCATCTTGATAGGTATCCACTAGGTTCTCTTCATGTTGCTGAAATGGATTCTCATACAGAGCCTCCATGATCTCAACATCCATAAAATTATCATCTTCATAATATTTCTCAAGGTTTTCAATAAAACTATAAGCATGCTTGCAACAGTCTTGAACTAAATTTAATGATGGATAAGAGTCCTTATATCTTTCAATGAACAAGGCATGAAAATCCTTTAAACAGTAAATACAAGCAGGCGGCAAACTTTCATACCATGATTGGGCTTTATCTTCCAGAGTGGCCAAGAATATCTTCATCAAGCAATCTTCAGGAAAATAAACCTTCAACTTGCGAATATGCATGTGAAATCTAACCAGATGTAAAGCAGCATCCTTCCTACCATCATCTTTAAACGTAAGCAGATTCCTTGACCAATCTACCTTTGGAATTTTATTTGGAAAACCAGGGATGTGATCTCGGCTCAAGGGAGCATATCTTCTTGTGATTTGGTCCATCTTGAAAATCTCACAGCTACTGATCTCTCTACAGTGAAGTCACCATGAAGCACAAGTTGCTGGATTCTTCAGTGAAAAGAGTCGCCAGGTGAATGATTTCAGCCTTGTCAGTGTCTGATTGTTGTCCACCATCAACAATCAGATCTGAACTTGATACATGTACTGGGGTAAAATGCAATCGAAGTGGCCGTATTCACAAGCTCACGGAGATTGACTGAAGCAACGTTTATCTACTTGCGCTTATGCAAAGCAAAAGCGTTTCGAAGGCTACCAGGCATAACTTCAGGCTCCGTCTAAGACTTATGAAATAAACACATCAATCAACAAACAATTTTTTCTCCCTAGTATGGTCGCCAATATGTTAGCGCGAAATTTCGCGTCAGGCTGAAAAAGGTAAACTTCAAGGCAACATCAAACCACTTAGCCTCGTAGCTAGCCCTACGGGGCAGGAGAGGGCTCTCTCCGGTCTATCTCGGTAGGGATTTTCAACGGGTGAGATAACCAATGAGGAAACACTGATTTTAGGCTAGTAAACTGATAAAAGGTTTGATCTGGGATTTTTAGGGTTTTGGTGCGGGGATTGGACACATTTTTTGCAGGGGGTTCTTTGGGGCAAGGTAGGAGACTGTATTGATGCCTTTGGATTAAGTGAATGGATAGGAATGACTGGTGAGGGGATAAAGAGAGCAAGAAAACTTCAAGAGTTCTCTTTAGACGGATGAAAACATAAATATTAAGCAAACTTAAAAGCAGAGCATGGCGATCATGAATTCTACTTTAACACTTCATTTGCCTAATTTGCAGAAGGAAAAGTAAGGAGATGATTCACATAACAAACTTACAAGTACAAAGAGAAACACACCATCAATACATGTAACCACAGGAATCCCAAAAAGGACTGCAAAACCCTGGTCTTTCTTCCTTTGCCAAAATTGCAGAGATACAATGAGTAGTACAATAGAAGCTTTCTCCCTCAAGAGTCCAACCTCTCCAACCTCTGAAAATGACTAAGACAATACATAATATAGGCAAGCTAACACCTTTCCTTACCTCTAGGGGTCGAGATCATCCTTCTAGGAGCTTTTTCAACCAATTCTAAACTGAGCACTAAAATTTAGGCAGTCAAAACAACTTGCCTCTATAAGCTAGGAAACCAATTCATTCATTAAATGTTTGCTACTTCATGAATGAATCTTCTAGAATAGGTAAATAAGTGTCATGTCAATCATGAAAATACATTAATTACATCAAAGAGGGTGAAAAATCCCATCACAAGTCAAAACTAGTCAAAGCTGGGCGAATTCCTGAGCTGTAGATGAATTCCTGTGAAAATTGCCCAACAGGTCGTGCCCTCTTCCTTAACGGGTCGCGCTACTTTGGAGGTGATTTTGAGGTACTTACAGGTGTCCAAATGAGGCAAAAGTGGGTTTTTTGGAAAGGTATGGATGTCTACTTTCCAACTCGAGTGGAATTTCTGAATTTGGTGGTCATTTGCCCCTCCAAAATTGCAATCTCCCAAGACGGCTTCCTGTGTGTCAAAAAGGTGGCAGAAAGTCATTTTTTGCTTGTTTTTTGACTTTCTGGAGGCCCAAAACTTGGTGAAATTTCTTGGCAATTGCCGAGCAAGTGTATCTTTGCATGAAAAATCCAAAAATGCTGAGTTTTCCTGAAAAGGAGTTGCCCAATGAAAAGGTCGTGCGTGGCGCGCGACCCGTTGGTGAAGAAAACCTGTGTTTGGCACAAAAAATTCACAATTGACAAAATTTTCTCCAAATTTCTTGAAATTTGGGCTGGGAGTCCCCAATAAAGTACCATGCTCAGTCAAAGAGGCTTTGACCAAAATTTGGAGTGGATCGGGCCTTTTCCGTCGTTTTAGTGCCTTGGCCAGCAACCTCTCCAAATGAGCATTGACCTAGAGAAGCATAGCCTCTCGAGAGATAAAATCCTCCCATGGGATACCCTGTTGTTTTGACTGTTTAAATGCTGCTCCAAGGGGACAAAAACACAAGGGAGATGTTAGGGAGGGGGACTTTTGAAGGGATTTAGGGAAAATACATATGAAAGGGGAATTTAGGGAAGCAATTATGAAACATATACCATCACATAATCATATTTTGTAGGGGTTTCATAGGAGGTAGGGTTTAGGGACTTTGATATTTTTGGTAAGGAGATTAGGTGAAAATGACAAGGGAGATGGTTGGGATGTGGGGAAAAAATGGGAGTGAAAGGGATGACCTTGAGAGCAGCAAAACAAAACCCTAGCTTTACTTGCACTTTGACATTTTTAAACAAAATACACATGAACTTCTCCTTTCAAATTGATGGCATTAAAACACATTTTCATGCTCATGCAAGCTTTAGCAAGCAATAAACCTTGATGATTAGAGGCCTACCTGCAACCTTGAAGAGATTTGGGGTCAATTTGCAGTTTATAAGAAATTTTTTGTGGATGATTTCCCAACAGGTCGTGCACACCCAACATGTCGCGCCAGTGTTTTTTCCCAACTGGTAAGACCCCTCTGACAGGTCGCGCTTGCCCAACAGGTCGCACGCTTTTGCAGGAGGCTTTTGAAGGCCTTCCCGGTGTCAGAATCGGGTTCCGGATAGCTCGTTGGAAAGGTATTTGAGTCTAATTTCTAACCCAACTAGAATTTTTCAATTTGGAGTTCATTTTCCCTGTCAAAAATCAAATCTCCCAAGACTGGTCAAAAAGTGCCAAATGAGGCTGTCTCAAGGAAGAGTGCTGTTGCAGTCAACTTTTGAATGCCTTCCTCAACCCAAAATTGAGCTCATGATAGCTCATTGGAAATATCTTTGTGTCTAGTTATAATTTTATCCATCAAGAAAATAATTTGGCCAACCAAACTAGGAGAAAACTTGATTTTCCCAAGGTCACTTCAGAGGTGTCTTTGATTCTCCCGAGGCAACGATATTCTTGACATTTCTCTCAAACCATGACACCTGTGCAAAAAGTGAAAGAGGTCTTTCTTCTTTGGAATGTTATGGAAAAAAACCTCTCTCAGTTTTCCAAAATTAATCTTTTATTTCTCTAAAACATCTTTTGAGTGAAACTTATCCCGATGTGTGAAACAAGGAATTTTGTCGAAATGAAGCGAAATGGAGGGGATAAGGGGCTTCTAAATTCTTGGGGAAATTTTTGGAAGTAGGGAGGGATGTTAGGAAGCAAGGGAAAGTGTAATATCAGAGATTGAGTGAGGGGAAGGGGTCCAAAAGGGAAAAACACAGGCCAAACCTAGAAAATTGCCAGGTTGTAGCAAGAAACTAGGGTTTGTGCGAAAATGAGGAATTTGGTGGATCTAATGGATGGGAAGCATTTAATAAGGTACTTTAAGGATAGGGGAAGGTGTATGAACATCAGGATACAAGTTTTGCCGATGATTTGACCGTCCAAGAGAAATTGCCTTCAAAACCCTAGGAGAGGGAAATGACCTTACCTAGGTGCAACTGAAGCATGAACAAGGTGTAAAATGACTCATTAGAACTTGACATGCTGATGACCACCATATGAATGATGATAAACTCAGCTAAATGGTGACATGAACCAACATTTGGACAACTTTAGAAGGAGTGAAAGCAAACCCTAGACCTAATGCCTAGTGACCAAATTTTGCTTGAAGACTCACTGAAATGACAAAATTTGACCTTGACACTTCAAAATCACTTCGTAAGAGCACGTTTGATCATTGGAGGAAGGCTGGAAAGACTGACACTAACAGAAGGTACAAAATAAGCCAAAGATCGAGTGAGAGAGATGTAAGTAGAAGGGTAGAAGTAAGTCGTAGGTCTAGCAGGATAGAAGGAAGTCGAAGGTCTAGTAGGACAGAAGGAAGCCGAACATCCAGCAAAACAAAAGGAAGCCGAAGGTCCAGCAAGACAAAAGGAAGCGAAAGGTCCAATAGGATAGGAGGAAGCCGAAGGATGAGGCAATTATGTTGATTGGGTTAATATTTGAAAGGCTCGGACCTGTGATGAATAAATCAAGTACATAACGCAACCTAAAAAACAATTCTGTGAAGGGGAAAAATAAAGTTTCATCTGAAGCAGTAGCCAGCACCGACATTGAAGTGTTTGTGAGTCTGGTTCTGGGAAGTAAGATATCACGATAGAAAGAATAGTGAGAAGCAGTCATGCTTGAAACAATTACCACAACATTAAAGAATAGAGGCTTGAAAACATAGAATTGCTTTTGTGCATACATTGAGGCTTAGCGCAAATATCTTGTTGAAAAGCTTCAACAAATCTTGGAAACATTATTGGAGATCATGATGCCTATTTGAAATCGTCATGAGGTAACTTTGCAGACTCTATTAGGGAAATATGAAGAGTTGTGAAGACTCCTTCATATGAAGACAACTGTCATCGACGTAGTAGTGAAGGTGTAGATAGAAAAAATTCAGTGAAGAAGATGTTGGGAGCAGACAATTACTATCAAACATATCTAGACAAAATATAGTAGTGGGTTGGAGCCCAGAGGGTTGGTGCCCTAAAGGTTGGAGCCTCAAACAAACAAGGTTGGTGCCTTGACAAGATGGGGTTGGAGCCCTTGGGGTTCGTGCCTCAGAATTGGAAGGATTGGTGTCCTTGGAGTTGGTGCTCCTAAACAGAAGGTCGTGCCTTGAGAAGATAGGGTTGGTACCCTAGAGGTTGGAGCCTCACAAAAGACCAAGTTGGTGCTTGGAAACATATTGGAGCCTTATATATTGTAAAGATTATATTAATAAAAGCATTTATTCCTATTGTTCATTTTGTGTTCTAAATATAAATGATTTAACTGGTAAAAATAACAAATGAAAAGGAATATTGATTCACCCCCCCTCAATATTTCCAATAGAACAATTCTTGTATGATACAAATGACAAGACCTCCTTTCTATATATAGGAGTCTAAGGGGTCACAATATAATGAGAGCCAACATAACAATAATAAAGGGCACAATAATAACAATAGTGGGCTTCTATGGGGCACAATAATTACAATATGGGGACAACATGGGCACAACAATAACAATAATGGTTACAATGACAATAATAATAAGGGAATACACTAGTATTATAGGGACCTAACAAATCCCATATCTTTATTAGGATATTCATTCCGACAAAGCCTTGTATTTAATGGCGTTTAGATATCTTGAATATACGAAGTTAAAAAGGGAGAGGAGAAAACTTCAAAATGCACATGTCAACTTCAGTTATATTTCAAATCACTTAAACAAGGAAAAAACTCTCTTGTTCTCAATAAGTAACGATGCCTCTTCCACCCGAACTACAAATATTCAATAAATGCTTCAAGCATACCTTTAAGGAAATAAAATAAAGGTTGAAGAAGAGAAAGGCTTCCTCCACAACGAGGTGATGCAAACAACTTCATCGTGGTATTAAACAGGTCTGCTGGCAACGAAGCGATGCTTGCATCTCCTTGAGTTGACTTTGTTGGGTTACTGAATAGGCTCGCTCACAGCGAAAGTGATGAAAGGGAAAACAAAGGGGTTGATGAAGATGAAGATTTGAGATATGAAAGCATGGTGGAAATAGCATGCAGTCGTCATGATGACAATAAAAGACGTATGAAATATATGGTTTTAATTCTGAATGACTTCCGTGAGCGTCAGCACAATGCTACCAAAAGCGTTTCCACAATGCTAGTTATCTCTGAACTCGAGGCAACTATTCTTTTACGTCACTTCGATTGGAATTCTATTAATGCCAACGAACAATGGTTTGCAAGTGAGGAGAAAGTGAGGAATGGTGTGGTCCTAGTGTTGCAGCCCGAAGATAGTCGGATTAATGCACAAGCAGGGTGCGCATGAAGAAGCAATTATTATTAGAACTAGCTATAACTTATTATTAAGTAGTGCAAGAGGGCCGCTGGACTCGGATTAATTTTTCTCATATTTTTCCATATCTCTGTTGGTTCCAACAGAATAAGGATCTTGGACGTTTATGGCAGCCAAATCCTTTAGATTGATTATCTAGTCAATATTATTGTCTCTTATTAATATTTGATGATTATTTATTTTAATAATATGTGACGATTTATATTTATATTTAATGTGTGATTTTACTTAGGGTTAATCTTTGTTTTCAGTGGAACTTCATAGTTGGAAGAAAAGAGTTTAACTTGGAGTTTAAATTGTAATGCAAGGTTCATTTTTCATGAAGTCTTACTTTTGATGTATCTATCCAACATGTGGACTTGTCTTGTGACCTACGTATAGATAAGTGGATTAAAGCACATCTCCATGTCTAAGTAGTTATTTTCCCTGGAAGATTAATTTTAATTATCTCTATCATATTACTCATGTATATCTTTGTTCGAACATAATAAGGATCTTGCTTCATGGCACCCAAATTCTTGTGATTGATTACTAGTTCAATATTATTGTATGTTTGTAATATTTATTTTAATAAAAAAGTGATGATTTATATTTATATTGTATGTGTGATTTCTTTTATGGAGGTTGTATTAAAAGGTCTTATGACATGCACGTATAATATTAATAAATTACATTATATCTTTGTCAATTTAATGTTCAAAGGGGTTGGAATCTATAATGGGAAGCAACAAGTTCTTCACAGTTAGGCAAGGTTCAATTCTGGCTTAGCTTTGATGTAGTTATTCAACATGTTTTAGCACCTAGAGAGACTAGATAAAAATTGGTTTGTAATGCTTGCATAGATAATTGGATTAAATCTCATTCTTGTGTCCTTTTAAAGCAACTGTTCCAGTGTCGAGACTTGGTGTTTTTTTAATCCACTCCTTCTATAAAGGTCAACCATATAATTTAATTACCTTTTTCCATGGAAATGGTATATATGGGCACCTAGAAATTTCACAATTTCAAGCCTTCATTAGGCATATATTGGCACCTAAATATTTTGGTGCAATTGTGTTTTTCTGAAACCACCATTGCATAATACATAGAATAGTATCATACTCACGTCTACTGGAATATAGTTGGGTTGTTTTTTCCTACTTACATCTAAGCACAAAACATCATCTGAATAAACTAAAGGAGTTTGTTTTGTATTCACAATGTAATCGAACACTATCATCTCCACTATTTGGGGAGGCTCATTTTCACATTTTCCTTCAACTCTAACTTTCATTGGAAAACTTCATATAGGAAGGCCCTAAATTATCTAGCCAAAAGAGAAACTAATAGCATTGATGAGAATAAAAAATATAACATGTTAATCCATAAACAATAAAAAAATTGCTAGAATAGAGCACAAGGAAGTATACAACTATGCTTTGCAGATTTTACCACTTAAACCAGAGATCTAAAACTGCATATTTCTATGTATTTTTTTAATTCTTATTCCTTTCATATATTGTTTTTCCTGCCAGAGAATAGAATTTCACAAGCCTTTAGAAATACCATATGACAATAATCTAAGATTTTACATATTTTTTGTTGCATTTACCTTAGTCTCAAAAAAAATATGTAAAAATAAATAAAATTGAGGAGAAAACTTGTCTCACTTGGTGCCAAGTAATCCATCTTGTAATGTGCATTGGTGAAAGTTGTGGTTTACCACCTAGAGTTCATCCCAGAACCTTAGCATTAAGCATTGTTTCCAAATCAAAAGACAAACATCATCATGGTGGACTATGACTACCTATCATACCTAAAAAAAAAGGAGTGCACAAGCTATATTAAGTCATGTGGAGACAAGTATTTCAATATGCAGTGACACTGCGGATCCAGGAGTCCATCAGTTCTCCCTGCATTTGTCCACCATATTTGGGTAGATCAATGTGTGTATCTAACTGGAATCTTGGAGTGGAATCCAAAGGCTGCATGCCCACTGCCTCCTGAAAAGAGAGAGCATGTTCCTGTAGTGAGCTAGAAAGAGGTGATTCAGCATCTTATGAAGAAGAGTCGCAGCGGGGAGGCGTTGTTGTTGAAATGCATGAAGATTGAACACTTCCAAATGGCACCTGGGGTGGAGGAGTAGGCCTCAAAAGGAGCTTAGTGCTGGAATAGAATCTGGGTGGGCGTGGAGCGAAAATATATATCTAATCCATTGATTCCTCTGGCTGTTACATAAGAATATCGTTACCTAAAGGCAATTGAAAACCTTAGTAAGGACATTCAATTTCACATAACTTGATTCTAGTTTATGATTAAAAACATACTTGATAATTTTTCATAGAATCACGCACTCTAAAGCCCCCAATGACTATGGTTTGTTTCACATTGCTCGTTAAGTTAAAATAGATTTCATTTTGTTAAGGTTTGTACCACCTGAATTCCATGAGCTTCACGGTGATGAGCGTCAATCCAAGACTTAATCTGCATGGGAAAACTAACCAACCTTTTTCAGGGTGGATTGAAATGTTATTAGGTAGGGTGGAGCTCTTATGGGATATCTTTTTGGGAATCATGCGAGGATGTCTCCAAAGTGAATGCCACCACTTGAGAAGCACTCATTTTATTCACATTAATGGTAGCTTTACACACCCATCCATATATGAGATAGATAACTCTATTCTAGGTAGAATTATAGGCTCTTGGCATTGCCTCGAGGTGTAAAGAAAGAAAGAGACGCATAGAATCATATAATTTGGATGTAGAGAAAAGAGAGAACCACAATTGGATTTTAGAGAAAGAAGTGAAGGAAATGACACTCATTGTGTGCATTTGTGTTGCTTTTATTGTCATTTTTCAGTGGAAATATGATGGGATTTCAACTTCAAAGGATAACTACCTTATAGAATGTGGATCAAAATGCAACATCACAGTGGGTAGAAATATCTTTAATGCATATACCCCCTCCTGAAAAGAACAAATTTAAAACAAAATCTTATACAAATATCAAAACAATGAACCATGTGGAGATATATATAGTCTAACATCTAGTCCTTTCACATTCTTTACCATTCCAAAGCTTCAAATATGTTGGAATGAGTTGTACAAATATAACTTAATTGATATCCTTAACAGAGTTTCTTCAGAAGCCATTGTTCCAAATAATTGCTTAGCTAAGTGACTAGGGGCCTGAAGTTAACTTGGGCTCCTTGTTGTACTCACTTCCTCCTCTCCTTTGCTTGGATATGATCTCTGTCTTGGCTCTATCTACTGAATCTAATATACTGAATTTTCTTTCCTCTTTAAGGCTTAAATTTTCCTCAAAACATGCCTTACTGAAAAAGGAAACTAGTTTGCATGCAGTGGGTTTTGCATGCAGTTTGATTTTGGTACGAGAGTTAACAGGACTTTGCATGAGTTTTGGATTGAAAACTATGAAACAGAGGAGAAACCATGAAGAAAATTTTGCATAGGACCATTGTAAGAAACACATATTTTATGAAAAACTAGTTTTTCACCAATAAAATGAGAATTAAAGGATACCTACCTTTTAGAATGTGGATCAAAATGCAACATCACATTGGTGGAAATATCTTCAACGCATATACCCCTCCTGAAAAGAACAAATTTAAAACAAAATCACATACAAATATCAAAACAATGAACCACATGGAGATATATAAAGGCTAACGTCTAAAACAATGAACCACATGGAGATATATAAATCCTAACGTCTAATCCTTTCACATTCATTACAATTCCATAGCTTCAAATATGGTGGAATTAGTTGTACAAATCTACATGAATAATATTTACATAGATGTCCTTAACACAGTTTCTCTAGAAATGATTGTTCCAAATAATTAGGTAATTCATGAATGAATAAAGAATACCAACTAAGCCTTTTATGAAATAATTCTCTATTTCGGAAACTAAATATATGGAGGGCACCATTTTACAAAGATGTTTTCAGACACAATTTGGCACCATAACCTAAATTTAAATTTACTTCCCTAAGTAAGACACTATTATTTCTAGAATTTGTTCCCATTATCATGTCCGAATAATACAATCAAGAATAAATATTGCTTCCATAGCCATAGAGTCATGTTACCATGGAAGCACTGAAATATGGAAAAAATATCAACCAACAATGGAGGACCCTATTGAAAGTTATTAATTAACTGGCAAAACAAAGGGATTTTTCATGCCAATAATTTGAAAAATGAATGGACAATGTATCTTGATATAGAAAAAATGAATAATAGACTAGCTCAGTAGAGCGAACTTGTACGACGTGCTACATGTCACTGTTTCTACCTTCGTCTCTGAAAATGATAACCAACAAACTATAGTCTGTCCTCTTTCTGTCGCTTCTTACAAAATTGGAATCTAATGGTCAAAGAGAAAGTGATGACGATTTTCCCAAGCTAACATGTTTGAGATTGAATTCAGGAGCCTCCAAACACCCTAACTTCCTCAGTTCGTATCTTTGAAACTATAGCGAGACAAGATCTGAAATTCAGTCACAAGGTTTATCATGATTTTGGCTCAAATGGGTTTTAATTTCGGCTTCTGTAGCTTCTTAGAAAATAATTGTATAGCGAAAACTCCACGATGACCTGTTTGAAGCAGCGAAACCCTAGAATCCAAAGTTCTCATACCAATTGTTATGCAACAAGCTCAAAAAATAAAAGAAAGAGATAGATCAACGACTTCAAAAGTAGTCTCTTCGATGGGGAAACATCCTTTACATTACATAAAATGAACATGTTAATCTAGGTTGTCATTGATGTCAATATAACAATGTTTGTGATTGAAAATTCTTTGATACATGATTGCCCATTGATGCCCATTGATCATAATGCTCATAGTGATGAAAGTTTGATATATGATGATATGATGAGATAGACGACCCAAGTGGATTGAAAAGCAAGAGGTCAATTGAACAACAAATGAAACAGGGGGTCAATTGAACAACAATTGAACAACAAGAGGTCAATTGAACAACAATTGAATATCAATTGAACAACAATTGAATAACAATTTAACAACAAATGACGCAGTAGATCCAGTAAATCAACAAGAGCAAGAAGCCAAAGAATAAGAGGAAGAGTTCATCAGAGGCCATCAAGGAAGCAAGTTATCCCATATGCCCAAGGGTAAGTGTTATCAGAAGAACAAAGAGCAACAACGATATCAGAGGAGAAAAGAAGAAAACATCGGAGAAGCCATATCGGAAGTATCGTATGTAATATATGCCCATGAAGAACTAATATGAAGAAAGCATCAGAGGAGCATAAACAGAGTTATCAGAGGTCACAGGAAGATAAGCCATTGGAGCAACAACTATCAGAAGAGCGGAAGAGTGAAGAGGGGTCACAGGAGCAACAACTATCGAAAGAGTGGAGGTTAGGAGTGTACGGATGTTTTGATCGTGGCTGAAGGCCTAAGATAAATCCTAGCCGTCGATCTCATTTTCAAATGCTTACGTCACAGTCAACGGTGAGGGTTAGGCTTGTTTTTAAACCATGTGGTAGTTGAAGATCCGCAGGCCATAGATTTGATGACCTCATATATCCAATGGATATCGGGTCATAAAGTGATGGGACGTTAATCTCAAAATGGACCCAAACTTTTATAGATCAAGGATTTATAATCATTATCGGCTTCGTAATGGCAGTTAAGCATCGTGAAAGTTCCCCGGCCGATATCGTTGTGAACCATTGGATCCAGCGCGCCTTGATCAAACGATGGAGGATTGGCGATTGGGTTTGTTGATTGGGTGGATCAACAACCGTCAGATTAATGATGAGATCAAAGGTGGAGAATTAATCTGATAAGACTTGGGACTGCATGGACATGAGAAGTTTATGGAAACAGGTTTATTTTATTTGGGGTGTGGTCTTGTGCATTTACGTGGGACCAACGCTCATTTACGGGGTTAAAGGAATAACTCCGTTTTTTCATGAAGTTTCAATCGTGATTAAAGGTGACGACGTGGCATGTGGGACCTCCATATGGGTAACGTATCTCAGGCATCTATCACCGAGAAGAGGTAATAGTTCACAACTCGTGAACTTGAAGGAACAGAGGAATCCAGAAGGTCAAGCAAACGAAAGAAGAAGTCAAAACGTCAAGTAGCCAAACGTCTGGCAGACGATGAAGGTAAAATAGAATCCGAAGATCGAGTGAGAGAGATGTAAGCAGAAGGACAGAAGTAAGCCATAGGTCCAGTAGGACAGAAGGAAGCCGAAGGTCCAGTAGGACAGAAGGAAGCTGAAGGTCCAACAGGACAAAGGAAGACGAAGGTCCAGCAAGCCAAAAGGAAGCCGAAGGTCCAACAGGATAGGAGGAAGTCGAAGGACGAGGAAATTCTGTTGATTGGGTTAATCTTTGAAAGGCTTGAACCTGTGATGAATAAATCAAGTACATAACGCAACCTGAAGAAAAATTCTTAAGGGGAAAAATAAAGTTTCATCTGACATCGTTTGAAGGAGCAGTAGTCAGAAAATTTTCTAGTGTAGAATGGCTAGTGACTTGGTGTTTTTTTAATCCACTCCTTCTATAAAGGTCAACCATATAATTTAATTACCTTTTTCCATGGAAATGGTGAATATGGGCACCTAGAAATTTCACAATTTCAAGCCTTCATTAGGCATATATTGGCACCTAAATATTTTGGTGCAATTGTGTTTTTCTGAAACCACCATTGCATAATACATAGAATAGTATCATACTCACGTCTACTGGAATATAGTTGGGTTGTTTTTTCCTACTTACATCTAAGCACAAAACATCATCTGAATAAACTAAAGGAGTTTGTTTTGTATTCACAATGTAATCGAACACTATCATCTCCACTATTTGGGGAGGCTCATTTTCACATTTTCCTTCAACTCTAACTTTCATTGGAAAACTTCATGTAGGAAGGCCCTAAGTTATCTAGCCAAAAGAGAAACTAATAGCATTGATGAAAATAACAAATATAACATGTTAATCCATAAACAATAAAAAAATGGCTAGAATAGAGCACAAGGAATTATACAACTATTCTTTGCAGATTTTATCACTTAAACCAGAGATCTAAAATTGCATATTTTTGTGTATTTTCTTAATTCTTGTTCCTTTCATATATTGTTTTTCCTGCCAGAGAATAGAATTTCACAAGCCTTTAAAAATACCATACGACAGTAATCTAAGATTTTATATATTTTTTGTTGCATTTACCTTAGTCTCAAAAAAATATGTAAAAAATATATAAAATTGAGGAGAAAGCTCGTCTCACTTGGTGCCAAGTAATCCATCTTGTAACTTGCCTTGGTGAAAGTTTTAGTTTACCACCCAGAGTTCATCCCAGGACCTTAGCACTAAGCATTGTTTCCAAATCAAAAGACAAACATCATCGTGGTGGACAGTGACTACCTGTCATACCTAAAAACAAAGGAGTGCACAACCTATATTAAGTCAAATTACCTAAAGGCAATAGAAAACCTTAGTAAGGACATTCAATTTCACATAACTTGATTCTAGTTTATGATTAAAAACATACTTGATAATTTTTCATAGAATCACACACTCTAAAGCCCCCAATGACTATGGTTTGTTTCACATTGCTCGTTAAATTAAAATAGATTTCATTTTGTTAAGGCCTGTACCACCTGAATTCCATGAGTTTCATAGTGATGAGCCTCAATCCAAGACTTAATCTGCATGAGAAAACTAACCAACCTTTTTCAGGGTGGAGTGAAATGTTATTAGGTAGGGAGGAGCTCTTATGGGATATCTTTTTGGGAATCATGCGAGGATGTCTCCAAAGTGAATGCCACCACTTGAGAAGCACTCATTTTATTCACATTGGTGGTAGCTTTACACACCCATCCATATATGAGATAGATACCTCTAATCTAGGTCGAATTATAGGCTCTTGGCATTGCCTCGAGGTGTAAAGAAAGAAAGAGACACAGAGAATCATATAATTTGGATGTAGATAAAAGAGGGAAGCACAATTGGATTTTAGAGAAAGATGTGAAGGAAATGACACTCATTGTGTGCATTTGTGTTGCTTTTATTGTCATTTTTCAGTGGAAATATGATGGGATTTCAACTTCAAAGGACAACTACCTTATAGAATGTGGATCAAAATGCAACATCACAGTGGGTAGAAATATCTTTAATGCATATACCCCCTCCTGAAAAGAACAAATTTAAAACAAAATCTCATACAAATATCAAAACAATGAACCATGTGGAGATATATATAGTCTAACATCTAGTCCTTTCCCATTCTTTACAATTCCAGAGCTTCAAATATGTTGGAATGAGTTGTACAAATATACCTTAATAGATATCCTTAACAGAGTTTCTTTAGAAACCATTGTTCCAAATAATTGCTTAGCTAAGTGACTAGGGACCTGAAGTTAACTTGGGCTCCTTGTCATACTCACTTCCTCCTCTCCTTTTCTTGGATATGATCTACGTCTTGGCTCTATCCACTGAATCTAATATACTGAATTTTCTTTCCTCTTTAAGGCTTAAATTTTCCTCAAAACATGCCTTACCGAAAGAGGAAACTAGTTTGCATGTAGTTTGATTTTAGTACGAGAGTTAACAGGACTTTGCATGAGTTTTGGATTGAAAACTGTGAAACGAAGGAGAAACCATGAAGAAAATTTTGCATAGGACCATTGTAAGAAACAAATCTTTTATGAAAAACTAGTTTTTCACAGATAAAATGAGAATTAAAGGATAAGTACCTTATAGATTG
Source organism: Pinus tabuliformis (assembly GCA_031772625.1). NCBI lineage: Eukaryota > Viridiplantae > Streptophyta > Pinopsida > Pinales > Pinaceae > Pinus > Pinus tabuliformis. Next base: position 925,949,590 of record CM062810.1, on the reverse strand, counting down.
TGGATCAAAATGCAACAACACATTGGTGGAAATATCCTCAACGCATATACCCCTCCCGAAAAGAACAAATTTACAAAATCGCATACAATTATCAAAACAATGAACCACATGGAGATATATAAAGGCTAACGTCTAAAACAATGAACCACATGGAGATATATAAAGGCTAACGTCTAAAAAAATGAACCACATGGAGATATATAAAGGCTAACATCTAGTCCTTTCACATTCATTACAATTCCACAACTTCAAATATGGTGGAATCAGTTGTACAAATCTACATGAATAATATTTACATAGATGTCCTTAACACAGTTGCTTTAGAAATGATTGTTCCAAATAATTAGGTAATTCATGAATGAATAAAGAATACCAAATAAGCCTTTTATGAAATAATTCTCTATTTGGGAAACTAAATATATAGAGGGCACATTTTTACAAGGATGTTTTTCGAACACAATTTGGCACCATAACCTAAATTTAAATTTACTCCCCTAAGTAAGACACTATTATTTCTGGAATTTGTTCCCGTTATCATGGCCAAATAATACAATCAAGAATAGATATTGCTTCCATATCCATAGAGTCATGCTACCATGGAAGCACTGGAATATGGCAAAAATATCAACCAACAATCGAGAACCCTGTTGAAAATTATTAATTAACTCGAAAAACAAAGGGATGGTTCATGCCAATAATTTGAAAAATCAATGGACAATGTATCTTGATATAGAAAAATGAATAATAGACTAGCTCAGTAGAGCGAACTTTTATGATGTGCCACATGTCACGGTTTCTATCTTCGTCTCTGAAAATGATACCCAACAAACTACAGTCTGTCCTTTTTCTGTCACTTCTTACAAAATTGGAATTTGATGATCAAAGAGAAAGCTATGACGATTTTCCCAAGATGACATGTTTGAGATCGAATTCAGGAGCCTCCAAACAACCTAACTTCCTCAGTTCGTATCTTTGAAACTATAGCGAGACAAGATTTGAAATTCAGTCACAAGGTTTATCATGATTTTGGCTCAAACGGGTTTTAATTTTAGCTTCTGTAGCTTCTTAGAAATAAAATGTATAGCGAAAACTCCACGATGACCTATTTGAAGCAACGAAACCCTAGAATCCAAAGCTTTCATACCAATTGTTATGCAACAAGCTCACAAAAATAGAAGAAAGAGATAGCTCAACGACTTCAAAAGTAGTCTCTTTGATGGGGAAACATCCTTTACATTACATAAAATGAACATGTTAATCTAGGTTGTCATTGATGTCAATATAACAGTGTTTGTGATTGTAAATTATTTGATACATGATTTCCCATTGATGCCCATTGATCATAATGCTCATAGTGATGAAAGTTTGATATATGATGATATGATGAGATGGAGGACCCAAGTGGATTGAACAACAGGAGGTGAATTGAACAATAAATGATGCAGGAGGTCAATTGAACAACAATTGAATAGCAATTGAACAACAAATGACGCAGTAGATCCAGTAAATCAACAGGAGCAAGAAGCCAAAGAATAAGAGGAAGAGTTCATCAGAAGCCATCAAGGAAGCAGGTTATCACATATGCCCAAGGGTAAGTGTTATTAGAAGAACAAAGAGCAACAACGATATCAGACGAGAAAAGAAGAAAACATTGGAGGAGATATCAGAAGTATCGCATGTAATATATGCCCAAGAAGAACCGATATGAAGAAAACAATAGAGGAGCATAAACAGAGTTATTGGAGGTCACAAGAAGGTAAGCCACAAGATCAACAGCTATCGGAAGAGCGGAAGAGTGAAGAGGGGTCATAGGAGTAACAACTATCAGAAGAGCGGAGGTAAGGAGTGTATGGATGTTTTGATCGTGGCTGAAGGCTCGCGCTAAATCCTAACCGTCGATCTCATTTTCAAACGCTTACATCACAGTCAATGGCGAGGGTTAGGCCTGTTTTTAAACCATGTGCTAGTTGAAGACCCATAGGGCGTATATTTGATGACCTCATATATCCAATGGATATCGGGTCATAAAATGATCGGACGTTAATCTCAAAATGGACCCAAACTTTTATAGATCAAGGATTTATAATCCTTATCGGCTCCGTAAGGGCGTTAAGCGTCGTGAAAGTTCCCCGACCAATATCGTTGTGAACCATTGGATCTAGCATGCCTCGATCAAATGATGGAGGATCGACGATTGGGTTTGTTGATCGGGTGGATCAACAAGTGTGGGATTAATGATGAGATCAACGGTGGAGAATTAATTCGATAAGACTTGGGACTGAGTGGACCCGAGAAGTTTATGGACACGGGTTTATTTTATTTGGGGTGTGGTCTTGTGCATTCACGTGGGACCAACGTTCATTTGCGGGATTAAAGGAATAACTCCATTTTATCATGAAGTTGGGATCGCGATTAAAGGTGATGCCGTGTCATGTGGGACCTCCATTTGGGTAATGTATCTCGGGTATCTATCCAAAGGTCTCGCAAACGATGAAGGTACAAAAGAAGCCAAAGATCGAGTGACAGAGATGTAAGCAGAAGGACAGAAGTAAGCCGTAGGTCCAGCAGGATAGAAGCAAGTTGAAGGTCTAGCAAGATAGAAGGAAGCCGAATGTCCAGCAGGACAGAAGGAAACCGAAGGTCCAGCAAGATAGAAGGAAGCCAAAGGTCCAGCAGGACAGGAGGAAGTCGAAGGATGAGGCAATTCTATTGATTGGGTTAATATTTGAAAGGCTCGGATCTGTGATGAATAAATCAAGTACATAACGCAATTGGAAGAACAATTCTGTGAAGGGGAAAAATAAAGTTTCATCTGACATCGTTTGAAGGGAGTAGTAGCCAGCACCGACATTGAAGTGTTTGTGAGTCTGGTTATGGGAAGTAGGAGATCGCGATAGCAAGAACAATGAGAAGCAGTCATGCTTGAAACAATTACCACAATAGTAAAGAATAGAGGCTTGAAAACATAGAATTGCTTTTGTGCATACATTGAGGCTTAGCGCAAATATCTTGTTGAAAAGCTTCAACAAATCTTGGAAACATTATTGGAGATCATGATGCCTATTTGAAATCGTCATGAGGTAACTGTGCAGACTCTGTTAGGGCAATATGAAGAGTTGTGAAGACTCCTTCATATGAAGACAACTGTCATTGACGTAGCAGTGAAGGTGTAGATAGACAAAATTCAGTGAAAGATGTTGGGAGCAGACAATTACTATCAAACATATCTAGACAAAATATAGCAGTGGATTGGAGCCTAGAGGCTTGGTGCCCTGAAGGTTGGAGCCTCAAACAAACAAGGTTGGTGCCTTGACAAGATGGGGTTGGAGCCCTTGGGGTTCGTGCCTCAGAATTGGAAGGATTGGTGTCCTTGGAGTTGGTGCTCCTAAACACAAGGTTGTGCCTTGAGAAGATAGGGTTGGTACCCTAGAGGTTGGAGCCTCACAAAAGACCAAGTTGGTGCTTGGAAACATATTGGAGCCTTATATATATTGTACCAGATTTATTGTAAAGATTATACTAATAAAATCATTTATTCCTATTGTTCATTTTGTGTTTTAAATATAAATGATTTAACTGGTAAAAATAACAAATGAAAAGGAATACTGATTCACCCCCCCTTCAATATTTCCAACAGAATAATTCTTGTATGATACAAATGACAAGACCTCCTTTCTATATATAGGAGTCTAAGGGGTCACAATATAATGAGAGCCAACATAACAATAATAATGTAAGGGCACAATAATAACAATAGTGGGCTTCTATGGGGCACAATAATAACAATATGGGGACAACATGGGCACAACAATAACAATAACAATAAGGGTTATAATGACAATAATAATAAGGGAATACACTAGTATTATAGGGACCTAACAAAGACCATATCTTTATTAGGATCTTCATTCTGACAAAGCCTTGTATTTAATGGTGTTTCGATATCTTGAATATACGAAGTTAAAAGGGAGAGGAGAAAACTTCAAAATGCACATGTTAACTTCAATTATATTTCAAATCGCTTAAACAAGGAACAACATCTCTTGTTCTCGATAAGTCACGATGCCTTTCCACCTGTACTACAAATATTCAATAAATTCTTCAAGCATACCTTTAAGGAAATAAAATAAAGGTTGAAGAAGAGAAAGGCTTCCTCCACAACGAAGTGATGCAAACAACTTCATCGTGGTATTAAACAGATCTGTTGGCAACGAAGCGATGCTTGCATCTCCTTGAGGTGACTCTGTTGGGTTACTGAATAGGCTCGCTCACAGCGGAGTAACACGAGGGAATGTGTTTAACCCATATTATCAAAAGCTTGGTATACTTGTCATCTTTCTCCCCTAAGAAAACACTTGAGGTGTGACTAGACTTATGTTGATGTGTTTCAAGCTAAGATATTATTCCTTTAATCGAGATAAGTGATGTTTAGGTTAACTTATTACTTGATGTTCGCATATTAAATCTATTGGTAATTATGTTTTAATATGCTCATTTAATTTTTCAGTCAATCAGTTACAAGAAAATAATTTTGATGTCCATGAATGTACGAAACTGAGTCACCCCCTCCCTCTCATTTTAGTCAACTTTTCATCAAAATATACTCACCTCATTCAGTAGATGCTTTTGGGGACCAAAATCCTCCCAAAATGGGGGTGTATGATCTGGATTGGATGAGTATCTTCTTTTTCATCCATCTTGATGCTTTCAAAGTAGAAAAAATGGAGGAATCAATGCACAAGACCATTTTTTTCGTGTAGTCCTAGTTTGGAAAATTTCAAGTCAAAAACATCAAGAGTCATTTTGAGGCCTTAAATGAACATATTTTGCACTCTCGGCCTTACTATGGAATATGTAAATGTATATGTAATAGGATCATCCTAATAGTGAAGGGATTGCATTTGTAATGTGTGGATTGGTGTATGTAGGATGATGTATTCATTATGGATGGTATGGATGTTATTTCGACTTATGAATCTATTTGAGGTATTTTGAGGCATTTCTGCTATTATTATCTATATTTGGGTTGTCATTAATGCTCACATTGTTGTACATGGTGTGAACTATTGAATTTTATGTATTTGGGTTATAACATTTGGTATGAGAGCATATAATCTTAGGGTTTCTATATTTTGAATGAATCACTTTAACATTTTCATTACATTTTTTCTGAGATACTTTAAATGGTGAAATTTTTGACATATTTAAAAGAAATATCAAGAAAAATTTGATTAAAATTTACTATTTTAATTCACTGTACTTTCAGAGATATATTTTGTGGATGTTGAGATTTGTGATTCATTAATAATGACAACAGAATGTTTCTCCTCCCAAAAAAAAGGAAATAATGACAACCGAATGCTTCTCCTCCGTGAAATATATGGCGGGGAAGCAACTTTACTTTGGGTCGTAAGCATTATTTTAAATTACATTCAAAATCAAGCAGATAATCACCAATGTCGGCTCTTGAATGGCTTTTGGTATCTGTGCCGAGTGACACGAGTATAAATATCAGCTAAGCAAAGATTGATTTAGTACAAAAAGGTAAGCAGACAGAGTTTGTTGACAACGTTGCGGTTTAATATTTGACTAGACCATGTCGAGCATTGCAAAAATTTTCTTTTTGCTTAATTTTACACATGGCTGAATCTCTGCTTCCACTTATTCTGCTATGTTTTTCAGAGCATGCAATGGATTTTTCATATTTAACATTATCTTTCCATTTACCCGGGTCATTTGGACTTTGATAAACCACTGACAACACGTTTTTAACAAGCAAAGTGGCCTACCTTGTTGAACCATTCGAGGAATGATCCAAGCATGCCTGCCCATGCATTTTGTATTGTGCACTCTAAAATGGTCCACTTTCAGGTTTGGTTAACCAAAAATACTAGGACCCAAAGATAAGAGTTGCATGTAGCTATTTCCAGTTACATAAGAATTAAGAACCTAGTAACCTATGGGAGTGCCTACACTATGAAGAACTATGTTTTGAGTTTGGGAAAAAAGACACCCACTTAATATGTAGGATTTTGCTTGAATAGAGGACAGGAACAACTCTAATATTGACCAGATATCTTACACTCCACTAAGGCAATGAGAAGAAGAAACACCGGATCAAACCAAGAAAAAAAAATCCAGTAAAATGTATAATGAGTGAAAAGATAAGAATGCTACCATGCACGCAACGCAATAATAGCCTTCACATTTCCCTCCCTTATTTGTCAGGCTTATTGTATTACCCAGCATAACCAGACCCCTGAGCATAATAATAATTCTTACCCTCCATCCCATCTAAATCATCATCTCCGTTCTTTGATTATTGAAATTGAAACACCATTGTATCTAAACCCTTATCTTCCATCTGCGTGGTAATCATGCCTTCTGGAAAAAGTTAAAAATGGCGGTGCCTTATGAATATGGTAGATTCTGCATGTAACTTGAACTACCAGGTTCCTCCTCCCTTTCAGAGTTTTGACCAGTTGTGTAATAATGGGGTGCCCAAGGTTCTTGATGGGTTGCTTGGCTGTATATCTGACTTTGATTAAAATCCGGTCTAACTGCTTGGACTCATCTTTCCCAATCATCTGGATCTGAGTTGTAACCATAGTTTGAAGCCACCTCTTGAGGATTCTGATAGGGTAATGTGTTTGTACCTTTGTAGGTATTGTCATTCAGGTATGACATAGGGGACAGGCTAGCTTCAGTAGCTGTGAAACCAGGCCCTGGATTATGTCCTTCAGAACCATGCATGAAGCCATTGTTTACTGGATCTACAAATGATACAGAGAAATTATTGTTGGGCTTTTTTGGTTCTAAGATGTTCACACATTCACTAGTTGATGGAAGAACTACTATGAAAGAAGAATCAAAGAGGCCATCAAAATAGAAACTAATACAAGTTGTCTTTAGCAAGATGATGGATTAAAGATTAGTTGTAGACTTGTAGTTGGCTTTCATCTCTTAGGAATAATGAAGTGCAAAGCAACAACTGAAGTTTTTCCCTGTGCTCAGTAGTCTAGGTTGTAGGTTGGGTTCTCACACTTGCATCTTAGAATCTTTTATATCATGACAAGCATAATCAGCTTACCCCTTTTATTGTGGCTTAATAATGATAACAAAAGTCTATTATAATTCATGTTCAGCCGGTTATACAATTAGTTCATTAACAAATTAAGGAAGCATGTAAATATATATACTGAGGAAAGATGAAATATCTTGACACTAAAGTCCTGATGATGAACCTTAGTTTGTGGGCTTAAAACATCAAAAGAACTATGATCCAAATCACATATACTCCAACAACCAATGGAGGAATTCCTTCATTCATCAATGGATGAAATGACTTCATTACTCAAATTGCAACTTTCAACGATCTAAAGTTATATTACTTATTGTCCTAATAAAATTCAAGTTTATCATTTATAGCTTACGTGTGTGTAAGTTACATAATTAAAATCAAGGATGCTCCCTCATAAAATGGAAAGAAATAGCCAAACCAAAATAAGGCAAGGCTGTAGTTTCCAAAATAAGGCAAGGCTATAGTTTGAGAGTTTAAAAAAATACACACTATTATGGCAAGGCTGTAGTTTCCAAGAGCATATGGAAAGTAATACAGGGGCACGTTTGTCGCATCAATTCATAGGGCAAAAATACGTGGACCTATGATCTTTGGAGGAATGGATTAGACTTCCAAATAAAATTATTACAAATGTCTCAATGGTTAAAAGGCTCTTGTTCAATCTTTTCCTCTGCTGGGCAATTGGCAATGTGGAGAATAGGAAATGGATTGAATGTGAAAATAGGTGAAGAAACCTAGCTCCACAAGATTAATGAAGAAACTATCAAGACCTTGGCAATGGCATACTCACTCAAGCTGATGTTATGTCCAAAATTGATCACCATATAGAAACATCACTGGACATTTGCAAGGTCAACAGGCTTGGAAGGAGGTTCAAAGGACAATCGAGATGGCTATGTTAACATATTACAACTAAGTACAATGTGGAGAATAGGAAATGGAGAGAAAGTGAGAATAGGTGAAGATCCCTAGGTGAGGTTTAAAAGGCCCCAGGAGATTAATGAAGAAACTATTGAGACCCTCCATAACAATGGCACACACTCAAGCTGATATTGTGGATCCAAATTTGACCACCATGCAGAAACAACACTAGGTATCAACAAGGTTCTTGATGGGTTGCCTGGTTGTATATCTGACTTTGATTAAAATCCGGTCTAACTGCTTGGCCTGATCTTTCATTAACAAATTAGTTCATTAACAAATTAAGGAAGCATGTAAATATATATACCGAGGAAAGATGAAATATCTTGACACTAAAGTCCTGATGATGAACCTTAGTTTGTGGTCTTAAAACATCAAAAGGACTATGAACCAAATCACATGTACTCCAACAACCAATGGAGGAATTCCTTCATTCATCAATGGATGAAATGCCTTCATTACTCAAACTGCAAATTTCAACGATCTAAAGTTATATTACTTATTGTCCTAATAAAATTCAAGTTTATCATTTATAGCTTATGTGTGTGTAAGTTACATAATTAAAATCAAGGATGCTCCCTCATAAAATGGAAAGAAATAGCCAAACCAAAATAAGGCAAGGCTGTAGTTTCCAAAATAAGGCAAGGCTATAGTTTGAGAGTTTAAAAAATACACACTATTATGGCAAGGCTGTAGTTTCCAAGAGCATATGGAAAGTAATACAGGGGCAAGTTTGTGGCATCAAGTCATAGGGAAAAATTATGTGGACCTATGATCTTTGGAGGAATGGATTAGACTTCCAAATAAAATTATTACAAATGTCTCAATGGTTAAAAGGCTCTTGTTCAATCTTTTCCTCTGCTGGGCAATTGGCAATGTGGAGAATAGGAAATGGATTGAATGTGAAAATAAGTGAAGACACCTAGCTCCACAAGATTAATGAAGAAACTATCAAGACCCTGGCAATGGCATACTCACTCAAGCTGATCTTATGTCCAAAATTGATCACCATATAGAAACATCACTGGAAATTTGCAAGGTCAATAGGCTTGGAAGGAGGTTCAAAGGACAATCGAGATGGCTATGTTAACATATTACAACTAAGTACAATGTGGAGAATAGGAAATGGAGAGAAAGTGAGAATAGGTGAAGATCCCTAGGTGAGGTTTAAAAGGCTCCAAGAGATTAATGAAGAAACTATTGAGACCCTTCATAACAATGGCACACACTCAAGCTGATATTGTGGATCCAAATTTGACCACCATGCAGAAGCAGCACTAGATATCAGCAAGGTTCTTGATGGTTGCTTGGATGTATATCTGACTTTGATTAAAATCCGGTCTAACTGCTTGGCCTGATCTTTCATTAACAAATTAGTTCATTAACAAATTAAGGAAGCATGTAAATATATATACCGAGGAAAGATGAAATATCTTGACACTAAAGTCCTGATGATGAACCTTAGTTTGTGGGCTTAAAACATCAAAAGAACTATGAACCAAATCACATATACTCCAACAACCAATGGAGGAATTCCTTCATTCATCAATGGATGAAATGCCTTCATTACTCAAACTGCAACTTTCAACGATCTAAAGTTATATTACTTATTGTCCTAATAAAATTCAAGTTTATCATTTATAGCTTACGTGTGTGTAAGTTAGATAATTAAAATCAAAGATGCTCCCTCATAAAATGGAAAGAAATAGCCAAACCAAAATAAGGCAAGGTTGTAGTTTCCAAAATAAGGCAAGGTTATAGTTTGAGAGTTTAAAAAAATACACACTATTATGGCAAGGCTATAGTTTCCAAGAGCATATGGAAAGTAATACAGGGGCAAGTTTGTGGCATCAAGTCATAGGGCAAAAATATGTGGACCTATGATCTTTGGAGGAATGGATTAGACTTCCAAATAAAATTATTACAAATGTCTCAATGGTTAAAAGGCTCTTGTTCAATCTTTTCCTCTGCTAGGCAATTGGCAATGTGGAGAATAGGAAATGGATTGAATGTGAAAATAGGTGAAGACACCTAGCTCCACAAGATTAATGAAGAAACTATCAAGACCCTGGCAATGGCATACTCACTCAAGCTGATGTTATGTCCAAAATTGATCACCATATAGAAACAGCACTGGAAATTTGCAAGGTCAGCAGGCTTGGAAGGAGGTTCAAAGGACAATCGAGATGGCTATGTTAACATATTACAACTAAGTACAATATGGAGAATAGGAAATGGAGAGAAAGTGAGAATAGGTGAAGATCCCTAGGTGAGCTTTAAAAGGCTCCAGGAGATTAATGAAGAAACTATTGAGACCCTGCACAACAATGGCACACACTCAAGCTAATATTGTGGATCCAAATTTGACCACCATGCAGAAACAACACTAGATATCAGCAAGGTTCTTGATGGGTTGCTTGGTTATTTATCTGACTTTGATTAAAATCTGGTCTAACTGATTGGCCTGATCTTCCATTAACAAATTAGTTCATTAACAAATTAAGAAAGCATGTGAATATATATACCGAGGAAAGATGGAATATCTTGACACTAAAGTCCTGATGATGAACCTTAGTTTGTGGGCTTAAAACATCAAAAGGACTATGAACCAAATCACATATACTCCAACAACCAATGGAGGAATTCCTTCATTCATCAATGGATGAAATGCCTTCATTCATCAATGGATGAAATGCCTTCATTACTCAAACTTCAACTTTCAACGATCTAAAGTTATATTACTTATTTTCCTAATAAAATTCAAGTTTATCATTTATAGCTTATGTGTGTGTAAGTTACATAATTAAAATCAAGGATGCTCCCTCATAAAATGGAAAGAAATAGCCAAACCAAAATAAGGCAAGGCTGTAGTTTCCAAGATCATATGGAAAGTAATACAGGGGCAAGTTTTTGGCATCAAGTCATAGGGCAAAAATATGTGGACCTATGATCTTTGGAGGAATGGATTAGACTTCCAAATAAAATTATTACAAATGTCTCAATGGTTAAAAGGCTCTTGTTCAATCTTTTCCTCTGCTGGGCAATTGGAAATGTGGAGAATAGGAAATGGATTGAATGTGAAAATAGGTTAAGACACCTAGCTCCAAAAGATTAATGAAGAAACTATCAAGACCCTGGCAGTGGCATACTCACTCAAGCTGATGTTATGTCCAAAATTGATCACCATATAAAAGCAGACCTGGAAATTTGCAAGGTCAATAGGCTTGGAAGGAGGTTCAAAGGACAATCGAGATGGCTATATTAACATATTACAACTAAGTACAATGTGGAGAATAGGAAATGGAGAGAAAGTGAGAATAGGTGAAGATCCCTAGGTGAGGTTTAAAAGGCTCCAGGAGATTAATGAAGAAACTATTGAGACCCTGCATAACAATGGCACACTCTCAAGCTGATATTGTGGATCCAAATTTGACCACCATTCAGAAGCAGCACTAGATATCAGCAAGGTTCTTGATGGTTGCTTGGCTGTCTAACTGCTTGGCCTGATCTTTCATTAACAAATTAGTTCATTAACAAATTAAGGAAGCTTGTAAATATATATACCGAGGAAAGATGGAATATCTTGACACTAAAGTCCTGATGATGAACCTTAGTTTGTGGGCTTAAAACATCAAAAGAACTATGAACCAAATCACATATACTCCAACAACCAATGGAGGAATTCCTTCATTCATCAATGGATGAAATGCCTTCATTACTCAAACTGCAACTTTCAACAATCTAAAGTTATATTACTTATTGTCCTAATAAAATTCAAGTTTATCATTTATAGCTTACATGTGTGTAAGTTACATAATTAAAATCAAGGATGCTCCCTCATAAAATGGAATGAAATAGCCAAACCAAAATAAGGCAAGGCTGTAGTTTCCAAAATAAGGCAAGGCTGTAGTTTGAGAGTTTAAAAAAATACACTCTATTATGGCAAGGCTATAGTTTCCAAGAGCATATGGAAAGTAATACAGGGGCAAGTTTGTGGCATCAAGTCATAGGGAAAAAACATGTGGACCTATGATCTTTGGAGGAATGGATTAGACTTCCAAATAAAATTATTACAAATGTCTCAATGGTTAAAAGGCTCTTGTTCAATCTTTTCCTCTGCTGGGCAATTGGCAATGTGGAGAATAGGAAATGGATTGAATGTGAAAATAGGTGAAGACACCTAGCTCCACAAGATTAATGAAGAAACTATCAAGACCCTGGCAATGGCATACTCACTCAAGCTGATGTTATGTCCAAAATTGATCACCATATAGAAACAACACTGGAAATTTGCAAGGTCAGCAGGCTTGGAAGGAGGTTCAAAGGACAATCGAGATGGATATGTTAACACATTACAACTAAGTACAATGTGGAGAATAGGAAATGGAGAGAAAGTGAGAATAGGTGAAGATCCCTAGGTGAGGTTTAAAAGGCTCTAGTTGATTAATGAAGAAACTATTGAGACCCTGCATAAGAATGGCACACACTCAAGCTGATATTGTGGATCCAAATTTGACCACCATGCAGAAACATCACTAGATATCAGCAAGGTTCTTGATGGGTTGCTTGGTTGTATATCTGACTTTGATTAAAATACGGTCTAACTGCTTGGCCTGATCTTTCATTAACAAATTAGTTCATTAACAAATTAAGGAAGCATGTAAATATATATACTGAGGAAAGATGGAATATCTTGACACTAAAGTCCTGATGATGAACCTTAGTTTGTGGGATTAAAACATCAAAATAATATGAACCAAATCACATATACTCCAACAACCAATGGAGGAATTCCTTCATTCATCAATGGATGAAATGCCTTCATTACTCCAACTGTAACTTTCAACGATCTAAAGTTATATTACTTATTGTCCTAATAAAATTCAAGTTTATCATTTATAGCTTATGTGTGTGTAAGTTACATAATTAAAATCTAGGATGCTCCCTCATAAAATGGAAAGAAATAGCCAAACCAAAATAAGGCAAGGCTGTAGTTTCCAAGAGCATATGGAAAGTAATACAGGGGCAAGTTTGTGGCATCAAGTCATAGGGAAAAAAAATGTGGACCTATGATCTTTGGAGGAATGGATTAGACTTCCAAATAAAATTATTACAAATGTCTCAATGGTTAAAAGGCTCTTGTTCAATCTTTTCCTCTGCTGGGCAATTGGAAATGTGGAGAATAGGAAATGGATTGAATGTGAGAATAGGTGAAGACACCTAGCTCCACAAGATTAATGAAGAAACTATCAAGACCCTGGCAATGGCATACTCACTCAAGCTGATGTTATGTCCAAAATTGATCACCATATAGAAACAGCACTGGAAATTTGCAAGGTCAATAGGCTTGGAAGGAGGTTCAAAGGACAATCGAGATGGCTATGTTAACATATTACAACTAAGTACAATGTGGAGAATAGGAAATGGAGAGAAAGTGAGAATAGGTGAAGATCCCTAGGTGAGGTTTAAAAGGCTCCAGGAGATTAATGAAGAAACTATTGAGACCCTGCCTAACAATGGCACACACTCAAGATGATATTTTGGATCCAAATTTGACCACCATGCAGAAGCAACACTAGATATCAGCAAGGTTCTTGATGGTTGCTTGGCTGTATATCTGACTTTGATTAAAATCCAGTCTAACTGCTTGGCCTGATCTTTCATTAACAAATTAGTTCATTAACAAATTAAGGAAGCATGTAAATATATATACCGAGGAAAGATGAAATATCTTGACACTAAAGTCCTGATGATGAACCTTAGTTTGTGGGCTTAAAACATCAAAAGAACTATGAACCAAATCACGTATACTCCAACAACCAATGGAGGAATTCCTTCATTCATCAATGGATGAAATGCCTTCATTACTCAAAATGCAACTTTCAACGATCTAAAGTCATATTACTTATTGTCCTAATAAAATTCAAGTTTATCATTTATAGCTTACGTGTGTGTAAGTTAGATAATTAAAATCAAGGATGCTCCCTCATAAAATGGAAAGAAATAGCCAAACCAAAATAAGGCAAGGTTGTAGTTTGAGAGTTTAAAAAAATACACAGTATTATGGCAAGGCTGTAGTTTCCAAGAGCATATGGAAAGTAATACAGGGGCAAGTTTGTGGCATCAAGTCATAGGGCAAAAATATGTGGACCTATGATCTTTGGAGGAATGGATTAGACATCCAAATAAAATTATTACAATTGACTCAATGGTTAAAAGGATCTTGTTCAATCTTTTCCTCTGCTGGGCAATTGGCAATGTGGAGAATAGGAAATGGATTGAATGTCAAAATAGGTGAAGACACCTAGCACCACAAGATTAATGAAGAAACTATCAAGACCCTGGCAATGGCATACTCACTCAAGCTGATGTTATGTCCAAAATTGATCACCGTATAGAAACAGCACTGGAAATTTGCAAGGTCAGCAGGCTTGGAAGGAGGTTCAAAGGACAATCGAGATGGCTATGTTAACATATTACAACTAAGTACAATGTGGAGAATAGGAAATGGAGAGAAAGTGAGAATAGGTGAATATCCCTAGGTGAGGTTTAAAAGGCTCCAGGAGATTAATGAAGAAACTATTGAGACCCTGCCTAACAATGGCACACACTCAAGCTGATATTGTGGATCCAAATTTGACCACCATGCAGAAACAACACTAGATATTAGCAAGGTTCTTGATGGGTTGCTTGGTTGTATATCTGACTTTGATTAAAATCCGGTCTAACTGCTTGGCCTGATCTTTCATTAACAAATTAGTTCATTAACAAATTAAGGAAGCATGTAAATATATATACTGAGGAAAGATGGAATATCTTGACACTAAAGTCCTGATGATGAACCTTAGTTTGTGGGCTTAAAACATCAAAAGAACTATGAACCAAATCACATATACTCCAACAACCAATGGAGGAATTCCTTCATTCATCAATGGATGAAATGCCTTCATTACTCAAACTGCAACTTTCAATGATCTAAAGTTATATTACTTATTGTCCTAATAAAATTCAAGTTTATCATTTATAGCTTATGTGTGTGTAAGTTACATAATTAAAATAAAGGATTCTCCCTCATAAAATGGAAAGAAATAGACAAACCAAAATAAGGCAAGGCTGTAGTTTCCAAGAGCATATGGAAATAATATAGGGGCAAGTTTGTGGCATCAAGTCATAGGGCAAAAATATGTGGACCTATGATCTTTGGAGGAATGCTTTAGACTTCCAAATAAAATTATTACAAATGTCTCAATGGTTAAAAGTCTCTTGTTCAATCTTTTCCTCTGCTGGGCAATTGGAAATGTGGAGAATAGGAAATGGATTGAATGTGAAAATAGGTGAAGACACCTAGCTCCACAAGATTAATGAAGAAACTATTAAGACCCTGGCAATGGCATACTCACTCAAGCTGATGTTATGTCCAAAATTGATCACCATATAGAAACAGAACTGGAAATTTGCAAGGTCAATAGGCTTGGAAGGAGGTTCAATGGACAATCGAGATGGCTATGTTAACATATTACAACTAAGTACAATGTGGAGAATAGGAAATGGAGAGAAAGTGAGAATAGGTGAAGATCCCTAGGTGAGGTTTAAAAGGCTCCAGGAGATTAATGAAGAAACTATTGAGACCCTGCATAATAATGGCACACACTCAAGCTGATATTGTGGATCCAAATTTGACTACCATGTAGAAGCAGCACTAGATATCAGCAAGGTTCTTGATGGTTGCTTGGCTGTATATCTGACTTTGATTAAAATCCGGTCTAACTGCTTGGCCTGATCTTTCATTAACAAATTAGTTCATTAACAAATTAAGGAGGCATGTAAATATATATACCGAGGAAAGATGAAATATCTTGACACTAAAGTCCTGATGATGAAGCTTAGTTTGTGGTCTTAAAACATGAAAAGAACTATGAACCAAATCATATATACTCCAACAACCAATGGAGGAATTCCTTCATTCATCAATGGATGAAGTGCCTTCATTACTCAAACTGCAACTTTCAACGATCTAAAGTTATATTACTTATTGTCCTAATAATATTCAAGTTTATCATTTATAGCTTACGTGTGTGTAAGTTACATAATTAAAATCAAGGATGCTCCCTCATAAAATGGAAAGAAATAGCCAAACCAAAATAAGGCAAGGCTGTAGTTTCCAAAATAAGGCAGGGCTGTAGTTTGAGAGTTTAAAAAAATACACACTATTATGGCAAGGATGTAGTTTCCAAGAGCATATGGAAAGTAATACAGGGGCAAGTTTGTGGCATCAAGTCATAGGGAAAAAATATGTGGACCTATGATCTTTGGAGGAATGGATTAGACTTCCAAATAAAATTATTACAAATGTCTCAATGGTTAAAAGGCTCTTGTTCAATCTTTTCCTCTGCTGGGCAATTGGCAATGTTGAGAATAGGAAATGGATTGAATGTGAAAATAGGTGAAGACACCTAGCTCCACAAGATTAATGAAGAAACTATCAAGACCTTGGCAATGGCATACTCACTCAAGCTGATGTTATGTCCAAAATTGATCACCATATAGTAACAGCACTGGAAATTTGCAAGGTCAACAGGCTTGGAAGGAGGTTCAAAGGACAATCGAGATGGCTATGTTAACATATTACAACTAAGTACAATGTGGAGAATAGGAAATGGAGAGAAAGTGAGAATAGGTGAATATCCCTATGTGAGGTTTAAAAGGCTCCAGGAGATTAATGAAGAAACTATTGAGACCCTGCATAACAATGGCACACACTCAAGCTGATATTGTGGATCCAAATTTGACCACCATGTAGAAACAACACTAGATATCAGCAAGGTTCTTGATGGGTTTCTTGGTTTTATATCTGACTTTGATTAAAATCGGGTCTAACTGCTTGGCCTGATCTTTCATTAACAAATTAGTTCATTAACAAATTAAGGAAGCATGTAAATATATATACCGAGGAAAGATGAAATATCTTGACACTAAAGTCCTGATGATGAACCTTAGTTTGTGGGCTTAAAACATCAAAATAACTATGAACCAAATCACATATACTCCAACAACCAAAGGAGGAATTCCTTCATTCATCAATGGATGAAATGCCTTCATTACTCAAACTGCAACTTTCAACGATCTAAAGTTATATTACTTATTGTCCTAATAAAATTCAAGTTTATCATTTATAGCTTATGTGTGTGTAAGTTACATAATTAAAATCAAGGACTCCTTCATAAAATGGAAAGAAATAGCCAAACCAAAATAAGGCAAGGCTGTAGTTTCCAAAATAAGGCAAGGTTGTAGTTTGAGAGTTTAAAAAAATACACACCATTATGGCAAGGCTGTAGTTTCCAAGAGCATATGGAAAGTAATACAGGGGCAAGTTTGTGGCATCAAGTCATAGGGAAAAAATATGTGGACCTATGATCTTTGGAGGAATGGATTAGACTTCCAAATAAAATTATTACAAATGTCTCAATGGTTAAAAGGCTCTAGTTCAATCTTTTCCTCTGCTGGGCAATTGGCAATGTGGAGAATAGGAAATGGATTGAATGTGAAAATAGGTGAAGACACCTAGCTCCACAAGATTAATGAAGAAACTATCAATACCCTGGCAATGGCATACTCACTCAAGCTGATGTTATGTCAAAAATTGATCACCATATAGAAACAGCACTGGAAATTTGCAAGGTCAATAGGCTTGGAAGGAGGTTCAAAGGACAATCGAGATGGCTATGTTAACATATTACAACTAAGTACAATGTGGAGAATAGGAAATGGAGAGAAAGTGAGAATAGGTGAAGATCCCTAGGTGAGGTTTAAAAGGCTCCAGGAGATTAATGAAGAAACTATTGAGACCCTGCATAACAATGGCACACACTCAAGCTGATATTGTGGATCCAAATTTGACCACCATGCAGAAGCAACACTAGATATGAGCAAGGTTCTTGATGGTTGCTTGGCTGTATATCTGACTTTGATTAAAATCCTGTCTAACTGCTTGGCCTGATCTTTCATTAACAAATTATGTCATTAACAAATTAAGGAAGCATGTAAATATATATACCGAGGAAAGATGAAATATCTTGACACTAAAGTCCTGATGATGAACCTTAGTTTGTGGGCTTAAAACATCAAAAGAACTATGAACCAAATCACATATACTCCAACAACCAATGGAGGAATTCCTTCATTCATCAATGGATGAAATGCCTTCATTACTCAAACTGCAACTTTCAACGATCTAAAGTTATATTACTTATTGTCCTAATAAAATTCAAGTTTATCATTTATAGCTTACGTGTGTGTAAGTTACATAATTAAAATCAAGGATGCTCCCTCATAAAATGGAAAGAAATAGCCAAACCAAAATAAGGCAAGGCTGTAGTTTGAGAGTTTAAAAAAATACACACTATTATGGCAAAGTTGTAGTTTCCAAGAGCATATGGAAAGTTATACAGGGGCAAGTTTGTGGCATCAAGTCATAGAGAAAAAATATGTGGACCTATGATCTTTGGAGGAATGGATTAGACTTCCAAATAAAATTATTACAAATGTCTCAATGGTTAAAAGGCTCTTGTTCAATCTTTTCCTCTGCTGGGCAATTGGCAATGTGGAGAATAAGAAATGGATTGAATGTGAAAATAGGTGAAGACACCTAGCTCCACAAGATTAATGAAGAAACTATCAAGACCCTGGCAATGGCATACTCACTCAAGCTGATGTTATGTCCAAAATTGATCACCATATAGAAACAACACTGGAAATTTGCAAGGTCAACAGGCTTGGAAGGAGGTTCAAAGGACAATCGAGATGGCTATGTTAACATATTACAACTAAGTACAATGTGGAGAATAGGAAATGGAGAGAAAGTGAGAATAGGTGAAGATCCCTAGGTGAGGTTTTAAAGGCTCCATGAGATTAATGAAGAAACTATTGGGACCCTGCATAACAATGGCACACACTCAAGCTGATATTGTGGATCCAAATTTGACCACCATGTAGAAACAACTCTAGATATCAGCAAGGTTCTTGATGGGTTGCTTGGTTGTATATCTGACTTTGATTAAAATTTGGTCTAACTGCTTGGCCTGATCTTTCCTAATCATTTGGATCTGAGTTGTAACCATAGTTTGAAGCCACCTCTTGAGGATTTTGATTGGGTAATATGTTTGTACCTTTGTAGGTATTGTCATTCAGGTATGGCACAGTGGACATGCTAGCTTCAGTAGCTGTGAAACCAGGCCCTTGATTATGTCCTTCAGAACCATGCATAAAACCATTGTTTACTGGATCTACATACAATATAGAGAAATTATTGCTGGGCTTTTTTGGTTCAAAGATGTTCACACATTCACTAGTTGATGGAACAACTACTATGAAAGAAGGATCAAAGAGGCCATCAAAATAGAAAATAATACAAGTTGTCTTTAGCAAGATGATGGATTAAAGATTAGTTGTAGACTTGTAGTTGGCTTTCATCTCTTAGGAATAATGAAGTGCAAAGCAACAACTGAAGTTTTTCCCTGTGCTTAGTAGTCTAGGTTGTAGGTTGGGTTCTCACACTTGCATCTTAGAATCTTTTATATCATGACAAGCATAATCAGCTTACCCCTTTTACTGTGGCTTAATAATGATGACAAAAGTCTATTATAATTCATGTTCAGCCGGTTATACAATTAGTTCATAAACAAGTTAAGGAAGCATGTAAATATATATACCGAGGAAAGATGAAATATATTGACACTAAAGTCCTAATGATGAACCTTAGTTTGTGGGCTTAAAACATCAAAAGAAATATGAACCAAATCACATATACTCCAACAACCAATGGAGGAATGCCTTCATTCATCAATGGATGAAATGCCTTCATTACTCAAACTGCAACTTTCAACGATCTAAAGTTATATTACTTATTGTCCTAATAAAATTCAAGTTTATCATTTATAGCTTACGTGTGTGTAAGTTACATAATTAAAATCAAGGATGCTCCCTCGTAAAATGGAAATAAACAGCCAAACCAAAAGAAAGTTGAGAGTTTTTAAAAATACACACTATTATGGCAAGGCTGTAGTTTCCAAAAGCATATGGAAAGTAATATAGGGGCAAGTTTGTGGCATCAAGTCATAGGGAAAAAATATGTGGACCTATGATCTTTGGAGGAATGGATTAGACTTCCAAATAAAATTATTACAAATGTCTCAATGGTTAAAAGGCTCTTGTTCAATCTTTTCCTCTACTGGGCAATTGGAAATGTGGAGAATAGGAAATGGATTGAATGTGAAAATAGGTGAAGACGCCTAGGTCCACAAGATTAATGAAGAAACTATCAAGACCCTGGCAATGGCATACTCACTCAAGCTGATGTTATGTCCAAAATTGAACACCATATAGAAACAACACTGGAAATTTGCAAGGTCAACAGGCTTGGAAGGAGGTTCAAAGGACAATCGAGATGGCTATGTTAACATATTAAAACTA
Organism: Pinus tabuliformis; assembly: GCA_031772625.1. Lineage (NCBI taxonomy): Eukaryota > Viridiplantae > Streptophyta > Pinopsida > Pinales > Pinaceae > Pinus > Pinus tabuliformis. The sequence continues at coordinate 925,929,120 of CM062810.1, read as the reverse complement.
AGTACAATGTGGAGAATAGGAAATGGAGAGAAAGTGAGAATAGGTGAAGATCCCTAGGTGAGGTTTAAAAGGCTCCAAGAGATTAATGAAGAAACTATTGAGACCTTGCATAACAATGGCACACACTCAAGCTGATATTGTGGATCCAAATTTGACCACCATGTAGAAACAACACTAGATATCAGCAAGGTTCTTGATGGGTTGCTTGGCTATATATCTGAATTTGATTAAAATCCGGTCTAACTGCTTGGCCTGATCTTTCCTAATCATTTGGATCTAAGTTGTAACCATAGTTTGAAGCCACCTCTTGAGGATTCTGATAGGGTAATGTGTTTGTACCTTTGTAGGTATTGTCATTCAGGTATGACACAGTGGACATGCTAGCTTCAGTAGCTGTGAAACCAAGCCCTGGATTATGTCCTTCAGAACCATGCATGAAGCCATTGTTTACTGGATCTACATATGATATAGAGAAATTATTGCTGGGCTTTTTTGGTTCAAATATGTTCACACATTCACTAGTTGATGGAACAACTACTATGAAAGAAGGATCAAAGAGGCCATCAAAATAGAAAATAATACAAGTTTTCTTTAGCAAGATGATGGATTAAAGATTAGTTGTAGACTTGTAGTTGGCTTTCATCTCTTAGGAATAATGAAGTGCAAAGAAACAACTGAAGTTTTTCCCTGTGCTCAGTAGTCTAGGTTGTAGGTTGGGTTCTCACACTTGCATCTTAGAATCTTTTATATCATGACAAGCATAATTAGCCTACCCCTTTTACTGTGGCTTAATAATGATGACAAAATTCTATTATAATTCATGTTCATCTGGCTATACAATTAGTTCATTAACAAATTAAGGAAGCATGTAAATATATATACCGAGGAAAGATGAAATATCTTGACACTAAAGTCCTGATTATGAACCTTAGTTTGTGGGCTTAAAACATCAAAAGAACTATGAACCAAATCACATATACTCCAACAACCAATGGAGGAGTGCCTTCATTCATCAATGGATGAAATGCCTTCATTACTCAAACTGCAACTTTCAACGATCTAAAGTTATATTACTTATTGTCCTAATAAAATTCAAGTTTATCATTTATAGCTTACATGTGTGTAAGTTACATAATTAAAATCAAGGATGCTCCCTCATAAAATGGAAAGAAATAGCCAAACCAAAAGAAGGTTGAGAGTTTAAAAAAATACACACTATTATGGCAAGGCTGTAGTTTCCAAGAGCATATGGAAAGTAATACAGGGGCAAGTTTGTGGCATCAAGTCATAGGGCAAAAATATGTGGACCTATGATCTTTGGAGAAATGGATTAGACTTCCAAATAAAATTATTACAAATGTCTCAATGGTTAAAAGGCTCTTGTTCAATCTTTTCCTCTGCTGGGCAATTGGCAATGTGGAGAATAGGAAATGGATTGAATGTGAAAATAGGTGAAGACACCTAGGTGAAATTACAAAGAAATGATTGGACACACTTCTCACTCAAAAACGACGACTCAAAATCCCTATGGAACCTTGTGATATGTTATTATGGATAGTGCTTACCTGTGACTTTATACCTCTACAACTTCAGCCGAGTTCTGTAGGGGGGAATTATAATTTCCCCTAGTGCTAATTCACCCTACTACTTGACCTCATGGAAGATCTGCTCAGATAGTGGAGCGCGAGGCTTGAGGTGGGGTGAGGTGCTTTTTATGCACACATGTGAACCCTTAAAAATGTCATTCCTAGGCTAGGGTGGAACACTCTATCTAGAATAGGTTTCTTGCTAGTTTTACACACTTACCTCATGCTGTCCTCATGCTGTTCTGGCACTTCCTCTCATTCTGAGGATGGTATCCAGGGTAAACCAAAATTATTTGGGGTACGAGGCAATCAACAATACATTCATTAAGAGGTCAACATGTCACTTGTGAGAATTGGTCCTGGTTGTGGAGGGATAACATTCCCCCTCAATTGCTTGGGCTATACCCAATTGACTAAAATGCTTTTTGCAAAATATATCCTGAGAAAACCCAGGGAACTTTGCCTCATTATGAGGATAGCACCTAGGCTTAAGCAAATTCCTTAGGGCCAAAGGTGATATCAACATGTCATTGGTGGGAATAGAACCATTGTAGGGAGGATAACAATCATTCCACCTAACCAGTGGAGCTAGACCCAATTGACATTAGATGTGTTTGCAGTTAGACAAAGGTGTAGGAATTTTGGAAATGAGTTTTTTGGTGTTTTTGGACGCATCACTGCTTGTAGTGCTCAAGAGCACGAGTATTTCAAAGATCCAGGTTTTGTTACCTGACTTGTATATTAGCTGTGGGGATAAAAATATTATTGGCCTGTTGTAGTGTAGCCTGCATCATCTCACTAGTGAGTTTCTCTTTGGATACTGGTAAAACAGATGGAAACCTGTATAAGTAACATGATCAAGTATACCATGTTTAAAAAAAAATTATTTTACCACATTTGCTAAGGATTTGCACCATTGGTGTAGCTGGATTGTGGTGGTTCTAGTTATTCAAGACTATTGAACAAAACTTTATTTGGAAATTAAGTTGTTTATGATTGTCAAATATGACTGATCATTTGAAATTCTTTGCCATCTATTGTTACTGACATGGTACTTTATAATATTGTGCAATATGGCTTTCTATGCTTTATAGCGCAAGTATTTACTTGTTAGGATGTGTAGAGGATATAATATTCAAGTGGTTTTTATGTTTGTTTTGATGATAACATCTCAATGGTGATGGAACCCTATAGCTCAGGAAGCCTACAATGCTGGATTAGTGCTTAGTTCAAATAAGCATGACAATGAGAGGCCTTTTGAACATGATTGTGAGGTTATTGTTGATTCAAATCTTTTTTCAGCAGAAAAATAAAGCATGGAGTGAACATTTAGTGCACAAATATCCCCTGTTTTGATGGATGACTAAAACCAGGAGGCCTTACAACCATATATGTAAAGTCAAGTCAATGGTTCTACATGGTTCAGTCATTTAATATGCTCAAAACTTTAGCCCAAAAATTAATACAATATAAGTCTGCTGTAGAATACAACAGAAGCAAAATAGTTCACATATATGCCCTTCCCACACTCATTTCTTCTGCTAATTTTGGACACTAACTACCATTTCAGTTCTGGGCATTTTTGTGGTATTGATGTTTGGCCCAACGGATACCAGCCGAAGTCCCTCCCTTCACCATTTTTGCCCCAGCAGATGCCACACATTTCATCTTCTTGTTATAATCTGCTAATCTGGTCAAGACCACAGACTTGTTTTTCTGTGCTGTGTCCTGGTCGTTGTATGAATAATCCCACTGCTCTGCCCATGTAAGACCAAATGAATTTCTACACATTGGAAGCCATTAATGCGATCAAATACTGTTCACACAACGCTTCAATATTTATAAAATAGTTAAATTGATGTTCACTAGAAGTGTAACAGAGGAACTGAAACTATGAACAGGTTGGACAATCATTGTTGATTCAAATATAACAAAAGATATAATTAATGTTTCTAGAGTAGAAGATACATTTGAGTGGAATTGTCCTTAGCTCAATTGTAATCGCAGCGCTATGTATTTATTTAAATTCAGTGACTGCAAAAAATATAATGGGTGTGGATGGTTTCTAAGGTTGAAAAGGAGATGTCAATATGGTGTAATAGATGGTTATCATCAAGGGGGATAAGTTAGTTTTGGTGAAATCCCTACTCGAAGCCATCCCTGTGAGCAAATGCAGACCCCAATGGTTTATCAGCCTCCACCTGCCTTGGTAATGGTCTTATTTTTGAGTTTGGGTGTTTCATTTTATCTAATTTTCCTCTCACTTTATTTATTTGTCTTGTCATGTCCCAACCATTTATGCAGGCACTTAAGGAATTGAAAGAGACCACAATTCAGTTGGCCGCAAGTACTAGGAATATGGATGCCCCAGTTGATGAATCAATTTTTAATGTTGACAAGGACATGGATGACCTGCTTCCTGTTGAGGTGAAAGAACAACAATTGAGTAATTTGTTTCAATCTTTGATGGTGGTTGGCTGCCTTGCAGTAATGCCCATCATTAGAAAGATCCCAACTCCTGAGCTTTGGGGTTACTTTGCCTTCATGGCCATAGAGAGTTTGCCAGGAAATCAATTTTGGGAAAGGCTATTGTTTCTTTTCACTGCTCCAAGCCGTAGATACAAGTATGAACTTTATTCAAACTATAATGTGATTGAATTTAATGCTTGTAATATAGTTTTCAAAGCTGATCAATGTTGAACTGATGGTTACAGAGAAATTTAGGAGTATCATGCTACATTTCTTGAAACGGTGCCTTTCAAGACAATTGCCACTTTCACCATTTTCCAGACATGTTATTTGCTGGCATGTTTTGGTATCACATGGGTGCCTATAGATGGTGTTCTCTTCCCACTACTAATCATGTTGTAACTTGTTAGTCCCGGCGAGGCAGTATATCCTTCCCAAGTTTTTCAAAGGAGCACATCTTCAAGAATTGGATGCAGCAGAGTATGAAGAAGCCCCTGGAATGCCATGCAATATAATAGTGAGTGCAAGACACATATAAAACAAATTTTAAAAATATTACTCAATTCTATTTCATAAGCCCTGCAACATGAACAATAATAAATTGAACTGTAACATATATTGATTGCAGGAAGCTGGAATTCAGGGGTTCGGACTAGGAAGCATGGGAACAGGTGCAAATGATGGCGAAGTTTTGGATGAGATGATTACATGAAGTCGCGGTGAGGTCAAACACACATATAGTCCACGGATAACTAGCTTGAGTGATTGCACACCAATTCATGGATATGAGTCTACATTAAGTCCCCAAGTTGCAGAAGCTAAACAAATATATAGCCCCCGTATAAGTGAGATCAGACAGACACATAGCCCTCACATAGGGGAAAAGCATTCAAGCATTCCCCTGGTTAGTCAAGGAAAAATATGAGTCCAAGTGCATTTGGTTTGAGGCCACATAAACCAAGTTCCAATTAGGTGTTTGGAGTCTAAATCCTCAGCTAGTAATCTTTCCCTTGAGTGAGCATATCTTATGTTTAATAGTACATATTTTGTTGGCTTATCATTATTTAATCATTGTGCCATAAATCACTCGGTTGTATTTGGTGTGTCTTCACAAAGAACCTGTGTCCATCTCAGAGGACAGGGTAGACCATATAGTGCGTGTAAAAAAATGTAATGGAAGTCAAGCTTGAAGTATTTCTGTTTTCTTGAAGCATGAAATCTATTATGTCAGTCTTGTGGTTTAGTAGACCCCGGACATGACAAATAAGCATGGTGGTATTAAAGGGTCCTGTGAGTGGTTTGAGATTCATATAAAGTCATCCTTATTCTACCAGTTGGATCATAACCACAAGTTTGCATCCTTTAATGTTTCATTGAAATAAAAAATGTGGAAATTAAACTTGACAAATGAAAAGGAAATGGTAAGGCTTACAATATTAGAACTTTTGTAAATGTTTAGCCATTACCTTTAAAAACTAACCAAGGGAAATGTCAAGTGATCAAGGATATGTTGAGATGGAAATATCTATTTTTCATGACAGTAAAACATTTAGATAATGGAAATAAAGAATATGTGCATTCAAGTTAAATCAGATTTATCTTGAATGGTTGGGAAGATTTGTTATTATCTTTAATAATTTAAGTCTTGTAAAACAAATTCAGAAGGAATAATTTAAGTCTTGTAAAGCAAAAAACTTGAAGAAAAACAAAGAATATGAAGCCATATACAAGGAATATGAAGCCTGCGTGTTATGTTAATTTATGAGCAGTTTTATGCTCTGCAGTATAATCCGTGAGAAAATTGGCTACAATATTCAACAGACAGGACATTATGAGTTTCTCAATTTGTGCTATTATATGCTATGGATTTTCTAACCGATATCTTGAAAACGCGGTCTGCACTTGCCATCTATGCCTGAGTTTTGCAGCGGTTTGTTACTTTCAAGCCATGCCTAATGTCATATTGTTTGTTGCAACTTTAATGTAGACAGCTAACCAGGAAGGCATTGGGTCATTCATAGAGGATGCTTAGGCATGATTCCAGGCTTTTGAAAATAATTGTGATTTCCATCACTAGTCATAGCACTTGATAGAAAGTTGGGATATTCATGAGTGTGAATTTATGTTTGTGTGTTTACATACTTTCTTATGAATTAACTAATGCTCAGTAGCAGTAGACATTGGACAAGTATATTTGTATACTTCTGTTTTAAACTGAAACAAATCCAGGGCTAAAAGGAATGGATTGATTGCACTAGTCATCCTTCTATAACTTTCCAACATATGCTGGAGTAAATAGATTGTAATTTGGGTAATTTTTCTAATTGCAAACAGGAACATACTTGTGTATTTTCAGGGAAGCTATGATGGCCATTATGTCTGGCCAGGTGATCGCACTCCCTTGATCATGAGCACGATTGTGATCAAGATGGAAGACTTCATAGTCTAGATTGATTGTTTAGCAGTGATAGTTAGTGGGCTCATTCACAAAAGCTTCTATTTCACTAATCCTTTTTATAGAGTTGTCAGATTCAATTTCCAAAGGTTTTAAGTACACTATAGAGTTGAGTTCTGAGAGAGTTGTGATTCACAGTGTTAAGTATAGCAGCTATGACACTTGAATGAAGACAAGCATAATAGAGGTATCAGACTCTGTTATAAGCTTACCTACATATTATAAGGGACTTGGTTGGTTTTTTTATAATTTTATAGACAAGTTCCATGTCGTGGAAATGTGAAAAAAGATAGTGATATTGCCACCATGTGGCTCTTATCATATATGGTTTTATACTTCTTCAAAAAATTCTCTAAGAGTTCACAATGCTAAAATTCACTAGGACTTTACAAAGTTTTATTATTTAGTGAAAGACTTGCCAAGTTCTTACAAGATTTTATAATTGAGTAAAATATTCGCCATGCCTGGTGAGAGATTCGCCAGAAAATTATGTATACATATTATACTATTGATAAAATCGCCTTCCATTTTTCCTATATACCATGGAGATTCGTCCAATTATTATATTTATAAATTTGGGGGGGGGCTCTTAAAATTTTCCTTGGTTTTAGCACCTAGAGAGACTAGATAAAAATTGGTTTGTAATGCTTGCATAGATAATTGGATTAAATCTCATTCCAGTGTCCTTTTAAAACAACTCTTCCAGTGTAGAATGGCTAGTGATTTGGTGTTTTGTTAATCCGCTCCTTCTATAAAGGTTAGCCACATAATTCAATTACCTTTTCCCATGGAAATGGTATATATGGGCACCTAGAAATTTTACATGTTCAAACCTTGACTAGGCATATATTGGCACCTAAAGATTTTATTGCAATTGTGTTTTTTTTAAACAACCATTGCATAATACATAGAATAGTATCATGCTCACCTCTGCTCGAAGATAGTTGGACAATGTTGTCATTTTCACCTTACCCGTATCTCAATCGAGGTGTCACGCTACCGAATTTAAATGGGGTTGGGTGGGGTATCAAGTAAATGCAAATAATGTACAATAATAGCTCATCACACTCAATTCTTAGTATTATCTAAGATTGTCATTCTTCTCATACCATCGCTGGAAACTACCTAGTTATTGATCATTCATTTAAAAATTAAATAACCCATAAGGAACACAAAAATATAATAAGCAACAAATATTGCTTCTTTCATTAACTGCGATATAAGAGAGTACATGACATAGTATAAAAGGCTTGAACCTTGTTCATCAAATACACAAAGAGTACATTTTCATAGAATGCAACTCACGAGAATGGAAATAAGTAGATAAGAGGATAGTCCTACCCTTTCTCACCCACTTCATTGCCAACCTCTTCCTTGTGCTATATTTTTCCTTTTATCCTTTGCTCTACATTCCCACTGCCAGTTCCGCTCGGCTGACTCCATGCTCAGATGGCTTCTATTTCCCTTGCTCGGTTTCTTTTGTATTCTTCCACCACCTTGCTACAATTTCCCGTTCACTCCCGGTTCCTGTCCCTTTCCATTGGTTATCATCTCCGCAACTTGAACCATTATCCCCGACACTTATTCTTGACCTTTCTTCCCTTCAAACTCCAAAATTCAAAATGAAGGCCCCAAGAGGCCCCGACCATCTATCTCAAGTTGTCGGCTCTGTTTTTGTTCCTGGTGGAGACTCTAATGTTATTTCTTGTTGTTGTGCTGGTTCTTCTTCTTTCGATGCTGCTAATTTTTCCTCTGGTTGTGTTGGTCTTGAGTCATGCCGGACTACTTTTTGCCTTCTTTTCCAAATGAAGGCCCCAACTCAGGGATTACGACAATTGTTTCCTTGCAGAAGCGGTTATAATCTTCCAATTTCATCTCCGAGACGCATGTGAGGGTTTCTGCCTTTTGGAGAAATTCAGGTGTGGATATGCAGTTCGGTTGATCGGGGTGGGTGTTCTGTAGGGTGCTCCACTATTCTTCGACCTCGTCACATACCTCTCGTAGAGTAATCACATGCTTACCGACCGGTGGCCTAATATCAAGAATTTTATTTTTTGTCTTGTCTGGTTCCTCCTCAATTTGTTGTACCCTAGCCTCGAGGTAGTTGATCTCGTCATCGATTTTCTTTACCTGGCCTTTGTCCCTGCAGGTCTTGTTGTCAGTGATGCGTTGTTGGCGGATGGATACAGTGGCTAGCTTTTCATGGCCAAGCTCCTTGACCAATCGTTGACTTGCCCCCTTAGCACATAACCATCCACCAGGGCATCAGTTAGCGAAGCTTTTAGCGCAGCGGTCGTGTGGAGTTTCTGCTCGATATTTGCGATGTAGCTTGTAGCTAGATTGGGCAGCGCCAGTCTTACCATATCTAAACTCTTCTTCAACTCCATGTTGTTGGCCACAAGTTCCGTGCATGTTGTTTGAATACAGTCACATCAGCCGATCAATGTGCAGGCTGAAAATTCCTTGGGTGCTTCAATAACTAAATCAGCCACAGTTGGCTAGAGTGCTTGTAGCTTTGATGTCACCTGCTCGACCTGTGATTACAGTTTTTGGTTGGTATGTCAAAGTTGATCTTGCTCTGCCATGATAGTCACAAGCTGGTGCTTTTGGTGCTTATGCTCGGTGACCAGGTCATTATGGATCTATTCAGCCCTCTGAGTTGCATGTTGGATAAATTTGAACAACTGTGAAAATGACTAGTGCTAAAGGTTCTCAGGGTGCATTGTTGATGGGTCTGAGATGTTTCTTTGCAAGGGTTGGTTGCTAGCAATATATTTTTCTGAGTGGCCTTGGGGGGCAGTTGCAGGCTACGTGGTTTCAAGAAACTGAGGAGCGGGAGGGATAATGATTGGCTCTGGAACAATGAGCAAATTTATTGGAAATGAGGTTTCAAATAGTTCCATCGGGACATATTTTCTTGCTCAGGGGTTTTCTTCTTGTGCATGTGGTAGACCATATTCAGTGGGAGATCCGTGGTATCGATTCTTATGGTGAAAGAAGATGGTGAGCAGTGTAAAGATAAAGACTGAGAAATTCAATGGTTAAAGTTTTGAGTTGTGAAAACTCAAGATGGAGGATCTACTAGTGGATAAAGATCAATGATCGCGATAGATCCGGGTACTAAACCAACAACAATGTTAGTTGAAGACTTGGCAAAGTTGGATCAGAAAGAAAAGAGCACAATACAATTGTGTGTCTCGAATTCGGTATTGTTGAATTTATTAGGGGAAGCTTCGGTGAAGGCTTTGTGGGACAAGTTAGGGACGTTATACCAATCTAAGTCTCTGGTGAATAAACTGTTCCTACAGAAAATGTTGTATAACCTGAGGATGAAAGATGGAGACTCATTGACAGAGCATATGAATGCCTTTAATATTGTGGTAAGACAGTTACTATCTGTTCATATTAAAATTTCAGATGAAGATAGGTGCATTAGTTTGTTGTGTTCTCTACCAGATTCGTGGGTATTTTTGTTGTTGCAATATGTATCAATGCAACTGCCTTGCGATTTGATGAAATAGTCTCATCCTTGTTGTCAGAGGAGATGAGACGGAAAAATATGGAGGGCCAGAATGGTGATGCCTTGTCTGTACGAGGACGGTCCCAGAACATAAAGAAAAATAAGTCGTCGAGTGGGAGATTTAAATCTAGAAGGAGATCTAAATCTCCAGGAAAACCTGTAAATGTGTGATGGAAATGCGGAAAGGAAGGGCACTTCAAAAGGGACTATAAATCTAAAGTGCTTGAGAAAGGAAAGAGATCTGATGATGCTCCTTCTGCAGATGCGAAAAACCATCTCAGATGAAGGTGGGGATGTGTACTTGGATTCTTCTTCAAGTACACATGTAGATCATGAGTCATGGTTGGTTGACTCAGGTGCATCCTTTCACTTCAATCCCCGTAGAGAGTGGTTATGCGAGTATGTGAAATATGATGATGATGATGTCTTCTTAGGGGATGACAGGAAGGCAATAATCATTGGTTGCGGAAAAGTCAAGTTGAAGTTGCAAGGTAGAAATATTAGAACACTTTCGGATGTTCTGCATATTCGTGCATTTGTCAGAAATCTAATTTATGTAAGCAAGATGGATGCTGTAGGTGTAAAAAGAGTGTTCGAGAAATATACCTACAATATGGTTTGGGGAGCATTGGTATTGATGCGGGGAGTTCAGACTGGAACTCTGTATAAGATTCAAGGTAGCACTGTTATCAATGGGTGCAATAGTTCTGTGGTTCCTGAAAGTGGAGCAGAAAATCTAGTGGTCTCTCAAGAAAATACCGCACTATGGCATCAAAGGCTTGGAAATTTGCAGAGAAGGGCCTTCAAATAATTCATGGTAAAGGTATGGTAGAACATTTGTCTAATAACTCTCTGGATTTTGATTTCTGCAAAAATTGTGTATATGGGAAGCAGAATCGGTCCATAAAAACATGGTATTTGTAGGGTCCACACAAACATTGTCTTTGCAAATGAGGTGTCCCAACAATGTGCCAAACGGAACTGCAAAGATACACATCTTCATGTTTAGGAAGATTTGTAGTTGTCTGCACCAATCGAAAATTACTCTAAGTAAGCTAGAATGCTTCTTCAACAGATTGTAAACTATCCAACCATCCATGTATACCTCCAAGAACGAGTGAATGTAGTCTCTAAAAATGCGATAATAATTCAGGAGAACACAAAAGGCGCATTCTTTAGGCCAAAAGGCATGATGTGGTATGCGTACGAGCCCCATTTTGTGGTAAACATTGTTTTCTTCTTTTCGTCCTCTGTTATTCGAACCTGACGGTACCTTGAGAACCCATCTGTGAAGGATTAGGCTTCATTCCTCGCAACATTATACAAGACCTCATCATTGAAAGGCATGGGGAATGGGTCATGGACATAAGCGTTGCTGAGGTTGTTGTACTATACACAGACCCTTATTTCCATAGCGGCTTTTTTGTTCTGGTTGACTATTGGCCTGATCCATTCTGCTTCATCTACTGGAAGGATGAATCCTGCATCCACCATTTTATCTATCTCCTTCTTGATTTTTTTTTACTCTTGGGTTCAACCTATATAGTCTATGGTTTAGCCTATATAGTTGTAAGGGTACTACCATTCAAGCTCATTCATAGTTCGATAAATATATCATCATCTTCTATAGGTTAGTCATTGATGGTTACCGTATAATGAATAATCTTTACTGGTATTATTTGTCCCTTCCATAAGGTAGTAGGACCTATAGTAATCAATACAATGCGTAGTATTAATTGCAACATGGGAATTGAAAATCAAACCTAAACCTTGAAGGAAAATGTTATAATATATTTCTCCTTGAGTGTGTTAAATCTTGGGAATGTTTTTTGGTAGCAATGAACAATTTTAAAATATTATTTGGCCTCTTCCCGAAGCAGAGATGCACAAAAATTAGGACTAAAAAGCATATTTGTGAGGAAATTGCTTTCATAATGAAGAATTGCTAGCATCATCTAGAATTACTTGCTTAACATTAATTTTTTAGTCTAATAGAAACACTTGGTATTGACATTTTTTTGGTATTGTTAATGAGTCTTGCCACAATTCCCTAAACCATTTGCTACATAATTGCCTAATTGCTCTGCCTTCCACCTCGATGATCATTTATGCTTGCTTTAAGTGCTTTCCCTTTGGTTTTCAGATTTGGTTAACTTTGCTTCTACTCCTTTCTCAAATGTTATTCTTCACTTGATGGTCAGGTTATCTATGAAATTGAGGAGATGGCAAGTAAAAGCAGTGTGATAACGAGCATCTATAAAATTGAGGAGATGGAAAGTGGAAGCAGCACGAGCATGGGAATCATAACATCCAAAACTTTTAGGAGCATCTGATATTCTAATTCCATTTAATCGTGTTGATATGATTTGACTTGGGAAATCTTACATGGCATAAAAAAGAGGAATTCCCTTGTAGAGTCTACTAATTGGTAATTGGTGATCTTTTAGCAATGAATGATACATGTGACGTAAGTTAGAGATGATTTCATGACTATCTGTGAATACTAGTTTTTCGTGACTATTTGTTACTATTTGTTCATACCATCATATTGAATGATCTTGGTTGGTTAATTTTCGAGGAGGAGAAAATAGGTTTTCCTAGACTAAAGCTAGAAGGGCTGGAGGCTACTTCCTAAATGAGATAGAAGTACAAATTGATAGTTGCAGAGGTAGGAATAATGTCGTATCCCTTTTGAAATTTTATGAGTAGAGAAAGTGTATAGTGCCACAACACCACTCCCTTCCACAAATACCTCAACAACTCCACAAGGCAAGGCAAGCCTGTATCCCCCAACATAAGTTACAAATAAAAGAAGTTGCTATGGATCTCATCAATCTCTATTTGTTGAAAAAGTGAAGATAATGACTATATGGAAACATGTCACTTTATGTTGATATTTCAATTAGAAAGTTATTAGTTTCTATTGTTTCTTATCTATTAATTCTATACTTTTCATTTAAAATTAATATCTTGACTTTATGCTTTGGGATAAATACGTTTGCTTTCCTAACCATGGCTACCATGGCTATTTTCTATGTTGGGTGAGAGGGTAGCCATAAAATTGTTGTTCATGGCATGGTGTTGCCTATATTTTTCTAAATAATGATATTATGAGCATGATAAAATGCAAAACACTATGGTTTATAGACTATGCTTAATATCTTTGTTGTACAATTTCTATTTGAAGTATAAATTATTATAAGCAATATATATAAATGTAAAAAAATTAATATTTTATATAAATATAAAACAAACCATTTTCTAAATTTAAGAATCGAGGTTTAATATCTTTGTTGTACAATTTATATTTGAAATGTAAATTATTGTACACAATATATATAAATATAGAAAAATTATTTTTTTATTAAAATATAAAACAAACCATCTTCTAAATTTAAGAATCAATAACTTCATGGTAAAAAAGTTATCGAGGAAATAAAGAAACACTTGAAAAATTCATAAATAAAGATAAACCTAAGAAATTAATTCCACTTAAAGCAAAAGAAACTACATATTAATTCCACATAAAGCAAAAAAAATTACTATTTTTTAATTTTATTTTTATGGAAATGAAAATAATGAGAATGGTATGTGATATGGATTTCCATAAATCACATCATCAACCATTTGTGGACAAATGATAGGGGTTGACAAAAGATTGATGATGTCATTTACACAGAAACCTGTATCGTATGCTTATTATAGATCACAGAAGCCTCAATTCAACAATAGCAATGGTGCTGTGTGAAACTCATATACCACTGGTAATAAATGGAATGCTTCTACTCAGAGAAATTAATAATGACAATAGAATAGCATTATTTTAAATTACATTTAAAAGTAGGTAGATAATGACGAAAGTCAGTTCTTCAATATTTTTTTGGTATATACGCTAAGGGACATCACTATAAATATTAGCTAAGCAAAGATTGATTTTGTACAAAAAGTGAAGCGGACAGAGCGTTTTGTTTTTTTCGATTCCGTGAGGCTGCGAAAATAAAAATTCTTAGACTCTGATCTACTCAGTCTCCACCAATATGGCATTTTACGATGATAACAAGATATATGACAGTGACAGCGATGAAACAAAAAACAAAGGGGTTGATGAAGATGAAGAATTGAGATATGAAAGCATGGTGGAAATAACACGCAAACGTCATGATGACAATAAAAGACGTATAAAATATACGGTTTTAAGTCTGAATGACATCCGTGAGTGTCAACACAATGCTACCAAAAGCGTTTCCACTGTCAATATTATCCAGTCAATATTATTGTCTCTTATTAATATCTGATGATTATTTATTTTAATAAAATGTGACTATTTATATTTATATTTAATGCGTGATTTTACCTAGGGTTAATCTTTGTTTTCAGTGGAACTTCACAACTGGAAGCAAAGAGTTTAACTTGGAGTTTAAATTGTAATGCAAGGTTCAATTTTCATGAAGTCTTACTTCTAATGTATCTATCCAACATGTGGACTTGTCTTGTGACCTGTGTATAGATAAGTGGATTAAAGCACATCTCCATGTCTAAGTAGTTCCTTTCCCTGGAAGATTAATTTTTATTATCTCTATCATATTACTCATGTATATCTTTGTTCAAACATAATAAGGATCTTGGTTCATGGCACCCAAATCCTTGTGATTGATTACTAGTTCAATAGTATTGTATGTTTGTAATATTTATTTTAATAAAAAAGTGATGATTTATATTTATATTTTATGTGTGGTTTTATTTATGGAGGTTACATTAAATGGTCTTATGACATGCATGTATAAGTTTAATAAATTACATTATATCTTTGTCAATTTAATGTTTAAAGGGGTTGGAATCTATAGTGGGAAGCAACAAGTTCTTCATAGTTAGGCAAGGTTCATTTCTGGCTTAGCTTTGATGTAGTTATTTAACATGTTTTAGCACCTAGAGAGACTAGATAAAAATTGGTTTGTAATGCTTGCATAGATAATTGGATTAAATCTCATTCTTGTGTCCTTTTAAAGCAACTCTTCCAGTGTAGAATGTCTAGTGACATGGTGTTTTTTTAATCCACTCCTTCTATAAAGGTCAACCATATAATTTAATTACCCTTTTCCATGGAAATGGTGTATATGGGCACCTAGAAATTTCACAATTTCAAGCCTTCACTAGGCATATATTGGCACCTAAATATTTTAGTGCAATTGTGTTTTTCTGAAACCACCATTGCATAATACATAGAATAGTATCATACTCACCTCTACTGGAAGATAGTTGGGTTGTTTTTTCCTACTTACATCTAAGCACAAAACATCACCTGAATAAACTAAAGGAGTTTGTTTTGTATTCACAAAGTAATTTAACACTGTCATCTCCACTATTTGGGGAGGCTCATTTTCACATTTTCCTTCAGCTCTAACTTTTATTGGAAAACTTCATATAGGAAGGCCCTAAGTTATCTAGCCAAAAGAGAAACTAATAGCATTGATGAAAATAACAAATATAACATGTTAATCCATAAACAATAAAAAAATGGGTAGAATAGAGCACAAGGAATTATACAACTATTCTTTGCAAATTTTATCACTTAAACCAGAGATCTAAAATTGCATATTTTTGTGTATTTTTTTAATTCTTATTCCTTTCATATATTGTTTTTCCTACCAGAGAATAGAATTTCACAAGCCTTTAAAAATACCATATGACAGTAATCTAAGATTTTACATATTTTTTGTTGCATTTACCTTAGTCTCAAAAAAATATGTAAAAATAATAAAATTGAGGAGAAAGCTCGTCTCACTTGGTGCCAAGTAATCCATCTTGTAACTTGCCTTGGTGAAAGTTGTGGTTTACCACCCAGAGTTCATCCCAGAACCTTAGCACTAAGCATTGTTTCCATATCAAAAGACAAACATCATCGTAGTGGACTATGACTACCTATCATACCTAAAAACAAAGGAGTGCACAACCTATATTAAGTCAAATTACCTAAAGGAAATAGAAAACCTTAGTAAGGAAATTCAATTTCACATAACTTTATTCTAGTTTATGATTAAAAACATACTTGATAATTTTTCATAGAATCACACACTCTAAAGCCCCCAATGACTATGGTTTGTTTCACATTGCTCGTTAAATTAAAATAGATTTCATTTTGTTAAGGCCTGTACCACCTGAATTCCATGAGTTTCATAGTGATAAGCCTCAATCCAAGACTTAATCTGCATGAGAAAACTAACCAACCTTTTTCAGGGTGGATTGAAATGTTATTAGGTAGGGAGGAGCTCTTATGGGATATCTTTTTGGGAATCATGAGAGGATGTCTCCAAAGTGAATGCCACCACTTGAGAAGCACTCATTTTATTCACATTGATGGTAGCTTTACACACCCATCCATATATGAGATAGATAACTCTATTCTAGGTAGAATTATAGGCTCTTGGCATTTCCTCGAGGTGTAAAGGAAGAAAGAGACACAGAGAATCATATAATTTGGATGTAGAGAAAAGAGAGAACCACAATTGGATTTTAGAGAAAGAAGTGAAGGAAATGACACTCATTGTGTGCATTTGTGTTGCTTTTATTGTCATTTTTAATTGGAAATATGATGGGATTTCAACTTCAAAGGATGACTACCTTATAGAATGTGGATCAAAATGCAACATCACAGTGGGTAGAAATATCTTTAATGCATATACGCCCTCTTGAAAAGAACAAATTTAAAACAAAATATCATACAAATATCAAAACAATGAACCATGTGGAG
This sequence comes from Pinus tabuliformis, assembly GCA_031772625.1. Lineage (NCBI taxonomy): Eukaryota > Viridiplantae > Streptophyta > Pinopsida > Pinales > Pinaceae > Pinus > Pinus tabuliformis. The sequence continues at coordinate 925,912,342 of CM062810.1, read as the reverse complement.
ATATATATAGTCTAACATCTAGTCCTTTCACATTCTTTACAATTCCAGAGCTTCAAATATGTTGGAATGAGTTGTTCAAATATACCTTAATAGATATCCTTAACAGAGTTTCTTCAGAAACCATTGTTCCAAAATAATTACTTAGCTAAGTGACTAGGGACCTGAAGTTAACTTGGGCTCCTTGTCATACTCACTTCCTCCTCTCCTTTGCTTGGATATGATCTACGTCTTGGCTCTATCTACTGAATCTAATCTACTGAATTTTCTTTCCTCTTTAAGGCTTAAATTTTCCTCAAAACATGCCTTACCAAAAAAGGAAACTAGTTTTCATGCAGTGGGTTTTGCATGCAGTTTGATTTTGGTACAAGATTTAATAGGAATTTGCATGAGTTTTGGATTGAAAACCGTGAAATGGAGGAGAAACCATGAAGAAAATTTTTCATAGGACCATTGTAAGAAACAAATATTTTATGAAAAACTAGTTTTTCACCAATAAAATGAGAATTAAAGGATAACTACCTTATAGACTGTGGATCAAAATGCAACATCACATTGGTGGAAATATCTTCAACGCATATACCCCTCTCGAAAAGAAAAAATTTAAAACAAACTTGCATACAAATATCAAAACAGTGAACCACATGGAGATATATAAAAGCTAATGTCTAAAACAATGAACCACATGGAGATATATAAAGGCTAACTTCTAGTCCTTTCACATTCATTACAATTGCACAACTTCAAATATGATGGAATCAGTTGTACAAATCTACATGAATAATATTTACATAGATGTCCTTAACACAGTTTCTTTAGAAATGATTGTTCCAAATAATTAGGTAATTCATGAATGAATAAAGAATACCAAATAAGCCTTTTATGAAATAATTCTCTATTTGGGAAACTAAATATATAGAGGGCACCTTTTTACAAGGATGTTTTTTGGACATAATTTGGCACCATAACCTAAATTTAAATTTACTCCCCTAAGTAAGACACTATCATTTCAGGAATTTGTTCCCATTATCATGGCCGAATAATACAATCAAGAATAAATATTGCTTCCATATCCATAGAGTCATGTTACCATGGAAGCACTGGAATATGGAAAAAATATCAACCAACAATGGAGAAACCTGTTGAAAATTATTAATTAACTGGAAAAACAAAGGGATGGTTCATGCCAATAATTTGAAAAATGAATGGACAATGTATCTTGATATAGAAAAAATGAATAATAGACTAGCTCAGTAGAGCGAACTTGTACGACGTGCCACATGTCACGGTTTTTACCTTGGTCTCTGAAAATGATACCCAACAAAATACAGTCTGTCCTCTTTCTGTTACTTCTTACAAAATTGGAATCTTATGGTCAAAGAGAAAGTTATGACGATTTTCCCAAGCTGACATGTTTGAGATCGAATTCAGGAGCCTCCAAACACCCTAACTTCCTCAGTTCGTATCTTTGAAACTATAGCGAGACAAGATCTGAAATTCGGTCACGAGGTTGATCACGATTTTGGCTCAAATGGGTTTTAATTTAAGCTTCTGTAGCTTCTTAGAAACAAAATGTATAGCGAAAAATCCACGATGACCTGTTTGAAGCAGCGAAACCCTAGAATCTAAAGGTCTCATACCAATTGTTATGCAACAAGCTCACAAAAATAGAAGAAAGAGATAGATCAACGACTTCAAAAGTAGTCTCTTTGAGGGGGAAACATCCTTTACATTACATAAAATGAACATGTTAGTCTAGGTTGTCATTGATGTCAATATAGCAGTGTTTGTGATTGCAAATTCTTTGATACATGATTGCCCATTGATGCCCATTGATCATAATGCTCATAGTGATGAAAGTTTGATATATGATGATATGATGAGATGGAGGATCCATGTGGATTGAACAACAACATGTCAATTAAAAAACAAATGACGTAGGAGGTCAATTGAACAACAATTGAATAGCAATTGAATAGCAATTGAACAACAATTGAACAACAATTGTACAACAAATGACGTAGTAGATCCAGTAAATCAATAGGAGCAAGAAGCCAAAGAATAAGAGGAAGAGTTCATCAAAAGCCATCAAGGAAGCAGGTTATCGCATATGCCCAAGGGTAAGTGTTATCAGAAGAACAAAGAGCAACAAGGATATCAGAGGAGAAAAGAATAAAAGATCAGAAGAGCCATATCGGAAGTATCGCATGTAATATATGCCCAAGAAGAACCGATATGAAGAAAACAACAGAGGAGCATAAACAGAGTTATCGAAGGTCACAGGAAGATAAGCCACAGGAGCAACAACTATCGGAGGAGTGGAAGTGTGAAGAGGGGTCACAGGAGCAACAACTATCAGAAGAGCGGAGGTTAGGAATGTACGGATGTTTTGATCGTGGTTGAAGGCCTGCGCTAAATCCTAGTTGTCGATCTCATTTTCAAATGCTTACGTCACAGTCAACGACGGGGGTTAGGGATGTTTTTAAACCATGTGCTAGTTGAAGGCCCGCAGACCGTAGATTTGATGACCTCATATATCCAATGGATTTGATGACCTCATATATCCAATGGATATCGGGTCATAAAGTGATGGGACGTTAATCTCAAAATGGACCTAAAATTTTATAGATCAAGGATTTATAATCCTTATCGGCTCTGTAAGGGCGGTTAAGCATCGTGAAAGTTCCCCGGCTGATATCGTTGTGAACCATTGGATCCAACGTGCCTTGATCAAGCGATGGAGGATCGAAAATTGCGTTTGTTGGTAGAGTGGATCAACAACTGCCGGATTAATGATGAGATCAACGGTGGAGAATTAATCCGATAAGACTTGGGATTGAGTAGACCCGAGAAGTTTATGGACACATGTTTATTTTATTTGGGGTGTGGTCTTGTGCATTCATGTGGGACCAGCGTTCGTTTACGAGATTAAAGGAATAACTCCGTTTTTTCATGAAGTTGCGATCGCGATTAAAGGTGATGATGTGGCATGTGGGACCTCCATATGGGTAACGTATCTCGGGCATCTATCATAGAGAAGAGGTAACAGTTCACAACTCGTGAACTTGAAGGAACAGAGGAATCCGGAAGGTCAAGCGAACGAAAGAAGAAGTCAAAAGGTTGAGAAGCCAAAGGTCTGGCAGAAGATGAAGGTACAAAAGAAGCTGAAGATCAAGTGAGAGAGATGTAAACAGAAGGACAAAAGTAAGTCGTAGGTCTAGCAGGACAGATGGAAGCCGAAGGTCCAACAGGACAGAAGGAAGCCGAAGGTCCAGTAGGATAGAAGGAAGACGAAGGTCCAGCAAGACAGAAGGAAGCCGAAGGTCCAGTAAGACAGGAGGAAGCCGAAGGACAAGGAAATTCTGTTGATTGGGTTAATCTTTGAAAGGCTCAGACCTGTGATGAATAAATCGAGTACATAACGCAACCTGAAGAACAATTATGTGAAGGGGAAAAATAAAGTTTCATCTGACATCGTTTGAAGGAGCAGTAGCCAGCACCGACATTGAAGCGTTTGTGAGTCTGGTTCTGGGAAGTAAGAGATCGCGATAGCAAGAACAGTGAGAAGTAGTCACGCTTGAAACAATTACCACAAAAGTAATTAACAGAGGCTTAAAAACAAAGAATTTCTTTTGTGTATACATTGAGGCTTAGCGCAAATATCTTGTTGGAAAGGTTCAACAAATCTTGGAAACATTATTGGAGATCATGATGCCTATTTGAAATCGTCATGAGGTAACTTTGCAGACTTTGTTAGGGAAATATGAAGAGTTGTGAGGACTCCTTCATATGAAGACAGGTTGTCATTCATGTAGCAGTGAAGGTGTAGATAGACAGAATTCTGTGAAGAAGATATTGGGATCAGAGAATTACTATCAAACATATCTAGACAAAATATAGCAGTGGGTTGGAGCCCAGAGGGTTGGTGCCCTGAAGTTTGGAGCCTCAAACAAACAAGGTTGGTGCCTTGACAAGATAGGGTTGGTGCCTCAGAATTGGAAGGATTGGTGTCCTTGGAGTTGGTTCTCTTAAACACAAGGTCGTGCCTTGAGAAGATAGGGTTGGTACACTAGAGGTTGGAGCCTCACATAAGACCAAGTTGGTGCTTGGAAACATATTGGAGCCTTATATATATTGTACCAGATTTATTGTAAAGATTATATTAATAAAAGGATTTATTCTTATTGTTTGGTTTGTGTTCTAAATATAAATGATTTAACTAGTAAAAATAACAAATGAAAAGGAATACTGATTCAGCACCTCCCCCCCTGAATATTCCCAACAGAACAATTCCTGTATGATACAAATGACAAGACCTCCTTTCTATATATAGGAGTCTAAGGGGTCACAATATAATGAGAGCCAACATAACAATAATAATGTAAGGGAAGAACAATAACAATAAGGGTTACAATGACAATAATGATAAGGGAATACACTAGTATTATAGGGACCTAACAAAGCCCATATCTTTATTAGGATCTTCATTCCGACAAAGCCTTGCATTTAATGGTGTTTCGATATCTTGAATATACAAAGTAAAAAATGGAGAGGAGAAAACTTCAAAATGCACATGTTAACTTCAGTTAAATTTCAAATCGCTTAAACAAGGAACAACCTCTCTTTTTCTCAATAAGTCATGATGCCTCTTCCACCCGTACTACAAATATTCAATAAATGCTTCAAGCATACTTTTAAGGAAATAAAATAAAGGTTGAAGAAGAGAAAGGCTTCCTCCACAACGAGGTGATGCAAACGAATTCATCGTGGTATTAAATAGGTCTGTTGGCAACGAAGCGATGCTTGCATCTCCTTGAGGTGACTTTGTTGGGTTACTGAATAGGCTCACTCACAGCGAAGTAACACGAGGGAATGTGTTTAACCCATATTATCAAAATCTTGGTATACTTGTGATCTTTCTCCCCTGACAAAACACTTGAGGTGTGACTAGACTTATGTTGATGTGTTTCAAGCCAAGAAAAAAATAGAAGAGGTTATTCCTTTAATCGAGATAAGTGATGTTTAGGTTAACTTATTACATGATGTTCGCATATTAAATCTATTGGTATTTATGTTTTAATATGCTCATTTAATTCTTCAGACAATCAGCTACAAGAAAATAATTTTGATGTCCATGAATGTATGAAACTGAGTCACCCCCGCCCTCTCAGTTTAGTCAAGTTTTCATCAAAATATACTCACTTCATTCAGTAGATGCTTTTGGGGACCAAAATCCTCTCAAAATGGGGGTTTATGATCTGGATTGGATGAGTATCTTCTTTTTCATCCATCTTGATGCCTTCAAAGTAGAAAAAGTGGAGGAATCAATGCACAAGACCATTTTTTCTAGCAGTCCTAGTTTGGAAAATTTCAAGTCAAAAACATCAAGAGTCATTTTGAGGCCTTAAATGAACATATTTTGCACTCTCAGCCTTACTATGGAATATGTAAATGTATATGTAATAGAATCATCCTAATAATGAAGGGATTGCATGTGTAATGTGTGGATTGGTGTATATAGTGATGATGTACTCATTATGGATGGTATGGATGTTATTTCGATGTATGAATCTATTTGAGGTATTTTGAGGCATTTCTGCTATTATTATCTATATTTGGGTTGTCATTAATTCTCACATTGTTGTACATGGTGTGAAATATTGAATTTTATGTATTTGGGTTATAACATTTGGTATGAGAGCATATAATGAAGACATGGCTTTTTCTCTAGGGTTATCTGAGGAAGATAAGAACAAATATAGAACCTATCTTGTGATGTCATATGTTGAACAAAACAGTAGGGTTAAATGGTGTCTAGTGCCAGACTGTGTGTACTGTGTGGAGGTTGACTCTACTAATTCTAATGTAACTCATGAGGAGGTTGTCTGCAATTGTTCACATAAATTTTGCTGGAATTGTTTAGAGGAGTCTCATTGTCCAATAGAGATAGAGGAATTGTTAAGAAACAATAGAAACTAATAACTTTCTAATTGAAATATCAACATAAAGTGACATGTTTCCATACAATCATTATCTTCACTTTTTCAACAAATAGAGATTGATGAGATCCATAGCAACTTCTTTTATTTGTAACTTATGTTGGGGGATACAGGCTTGCCTTGCCTTGTGGAGCTGTTGAGGTATTTGTGGAAGGGAGTGGTGTTGTGGCACTATACACTTTCTCTACTCATAAAATTTCAAAAGGGATACGACATTATTCCTACCACTGCAACTATCAATTTGTACTTCTATCCCATTTAGGAAGTAGCCTCCAGCCCTTCTAGATTTAGTCTAGGAAAACCTATTTTCTCCTCCTCAAAAATTAACCAACCAAGATCATTCAATATGATGGTATGAACAAATAGTAACAAATAGTCACGAAAAATGGGTACTCACAGATAGTCATGAAATCATCTCTAACTTACATCACATGTATCATTCATTGTTAAAAGATCACCGATTACCAATTAGTAGAATCTACAAGGGAATTCCTCTTTTTTATGCCATGTAAGATTTCCCAAGTCAAAGCATATCAACACGATTAAATGGAATTAGAATATTAGATGCTCCTAGAAGTTTTGCATGTTTTGATTCCCATGCTCGTGCTGCTTCCACTTTCCATCTCCTCAATTTTATAGATGCTCGTTCTCACACTGCTTTTACTTGCCATCTCCTCAATTTCATAGATAACTTGACCATCAAGTGAAGACTAACATTTTAGAAAGGAGCAGAAGCAAAGTTAACCAAATCTGAAAACCAAACGGAAAGCACATAAAGCAAGCATAAATGATCATTGAGGTGGAAGGAAGTTCAATTAGGCAATTTTGTAGCAAATGGTTTAGGGAATTGTGGCAAGACTCATTAACAATACCAAAAAAATGTCAATACCAAGTGTTTCTATTAGACTAAAAAATTAATGTTAAGCAAGTAATTCTAGAGGATGCTAGTAATTCTTCATTATGAAAGCAATTTCCTCACAAATATGCTTTTTAGTCCTATTTTTTGCGCATCTCCGCCTCGGGAAGAGGCCAAATAATATCTTAAAATTGTTCATTGCTACCAAAAAACATTCCCAAGATTTAACACACTCGAGGAGAAATATATTATAACATTTTCCTTCAAGGTTTACCTTTGATTTTTAATTCGTGTGTCACGATTAATACTACGCATTGTATTGATTACTATAGGTCCTACTACCTTATGGAAGGGACAAATAATACCAGTAAAGATTATTCATTACACTGTAACCATCAATGACTACCCTTTAGAAGATGATGATATATTTATCGAACTATGAATGAGCTTGAATGATAGTACCATTACAACTATATAGGCTGAACCCAAGAGTAAAAAAAAAATTCAAGAAGGAGATAGATAAAATGGTGGATGCAGGAATCATCTTCCCAGTAGACGAAGCAGAATGGATCAGGCCAATAGTCATCTAGAACAAAAAGGCCGCTATGGAAAGAAGGGTCTGTGTATAGTACAACAACCTCAACAATGCTTATGTCCATGATCCGTTCCCCACGCCTTTCAATGATGAGGTATTGTATAATGTTGCGGAGAATGAAGCCTAACCCTTCACAGATGGGTTCTCAGGGTACCATCAGGTTTGAACAATAGAGGACGACAAGAAGAAAACAATGTTCACCAAGGAATGGGGCTCGTACACATACCAAATCATGCCTTTTGGCCTAAAGAATGCGCCTTTTGTGTTCTCCCAAATTATTATCACCATTTTCAGAGACTACATTCACCGGTTCTTGGAGGTATACATGGACGGTTGGATAGTTTACAATCTGTTGAAGAAGCATTCTAGCTTACTTGGAGTAATGTTCAATCAGTGTAGAAAACTATAAATCTCCCTAAACATGAAGAAGTGTATTTTTGCAGTTCTATTTGGCACGTTGTTGGGACACATCAATTGTAAAGACAATGTTTGTGTGGACCCTGCAAATACCATGGTTTTGTAGACCGATTCTACTTCCCATATACACAATTTTCGCAGAAATCAAAATCCAAAGAGCTATTAGACATACATTCTACCATACCTTTACCATGAATTATTTGAAGGCCCTTCTCTCTAATATTTCCAAGCCTTTGATGCCATAGGGTGGTATTTTCTCTAGAGACCACTAGATTTTTTGCTCCACTTTCAGGAACCACAAATATTGCACCCATTGATAACAGTGCTACCTTCAATCTTGTACAGAGTTCCAGTCTGAACTCCCCGCATCAATACCAGTGCTCCCTGAGCCATCTTGTAGGTATATTTCTCGATCACTCTTTTTACACCTACAACATCCATCTTGCTTACATAAATCAGATTTCTGACCAATGCACGAATATGCAGAACACTCGAAAGTGTTCTAACCCTTTTACCTTGCAACTTCAACTTGACTTTTCTGCACCCAACGATTCTTGCCTTCCTGTCATCCCCTAAGAAGACATCATCATCATCATATTTCTCATACTCGCATAACCACTCTCTACGGGGATTGAAGTGAAAGGATGCACCTGATTCAATCAACCATGACTCATGATCTACATGTGTACTTGAAGAAGAATCCAAGTACACATCCCCACCTTCATATGAGGTCGTTTTTCGCTTCTGTAGAAGGAGCATCATCAGATCCCTTTCCTTTCTCAAGAAGTTTATATTTACAGTCCCTTTTGAAGTGCCCTTCCTTTCCGCATTTCCATCACACATTTACAGGTTTTCTTGGAGATTTAGATCTCCTTCTAGATTTAAATCTCCCACTCGAAGACTTATTTTTATTTATGTTCTGGGACCGTCCTCGTACATACAAGGCATCACCATTCTGGCCCTCCATATTTTTCCATCTCATCTCCTCTGACAACAAGGATGAGACTATTTCATCAAATCGCAAGGCAGTTGCATTGATACATATTGCAACAACCAAACTGCCCATGAATCTAGTAGAGAACACAACAAACTGATGCACCTATCTTCATCTAAAATTTTAATATGAACAGATAGTAAATGGCTTACCACAATATTAAAGGCATTCATATGCTCTGTCAACGAGTCTCCATCTTTCATCCGCAGGTTATACAACATTTTTTGTAGGAACAGTTTATTCACCAGAGACTTAGATTGGTACAATGACCCTAACTTGTCCCACAAAGCCTTCGCCGAAGCTTCCCCTGATAAATTCAACAATATCGAATCCGAGACACACAATTGTATTGTGCTCTTTGCTTTCCAATCCAACTTTTCCAAGTCTTCAACTAACATTGTTATTGGTTTAGTACCTGGATCTACCGCAATCACCGATCTTTATCCAATAGCCGATCCTCCATCTTGAGTTTCCACAACTCAAAACTTTAACCATTAAATTTCTCTGTCTCTATCTTTACACTTCTCACCATCTTCTTTCACCATAAGAATCGATCCTGCGGATCTCCCACTGAATAGGGTCTACCACATGCACGAGAAGAAAACCCCTCAGCAAGAAAAGGTGTCCCTGATCGAACTGTTTGAAGCCTCATTTCCAATAAATTTGCTCGTTGTTCTAGAGCCAATCATTATCCCTCCCACTCCTCAGTTTCTTGAAACCACGCAGCCTGCAACTTCCCCCCAAGGCCACTCAGAAAAATCTATTGCTAGTGGCCAACCCTTGCAAAGCAACATCTCAAACCCATCAATAATGCAACCCGAGAACCTTTAGCACTGGTCATTTTGACAGTTGTTTGAATTTATCCAACATGCAACTCAGAGGGCTTAACAGATCTATAATGACTTGGTCACTGGGCACGAGCACCAGAAGCACCAGCTTGTGACTATCACGGCAGAGCGAGATCAACTCTGAAATACCAACCAAAAACTGTAATCACAGGTCGAGCAGGTGACATCAAAGCTACAAGCACTCTAACCAACTGTGCCTGATTTAGTTATCGAACCGCCCGACGAATTTTCGGCCTGCACATTGGTCCACTGATGCGACCGTATTCAGACATCGTGCACTGAACTTGTGGAATTGCCAACTTCTCCTTCACAAAATCCTTTCCAATGTTCATTAAAAATAAAGGTATGCTTTATCTTCCTACACCATTCATGATAGTTATTTTTTCCAGAAAAAAATACTCCAACTAGGGAGATGAGTGAATGCCTTTCTGTAAAAATTCTCGACTAGACCTAATATAGACAAAATTATTGCTAAAAAACTCTCTTAACATCGACTCATCATACATGCATCTTCTTTAAAAAATAAGAAAAATAAACTAACATATATTCAAATTATTCAATATATATGAATGGTTTTATAAAATATATAACTCAATTTTGCCATGAACCAATTCACATATCCATAGCATGTCACATATACAACCAACCAACTTTATGGAGATCATATACCAATTCAACCAACAACTCAAAAATTCCAACGCACAACGTGTATAAAATTCAATGTAAAACCAAAATATATATGTCATCACATATATGGTATTCAAAAAATATTCAACGCACAACATTCACCATTAAAATGAACTACCAAGGTACAAAATTCACCAAATATGACTGTTCAACTCACAAAATAGATACTAACGCACCAAATAAAATACATATGCCATCGCTTCATGGTATTCACATCATGGAACTCACCCTCGTTAAAAAGAAACTCACCGCAACATGGTTCACGACCATTAAAATGACCATTTAAACAACCATCCATATGCACGACTTGCAGGCCTCTCCATACATCACACAAAAATTAAACAATGCACACCTGGGATTTATAGGGGTTACACATAACAAAGAGCATCACCACGACTCGCAAAGCTCAATGCACAACACAATTTCATCGTACCATACGTTTTCATACCAAGAACGAAACACACCATATGCCACAGTTCACAACCATAATCAACATTACTTCAATGCTCAACGTAGAGGGTTCAACATTGCTTCAATGCAAAGCAACACAAAGGATCGATACACGCTGCTTCAACAGAGTGGCTATCACATATTTCAATGCACTATGCAGAGGGAGAAAGGACTGTATACATTCAAAGGACAAAATAGGGAAAATTGTAGGAGTTACATATCAAAAAACTAAGTTGGGACTTGTTGCTCTGATACGATGTCAAGCCAAGTTTGAGTAATTCCATGAATGTGATTTGCATTGAGAAAATTATTAATATATACAAGAAGAGGGAGACTATTGGAATCCATATTTCAATGTCTCTTTTTCTTCTTCATTTTCTCATTTACATTATTTATAATAATGTTCTAATCCCGAAGATTAGGTGTCAACAATTTGTTTCTTATGGGTTTTATTAAATTGAAGCCCTTGTGAATTTGATTTTTCTTTAGCAACTCTATTAAGAGTTCCTATGGCATGAATTAAGTCTCATAGGCCCTGTCTACTCCATCATACCGCCAAAGTTTCTAAAGAAGTTCTCACATTCATCTGACCTAGTTAGGTGCATTACATATGGAAAGTTAGAGTATATATCCCTAAATAATCTCATCAATAAAATTGCAAAGTGGCAATAAATTTGCACATCTTGATATGCCTCTCCACTGATGAAATTTATGTTGATATCGTTATGAGATTTATCTCGCACCCAACATAACCATAACATGGAAAAATGATGAACTCTTAAAGGATTTCATACTCTTTCCCTAAGAGAGATGTTAAAAGACATGAAAATATCAATACAATAAAAAACATTGTTAGATAAGTCTTTGTACCTAATGTCCTCTGCCCTACCACATGTTTCATTTCTCATCTCTTTCAAACACCTATTAACATGCCTTTAAGAACTGTGTTGTGCTATACCCCAATTTTGTCGATCAATCCTCTTTATATCTTCAATTTTAAGCTTGTGATCATCCTCTTTGAAGGTGTTATAAACCATTATGACATGGTTGAAATTAATAGACTCTTATCCAATAATAAAATCTTGTCTACCACTAAATAAAGTATTCAATAACTTTTTTCTATTGTGGATGCAATCTTGGTCATAAAGTCCCGTTACATTGAAACCATTGTACAATCCAGTTACCCTCCATCCCTCCCAAAGAATTTGATATCTAATGCCTATTGTTGAAGAATAATCCTTCAACATAAGTTGTCTTCTCTTACTATCTCCATATGGAAAATGACCAATAATAGGTTCCACAAAGTTGTCAACATCTTTCTTCCACATGTATTTTTTTTTGTCTCCCATTGTTGATGAACAAAAATCACATTAGACCTATTACACATTGGATGAGAAACCACAACCAAACAAGGAAGATTTTAATGTAAAGGGTTTAGACTAATAACACATGGATAATTTCCAACTAGAAAATCCTTAAAAGTTTCTATAATAATCTCATATCCCACAACACCTTGACCAACTGTCACTAAAAAATGTGATTGGCACTTATGTTCTTCTTTCTAACCACAAAATCCCACCAAGGTATCACTTTTTTCTAACCATCTGATATATTTTTTTACAGCAGTTTCATCTTCAACAATAAATACTGGAATTGCCCCCCCTATACCATTTTTGTATTTATAAAAAGCATAAAATTTTCCAACTACTTAAAAAATGTAAGATTGCTCCCATGGAATATATACCAATGAATTTCTAATTTGCCTTAAAGTTGTAGACATTGAAGGGCCATCTAGCTTAAAACTAATAAAGTTATGTAATCTAGGACGTCCCCACAACTTAATCATGTAATAGATGGATTTAGTGGATGCATTATACCTTCTCATTACTTTTGGAGGCATCTATTGTCATTGTTTTCATTGATGGAAATGAAGCAACAACGGAGAAGCAAGATAGGTCTTTGATGTCATTGATGTATGCATAGTTGATGAGCTGTTGTGATGCTTGTGAGCAACAAGGTAGAACAAAGAATGTTAAAAAGATTATTATGTAACAAAGGTCAGTTGAAGAGGTGAAAGAAAAGGCAATGTGATGCATTAAGTTATGCCACAATTATGCTTGTGTTGAGGCTATGTTGTGAAGGAACTGTGATTTTTGTTATTGAAATACTTGCTTGATGGCAAGGTATGTTGCAAAGTATGGTGCAAGCTATGTTAATCATATATGAAGGAGTTGATATTGTGATCTTGATCTATGGTTATGATGCATGTTGCTTCTTATGCTTATGATGCTTGAAAAAGGTGTGTGAGGAGGTGCAACTTATGACATGGATGTCTTGGAGTTCTATATTGCTTTCATATGTTGTGTAATTTGTTACATATCCTTGTTGGTTACATATGCTTGTTTGTTACATATGACATAATGTTGCAAAGGCAATGTGATGCAAGGCAATGGTGGTATGCAAGAAGACTGTTGTGACACAAGGCAAAGGAAAAGGAAAATGGCATGAAGAATGTTGTTATTATTGTGATGTTATATTTGTTGATGTATTTCCAAGGTATGTTGAAAAGATTGCTACTATATGTTACAGAGGTTCAAGTTGAAGAAGTGGTTGCAATGTTCCTATGACAACTAAAGGTTTCCTATTTGCACAATGTAATTCCCGTTCATTTAGTTTAGTTCTTGTTCAAATGTTCATTGATAGTAAGTTTAGCTATAGCGGCATGGAATTGGAGATGTTTGGTGATTTTTCTAAGGTGTTATGATCAAAACAAAGGGGTTGTGATGCAAGATAATGCAAGTTAATGCAAGAGAATAAAATTTAATGTGTTTGGAAAGAATATTAATGCATGCTATTTGAATAAGTTGAAATTCATTTTATTGGCATGAAGAATATTAATACATTTTATTTAAATATGATGAAATTCATTTCATGTATTTTTAATATTCAGAGAGTTGAAATAGTTTTGGAATTGGAGAGACACCTTTGGAATGCAAAGACAAGACATACCATTTTAGATTCGTGTGTGTATACTAACAACCATCAAAATTTGCTTATAAATTGTGTGAGGTTGGAAGAATAATTAATTTTAGAGGGTTAGAGAAATTGAGAGATGATTTGAGTTTCTTATTACCTTGCATATATAAAGCATATGTGAAGCAATTTTGAGGAGAAGAAGAAGCAAAGACAGAGATGGAGGTATGCAATGTTATAAACCAGGTAAACCAATATGTTATTTCTTGTATGTATCAAGGGATTGTATTATGCTTTCAAGTTGTAGCTTGATAAATAACATGTTGGAACTTGTTGAGGTAAGAGCCTCCTGTGGGTTGTAGCATGTAGAAAACTTGTGGGAGTTGGAGTTTCCTTGCAAGTTGAAGCTTGCAGAAGAATTGAGGTAGCATCCTCCTATAGGTTGGAGCATGCAGAAAATCTGATGTAATAGAGGAAGTGGGAGCTTTCCTTTCCATCACAACAGTATCAAACTCATGGTTTTCTCCCTTTATGGGTTTCCACTTATATTTGGTTTCCATAGGTGTTTCTTTTGTGGGTTGATTCATGTCGTGATTTACATGTTGAATGATGGTTATATGTTAAATTTGGCACTCATAAAGTGTTATGTTTCTCATTTAATAGATAAGTTAATCATTGAAAACTAAAATAAAATTGGTTCATGAATGTTCTAAACTAATTCACCCCCCCACCTCTTAGTTTAGTGAAATTTCCAACAATTGGTATCACAACATGTTCCTTTTGTGTAAGCCTAACAATTAGAAGGTATATTTGGTTGAGTAATGGACTAGCAAAGTTTACTTGTGCTCAATATTGCAAACTCTTAAGAATGGAAATGGAAAATCAAATTTGAATTGATCGGTTATGGACCTAATGTCTGGAAGCTAGCCTGTGATGGATACAACAAAGAATCCCCCTCTAAGCAAGAACAATAGTGGAATGCTCAGGAAAAATGTAATGTATAAGAACCTTCACAATATGGATAATGAGACAGTGATAAATTTAAATTCTCCAAAAGTAAATTGGGAAAGGTTGCAACTCATGCATGAAGGAGATACTTGTAGCAATAGCGTAGAAAAGGAGAAGAAAAAGGCCCTTTAGAGGGAAAGTGTTCAATCAAACGAGACATGTTCTACTAGTATGAGTGTACCTTATTTTCATGAGGAAAATACATAAGAACAACCCAAGCTTGAATCAACCTTGGCTGAAATAGAAAGATTGAGGAATGAAATCATAAATAAAAACAAGTTGTTACATATATGTGATGAAATAGAGCATGGGTGCAAGGAGGAAATTATTAACTCGAGGAAACAACTTGAAGAAGCAAGGAAAATAGAAGAGGTGATGCATGGTTAATTGAAGCAAACATACCTACAACGTGAAATATTGGAGGTTAAGACTAATTCAACTAGAAATGAATTGGATGAAAAGAATAAACTGTGTAAAAAGCTAGAAGAGGAGGCTGTCTCCATGAAGAACTCAGAAAAGTGCAGTAGATCAAAGAAAGCCATAGTAGATAATGGAGCAGCCCTAAAAATACATGTAGGAGAAGAGACAATTGACATGATGAATAAGGAAACAAACAAAGGAAAGCAACAAAATCAAAAGCTAAAGAATGAGGTGAAGAAAGGGTTTTTTGCAAGAAGGTCATTTGATCTTGGAAATGTGTTGAGAAAATTTGGAAGATCCTAAAGGAGATTATTTGCTCCCTTGAAAGATGTCAAATGTTTTTCATGCCATGAACTTGGACATGTAGCAACAAAATGTAAGATAAAGAAAATCAAGACTAATCATCTAAAGGTGTAGCATACAATGAAGTTCCCTCAAGCAATCAAATAGAGAAGACAACAATCCACCAGATGCACAAATCATTTCTATGGTTAATGTTATTTGTGCAATGGATTTCGACATAAAGATGTTGAATGCAAAATGTATACAAAGAAAAACATGAACTGTGTTGAAAAAAGTAACTAGGTTTAGTCTTCATAATTATCTTTGTACTTGTATCAATATGTAGTTCATGCAAAATAAAAAATAAGAAAAATAAATTTATATTATTATTATTTCATTAGTCAAGCTTGTTCTTCATGCTTCTAGGATTTGTTGAGTCAAAGAATTGTAATTGAGTCAAATTCCTAGTTGGACTTCTTGTAAGGAAAAAGGAAAAAGAATTTTCAAAAATGTAATTTGGGCCAATTCACCTCAAGAAGACAAGTGGGCCTTCCAGGGTGACAATCCGAATCACTCAAAATATGTGTCTTTTCACATGTGATAAAAACTATATATTGGCATACAACCTCTACCAAAATGGAAAGAAATTCAATGCTTTTCTATGATAAGTTATGCGGTGAAAATATGTGAAATTCAAAGGCTACATTATTTTGAAGACTTGCAATTTCCTAATGTCATGTATCTGAAAGAAATGTGAGTTCTCTGTGGCAAATGGTTTGAAGAAAAATGCGATTTCTTTGTGGAAAATGGCCTAAAAGAAATGTGATTACTCTATGGAAAGTTGTATGAAAGAAATGCGAGTACTATATGGAAAATGGTTTGAAAGAAATGCGAGTTCTCTGTGGCAGGTGATTTGAGATAAAAGCAAGTTCCCTGTGGCATATGAGATGAGATTGATGTAAGTTTTTTGAATGAAAATTTCCACAATTGTAATTCATAATGATAAGTAAACGTTTTTGGAGAAACTGTGTTAAGAATTTTTGAAAACAACTGACATTTTGGGTGAATCGTTCAACCATTATTAGGGACATGAAGCAAGAAACATTGATGAAGAGAAAGAGACTAGTCTATTTAAATGTAATGGTGTCGGGAGAGACATAGGAGGAGATACATTAGAATAGGTTTTATTATTATTATTATTAATTACTAAATGGGATATTGTTATAACTATTTAATATTACATTAATAATATAATTATTAATCAATATATTGATACTACTAAAATTGAAATATTATTATTCCCAAAATAGGTTAAAAATAATACAAAAATACTAACCCGAATGCAGGTGTTAACATCTGCAATCAATGATCGAGCCTGCCACGCAGACACCTGGCCTGACGGATGGCAGGCGGGAGATCAACTGGGTACGCGTCATCGGAGGTAATTTAAGGTTTAAGGCAGGTGAATTAAAGCCTGTTCAGTCTCGAGGCAAGCTGGATTTCAATGCGCGCATGGCTACTCTGTCCTTGATTCGGCTCATCAACATGGATCGGCTCAATTCCTCTACTGCAGTTAATGCCTCTGCTCTATATGAAGCTATGCCGCTTCAGTCTCCTTATCTGGTCTTTCCTGTCGTCTTAATCGTTCGGCTCCGAAATTGTCTGGACACCAGCAGCACTCCAGCCATTTCGGGTTCCCTCTGTCTCAATTGATCTCTCAGGTTTTTTGACTCTGTTACAATGCCTCGCAGTCGAGGTATACCGCGTCCGGGGGGTCGGTATGGTATTAGGGCTAGCCCCTCTCAATCTGAGCCTCAACAGATTGCCCCAATTGCCTTGGTCCCTCCCTCATCTCCGTTGTCAGACCAAGAGAGGTTCATCCCGAATAACTCTTACCAGACTTCCAAATTTGTATTCCAAAGTCGACTCAACCAGCCGGTGGTGACAGTGAATTTTACAGTTTTTGTTTCAGAGGAGGAGGGCAGCCAGCTTAGCTCGACCCCTCTGGCTTCCTCTAATTCTCAGGATGACAACATTCTTCTTGGGGATATGACTGGGTTGGTGTTTCATGTTGACCGCATGAATGAGGACGCCCCTATCCAGGAAGTGCCTCAGCAACCTGATCCCGCCAAGGAAGATGACAATGTTTGCGAGCCATCTCAACGACCAACTGGCTGTTTACATTTGGTCACTGATTCTGGTGGAGCGCCGCTTCTGGACGAAGACGGGTTCGTTACTTGGGTCGCCTCTCCAAGCCAGGCGAAGGAGGATATGCAAGCTTCTCCAAGTCAGGCGGACTGAACTCCACTGGGTGCACATGCTATGCTTTTTTGATCTTGTGTCTTCGATTTTACAGCTAAATTCTCTTGTCTGTTTTAGTCTCATGCTTCAGGTAGCAATTTCACCCAACAAAGACTTCAATTTTTGTTTTAAAGTCAGCTATGCTAGGCGCTACTGTGTTTTTGAGGTTACTGAAGGATATGATAACTGTAGTCCGAGTAATTTTTGTCAGTATGTCAGGGACCGAAATCAAATCTTTGAGGTCTGCATTGTAAATCCGGTTGACGGGTTAAACTGTATTGTCCCTGAGTTTTTGGATGAGGTATGGCCTAGGCCTCCTCTGAGGCTTTGACCTCATTGTACACATTTTTTCACTTTTTTAATAGTATTAATATTTACAGAGAAAAAAAAATACAAAAATACTAATTAATTAGTAGAATATGTATATATATTTTTTTATCGTTAAAAGACTATCTAGACTTTTATATTATATTTACATGTAAACTTTACAAACAGTGAGATAGGCTTTCCCGGGCCAGCAGTTGCACCTTGGATAGTTTAGCTTTGAAACAGAAAGCTCCCGCGCAGGGGCAACACCTACAGAACTTCCAAAATCACCTTCAAGACTAACAGAGTCCCTCCAAAATCTAATCGCTGCTGGAGGCCCAAAAGACGTGAGTAGCAGCGTGCTAAGGGGCCTCATTGCGCTTAACAGACCCATGACTGCCCACGCAGGGGCTTTCGACATAAACTGACTGAACCCAACAGTATTGAAAATTGACAATAGACCCGACAAACATAAACCAGACAGACATACGCATAAACTGCCAGCCAACAAACATAGTGATATCCGGAACCGACATACCCGCAGAAGCTTTAATCCTGGATTCGGGCTGAGAGAGGAGGACGTGTGTTGAGTCGGGCTTCAGAGTCCTGGTCCTCGCAGAGACTTTTGTCTTCCACAACGTAGCACCACCCCCGTCCCTCAGGGACTCCTTCCCACATCGCCTTCCATTTGTCCTCTGCAATGCCCTGAGGTGCCGGCCCCATTGGATTTGAGGTGCCGTGCTCAATCTCCTTCCCCGAATTGCCTGCCTCAATCGGGGGCAACACAGCAGGGCTGTCCTTACCAGAACCTCCTGGAGGCTTCTCCAACGTGTCCTCACCAGAGCCTCCTGGAGGCTTCTCCGACGTACCCAGAGGATTTTCAGCTCCATTTCCTTCAGGGATTTTGGTAAAAAGAACTGAAATGTGGGCATTGACTCCTGCATTGTCCACTGAGCTGCCCAGAGTGAACACCACGGAGCCGAATGCCGGAAGCATTGGCCCTCCCTCGCTAGAGCTACCGACCTCCAAGAATTGCCCGACTGGGAGTTGTGTGGCTCTTGCCCGCCTATGACAGTAGCAGCAACAACAATGGTGGTGTTCATCTGCTGCAGGGGTTCGAGAGGAAGATCCTCTCCATGGTCCCCGTCTGCTAGGCTGTCGCTCCCGTAATTTGACCATGTCTTCTTCGCTGCCACCCTCGAATACCTGAGAGAATAGGTGAGAATAGGCACTGTGCAGATTTCGCCCCAATCCCCACACTGGTGAGACGATTTCTGAGCGCCTTCCTCCTGCGCGAGAGTTAACCCTTCTCGCTTCCAATTGTTCCAGAAATCTCTCGAATTGCCCCCCCTTCCTACAGCCGCAGCTTGAATTGCAGCAGCAAGCGGCTTCAACCTCCACCGACTCGCAGTTTCTCTGCTCTCGCACCCCTCGAACCTCGACATGCCAATGAACCCACATCGTCGCGCCGGTTCGTTGATATTGTATTCCATTCCTTCGCTGCAGGCGAGCATTAACTGCATTCTGCGCCACCATCGAAAACCTCTGTCTAACAATGAATGCCCATCGCTTCGATGCTGGGCCATTAAACCTTGACGGCGGTTTATCCTGGAGTATTAAGGTTGACACGGGGCGGCACATGCTGGGCATGTGGCACGCCCCCCCTTGACATGTCATCACCCGCATCCGGGGTAGAATATGTATATTAAATTAATTATAACTATTAAATTATTATTATTATTACTGTGATTGAGATTGATGCAATTTCCTGTTACTGAGATGATGAATTTGGAGGTCTTGACTTGGCATCTTGGAGGTTGGATTTGTGTATTAGTCTCGAGTCTTGGATTTCTCATTTTGATCAGATTCTATAAGAATATGCGTTGGTTGGGTTTTCTCTCTTGTGGGGTTTTTCCTTGGCTTGGAGCCTAAATCTTTGTGTTGATTGTCTTTTGTGATATTCATGTTTTATGTTTTTGGTAATTGTTTGATGAAGATAAAATAATTAAAGAAATACGAAGCCAACAAATATTCGCAAGAAATTATCAAATAGGATAAATCAACCCTGATTTTCTAGCCTATTGATTTATTAACATGGAAGCAAAGCTAAGGCTATAATAAGGAATCCTAACAATCGCGTCCTGTTGTAATTTTTCTTGAAAAATATGTTTAAATCAATCTTCTCTCCCTTTGAAGAAGATCATCATCATGTCTAAGATCTGAAGTCTAAAACATCGAAGGAGGTCCAAAACTTATATTGGCATATCAGTCCAAGATACACTCTCTGTCTAGACTCCAAGCTCAAGAAAAAGGTATGATTAGCCTATGAAATCCATTCGTATTGAAGATCAAAGTCATTATTGAAGCATTCTAAAATGAAATACCTTGAAATACTTGAGACATGTATCATTTTAAGCTTATAAATCTAGGAAGAAAGTACAAATATATATAGTATGCTTTTATAATATTGGTGGAAGATATGATATTTGAAACAATGAAAAGTCTCCTTAATATTATGAAATGCGAAAACTCTGCGATAACCCTAGAAAAATTTGAAGATCCGAACCTGTGATAGAAATCGTACCCAATGGAGATCTAAATAGTTTATAATTGACAAAGGATTGCCTTAATTTAAAATGCCAATACAGAGATGAATAAGAAGGATCTGAACCCTCTGTGAGACACCCAAAGCCTAAAAGTATAATACTTGAAGCAACTCTTTCTCTCAAAGACACCTTTACATATACGTAAGGATTTCTACCATGAAGCTAGTTTTAGAATTCTAGAAGATAACATTATCATTAGAAGATCAAGTAAGTTGAAGAAGACTAAGCTTTACGATTTGTGTGGAGAATCCTAAATTGTTCTCTCAGACTAAAAGTTCAAAGGTCCAAGTTTGTTTGTTGACCCCAAAACTTTAAGACATAAGTTTGAGTCCAAGTTTATTTCTCTGGAAATGAAGAGTCCAATCATAATATCTCTGTGAAGAAGTTAAAGTTTATATATATATATATATTGTTACACTAAAAAATGTCACCATGGCTATTTACAGTTAGTATGGCTCCATCAATAGTCATGCTATCCTCCTGGGCAAGTCTCATGCCTCTGCTCTCCATGTCAAACTTCAAGAAAGAGAGAAAGTCTTTGTAAATGTGTTTATCTCTGGGTACGCAGATTCTCTCGGCCTTACCTGCGGGTACGCACCTAATGTTCACAAAAGCTGCGTATTTGTACGCTCTGTATGTAAAGGGGCAGGTGCGTACCCCTGTAAAGGTCAAAAAGCGCAAGTTTCACTCCAAAAAAGTTACTTGTGGTCATTTCTAGAGGCTTCTAGAAGTATGTTTGACGTGTATGAAGCGCCTCCAAATGGTTCATGTACCCCTACCAAAGAGGAACTTATCCCATCAATAAGGGAGCTATCCCATCCAAAGAGGGGATTATCCCATTGATGGTGGACCTGATTAACTTCCTCTTGAGCACTATAAATACAGGCATTGGGCCAGAAGGAGGGGAGGTTGAAAGCTAAACATTTCTAAGGGTAAATGCTGCTGGAATTAGGACTCCCATTTAGAAGCTTGTGAGGAGAGATTGCCATCTTTGCTTGTTCTATTTGGAAGTGGGTGAGCTTTGTCAAAGTAAAGGAGAACTCTTGATGGACCCTGGGAGGAACTTTCACAACACCAAGGCTCAGGTTGTAATTGTTCCTTTTGTTTCCTATTAATGCAAATGAGTCCATTCTTCTCAATAACTTGTTATTTATGAGTTGTTTCATGTACTCCTTGGTCTATGTGTTAAATATGTTTTATTTTATGAGATTATCAAGTGCTATTTAATCGTTTGATTGTTAGTGAATGCAGGTTTCGAAGTGAAGGAGGAGCTCATCCGGATCAGCGAGGCTGGACTGCTACAACAGCGTTGGACTACAGGTAGGATCTAAACACTTGATTTCTCGTATAGTAAATGCATGTTTAGAGAAGGATTGTTCTTGTTTGTCTTGTTTGTCACTAGAGAGTCTTAGGCTCCTAGGGAGGTTGGTTGTGTCCGCACTATCGACTCTTTCCGCCTGACAAAATGGCGACTCCGCTGGGGATCGAACCCAGAATCTCTGGTTTCGTCCAGAGACAGGTCGATTGCTGGGATTTGTTTTTTCAAAAGCCGGCATTCACGTCGATCCCTCGAAGGTCGAAGCTATCATCAAATTGCCTCCTCCTTCGAGTTTGCGCCAACTCCAAAGTTTGCAAGGGAAAGCAAACTTTTTACGCCGATTCATTCCAAACTACGCCGAGGTCACTAAAGGTTTTACACGGTTGTTGAAACAGAACGCTTAATTCTTTTGGGACGAGATTTCCCAACAATCTTTTGATGCACTTAAACACGCATTGACCCATGCACCGTTGTTGCATCCTCCCAACTACAACCAGGACTACTTCTTATACCTCGCAGCTTCGCATTCCACCATTGGAATGGTGTTAGTTCAAGAAGATGAATTCGGAGCGGAACATGTGATATATTATCTTAGTAGGACATTAAACCCCACTGAGCTAAAATATTCGCATGTGGAGAAATTGGCCCTGGCAGCCGTTCAAGCTGTCCAGCGTTTTCGTCACTACATTCTTCTCCGTAAAACTACAGTTATTTCGGATTGCAACCCTATGATTTATATTTTGACTAAACAACTGCTAGGGGGCAAGTACTCTAAATGGATCGTTATCTTGCAAGAGTTCGAATTGGAGTTTGAGAAGTCCAAGTCTAAGAAATCCTTAGTTTTTGCGGAATTGATGTGTGCTTTCCCGCGTGCTGACACAGAAACTGTGGCAGAGGAGTCCATTGCGGACGAATCTTTGTTTCTTATCAGTACTTTAGATCCGTGGTACGGGGATATAATCATCTATCTCCAAACCCAAACCTTTCGGCCTGAAGCTTCAAAGTCGGAACGTCGAAAAATTCGGTTTCAATCCCAGCAATACAGGATTATTGGAGATACACTTTATCGCCGAGGGGCAGACTCAGTTTTTCGACGTTGTTTAACTCACGAAGAGGCTGAGAGGGTTTTGAATGATTGTCACTCTGGAGCATGTGGCGGTCATATTTCTGGGTATGCCACAGCTCAGAAGGTGTTGCGCGCTGGCTTTTTCTGGCCGTCCATGTTTAAAGATTGTATCATTGCGGTCCGGAAGTGCCACAACTGTCAAGTGTTTGATCGCAAGATGCGCGCACCACCTGCTCCTCTCCATCCTATAATTGCCGTTGGTCCTTTCGCCAAATGGGGTATCGATTTTATTACTTGTAACCCTCACTCGGCCGGGGGGCATGCGTATATCATCCTCGCGGTTGATTATTTTACTAAATGGGTCGAGGCGATGCCTACATTCGACGCAAGCGGCAAAACAGCTGCAGTTTTCGTATTCAATCATATTATAACTAGGTTTGGTGTCCCACAAGCAATCATCACTAACCATGGGAGCCATTTTCGAAACATCATGATGACTGAGCTTACAAGCCAGCTTGGTTTGCGCCACGATAGCTCTACTCCTTATTATCCGCAAGACAACCGTTTGGTTGAGTCTATCAACAAAGTTCTGGTTATCATGATCCGACGAATCATTGGTATTCATCGGTCGAATTGGCACAACATGTTATTTTCAGCGCTATCGACATACCGAACTTCAGTGAAAACTTAAACAGGGTTCACTCATTTCCAGCTAGTTTATGGCTTGGAAGCTGTGTTACCCATTGAATGCGAAATCCCATCACTTCAAATGGCTGTCGAATTACTTCCAGATACTTCCGAAGAGGAGAAACGTTTATTATACTTAGCTCAGTTAGATGAGACTCGACGTGACGCTGCATTGGCAATCGAGACTCACGTGAAGCGAATGAAAGCTCAGTATGATAGAAATGTGACCCCTCGGAGTTTTTCGGAGGGAGACCTAGTGCTGTTATATGATCAAGCTAACGATAAGCTAGGTGCTGGAAAATTCGTTCCTATGTGGCATGGACCCTATATTGTAAAGCGAAAGCTAGCAAAAGGGGCCTATGAGCTGGTAGATTTTGATGGGGACTCTTTGGGTAAACCCAGAAATGGACTTTACCTAAAGAGGTATTATGCTTAAATGGTGGGTATGGAGATTTTTAGTTAGGTTAGGTTTTCTTTCTAGCTAGTATGTTTGTTAGTTTAGATAGTGTGCTTAGCTTAGAAAGTGTGTTTTTCGTCGTTATTCTAGCTTATCTTGGTTTTACTCTTGATATTGCAGATGTCGACGCCTCTCCAAACGTACATTGGATTTGCCAATGGTGCTTGTCGTAGTACACGAAATATCTCTTCCGCAGCTTGGGTTATCTATTCGCCCTCTGACGAGTTAGTTTCTATGCATGGGGTGAGCCTCGGTCAAACGACGAACAACATTGCAGAATACAGTGCAGTGGTTGAATTATTGTCTGAATCTATTTCATTTGGAATTCGACGTTTGATAGTGAGGTTAGATTCTGAACTCGTTGTATTACAACTTAATAGAGTATATGCCATTAGAAATCCTGTGTTATTAAGGTTGTTTTTGAGAGTGCGTCTCTTGGAACGTGAATTTGATTACATTGAATATCAGCATATTCCAAGGTCTTTAAATACATTAGCAGATGCAATTGCTTCTCGAATGTTGGACAGACATTTACGATAATCATGCAAGTAAATTTAAAAAACATTTCATCACATATGTTAAACAAAATGAGCCGGTAATAATGATATATATATATATATATATAGATAGGAGTGTGTCAAAAATATACATCGTCTTCGATCATAGGTTGAAAAACACCTTATGATCGGCAAAAATGATAAGTACAAAAAACCAAAAATGTCATATGTGTCTACAAAAGTGACTAGCCAATCACTGGTGGTGCTCTCTATACGAGACCACTGCCCGCGCTACCCTACACAAGAACCTCCTAAAAGGTCCTGGGACTGCGACCACATAGCGCTGAAGTCGAATGGGAATGTCATCTATGGTGGTCTCTGGTATATCCACCGTCAGACGCTCTAGATCCTGTTCCAGCTCGGCTAAGGTCTCTGCGGCCGCATCCTGTGGGGCTGGTGCTGGTACAACTGGTGCTCTCCTCTCAAAAGCCCAGAGGTTGGCTAGATGCCGTGGACCTACATCTGCATTTTGAAAATTTGTGCTGTCAGTTTTGAGGCGATATATAAAAACAAAAAATATATACATAATTTAAAAACTCGTGAAAAATGAAATACCTTTGTCGTCCCACTGTTCTCCCTGTGGAAGAACCATGTCCGGTTCATTCCGAAAATCCATTCTGGCATAAGGAAAGTCCTGAATAGCAAAGACCTGGCTCTCTAGCCAGTGAAAGTAACCATCAGGAAATCGAAGAACTGCTGCGCCCTCATCAGGATCCCGGGCCATTACGGCAACCCATCTCGTCAACTTAGGCTCCCGAGGAGCCCCAACTGGAACTGTAAGATGCTGGGGGACCAGCATTGGAACTCTCTCTAGGGCAAAGCTCACGACTAAAGGCCCATATCCAAAGGTCTTCAGTTGTCCTCTCTTTGCCCTGGTTAGTTGGCCCTTCAAATTAGCCAACACAGCATCGCACCAGTTGAAAATGGTGCCTTGGAAGCAGTCTATAGCCATCCGCATTTGGGACCCGGTGGCTTGGTGCAAAGCGGCCGCGCCGCAAAGTCTGGTAACAGTAAAGGCTATCACCATAAGTTCAGGTCGGGATATGTACTTGATTTCTATCCCCTTCTCATGGTTTTGGTTGTTGCACCACTCTAGCCGGAGACTAGCAAGGGATTGGCCACCCGGCCTAGTCCCGAATAGAGAAAGTTGCTCGCCCCTGTTAGGCAAGCCAGTGAGAAAATATATGTCGGAGGGCTCTATCTCGAGCTGGTGCTCTCCGATGTAGAAACATTGCTCCTGAATGTTCCACCTTTCAACCAGCCACTCAAGGAACGGCACTTGGCCCCTCATGCCAAGTATGGCCCAGTATTTGTACAGTCCGCATGCTTTTAATGCATCAATGGAAGGTTGATGACCTATCATGGCCAAATCAACGTCCGCGTGCTCTCTTTCACGCCAATCAAGCATGGTGTGCTCCCTGCACATCATAAAACATCAGTGAGGATCCATAAAATTTAAAAATTTTGGTCTATTTTGGAGGTCTGAGGGTTTCAATTTGTGTTTTGAGGGGTACGCACCCCGGCCTTTAGGGACAGAGCGCCCGGACGCAGCTTCCCTTAAGGCCGGGTGCGTACACCCCGTAATTTTCCCATTGGGAAAATATCGGGGTACGCAGGTCAGCAGTGCATGACCTGCGTACCCCGAAGTGCGCATCTTGAAACCCCAAGACCCCCAAAAAATCAAATAAAAGCTTAAAAATGAATTCTAAATGGATGGAAATCAAGAGAGGGGTGTTGTAGAATACCTGGTGAAACGGCGTTCGATTTTGACGGTCGAATTCTCCGCAATCTCCACGGGAAGTTTCTTGTCAAAAGCCCTTTTCTCAACCTCAACAGTAAAATGCTAAAAACGACATGGTAAAAAGTCTTTTTATAGGTTTTTTGGATGAATGAATGCTAAGTTTGTTTATTTTTCACCATGAAAGGACATTTTTCAATGTATTTTTACCCATCTTAAACAGGTATGAGTAATGTGTCATTTTTGTGCAGGACAAAAGGACTTTAGAGTAAAATCATCATTTTTCATGAACCAAAACATCAGAGTCATCTTTTAAGCTCTTTTCTGACTCCTAAAACATGAAAAGATCGCCGAGCATTTCTTTTACACTCGTTAAAACAGAATTAAAAGACGGTCCCCTTATATCTCTTTTCTGACTGTAAAAACAGGAAAAGATTGCCGAGTTTTTGTCGTTTCAAACTCGATATGGAAATAAAACGACGTGTCCTTGATCGCTTTTTACTTTTTAGGTCAGAGACACTAATCATGAAAGTACTCCTTGGTCGCAAGATCAAGCGGTTCTCCCAAGTATTATTTTATACTTTTTCGGGCTTGGGGGACACAAATTTACGAAAAAGTTCAACCTGGAGTCTTCTTAAGTTTTTCAGACTCTCTAAAATTGAAAAACGCCGAGTTTCTCCTATACTGGGCTCGTTAAAATTTCACAGTAAAGGACCTGTTCAATTACAAACAGGAACGAACCACTCCTTCCTAGGGTTCGAATCAAAACTAGGTTGGACTCATTCGAAGGATGAGCTTATAATCAAGCATATGTTATCCTCCTCAAGCTTGTTAAAAATAAATAGGTACTTGCCAGAAACGGTGGGGGAAAAGAGAGAAGAATGAACCTATTTGTTATCCTTTGTTACAAAAGAACCTTATCACCACTCTTGAACACGACACTTTCCGTTCACCTGGGTGGGAAATCCTTTGCCTTAAAATTTGATCAAACCACTTTGAAAGTCTTCAGCCGGGTTCCGGGGATTAACTTTGAGTCATTCGTCACCAAGCCATCTGTTGCGTCGTTATGTGTTCAAGAGGTCTGCAAGAAAAACTTTCATCTGCAAAATACTTGTCATCCATTTGACCATCCCTGAGTCAGTTCTTACAGCAACATTTCTTCAACTTGAACAATGATTTCGTGTTGTGGGCTTGCCTGCAACGGGTCACTTTCTATCGACATCAGCACATTATCTAGAGAGATGACTTAGAGATCGTCAGTACCTTGAAGTCTGCATGCATCAATGGCAGGTTTCTCGCCTTTGACGTCAGTTTACATCATTGACTTTCGATCGAAGGATTCCGTGAGATGTTCGACATCAACTCATTCATTCACATCTCATGGATTGTACTGGGTACTTTGAGAACCATTGACATTACTGGTGGTTTCTCTCACACTTGTTAATAGTTTACATCATCGACTGGTAATCAAGTGGTTTCTACCATGTTCGACATCAACTCATTTAACAATGTAAACTATGAAACGGGAACTGATACTGTTACCCGTTTCGTAGAGATAGCTAAAAAGTGACCTGATTTTGAAAATGGGTGATGCAGAACGCACATGTTTTTTCTAGAGCATAGTTTTTGGCACTTTAGTTTTTTTTATGTACATCACGTTTTAGAATGGTAGTGATTTTCATGCTGATTTTAAAAAGTGAGCATTCTGCATCACACTCATTTCATAAAAGCCCTGTTTTTTGGCTTTAAATTTTTTAATGTATAAAATGTAAATAATTATTTAGTAAATTTGATAATTTTTGAAGTGGTCGTTTTCTTCACATTTCCTTGTTTTTTATTATAATTTTAATTTTTTTTTTCGTGAGGTTTTTACTGTTTTGCATTTTTAAATTAGAAGGTCGATATTTAGACTTTTCGATATTCTACATATTTATACATCCTTAATTAATTTTTCAATCGACATGAAATAATTGTTTCTAAAAAACAATATTTTTTAACAATGGACATAAAAATAACCATTTTTAACATAAATATAACTAAAAAACTACACGTTTTGATAATTTTTTGTTAGAATTGACATGTCAAAATCACAATTTTTATACGATAATTTTAACTAAAAATGGTTAAATAATAGTTTTTTCTATGAATTTCATGTCAAAAAAATAATAAAAATCACTTTTTTTTTCAAAAAATAATGATTAACTTAAAAATCAATGCAAAAAACACATATTACCAATATTGAATGTATAACAACCATAATTGAGTGTTTATTCTTCTCATAAAATGTCAAAGTCAAAACATTGCAAAGCTTGATTTACAAGCATAACTTAAATTTAATCAACAATGTCACGTAATCCAAACTCTTCGTCCTCTAGAGTTTCATCATTGTCCTCTTCCACAATATTTTCTGTTTCATTTTGCTCATTTTCCTCTTCTAATGGGTCTTTGATGTCTGCGAAACTCCCAATGTATGTCTTTCCAAACATTCCATGTAATGGTGGTTGGGGTTCCTTTGCCTTTTTTGCCACACGTGATTCACTAAAGTCCCCTTTCTTCAACCCAATTTCTTGCATTGCATCTGGAAGAAATTGAAGAGCATTAATTCTTTGCTGAATGAAATTGCACTGTACTGGATCTTTTTCAATTGCAATGCAATTTCTTCCTTTTTGAAGGCAACATGCTAGTGTTGTACCTAATTTTCAAGCACAAAAGAAATAATGAACTAAATTAGTACAATGACATATTAATTAAAAAAATAACATATTGAAATTCAATTCCATATAATAAAACTTACCTGAGCCAGAAAATAAATCCAAAACCCAATCTCCTTCATTTGAACAAATGTCTATAAGATAGTTAATCAATAACTGTGGTTTTTGATAAATGTTAACTATCTCTCCTTTTGCTTCTTTGTCTTCATATGTTAGTTTTCTCACAACAGCATCATAACTCAGTATTTGGCTATGACTCTTTCTGTCTACCTGATTAAAAATCATAGACATATGGCTATCATCTTTTGCCCAACTATCAATATGAATGAACTCACAATCATTTATAAATTGTTGATCTTCATTGTGAAGAAGATTTGGCTTTTCCCTGTAACACGAAATAGTAAAAGTTAAATTAACTTGTACATAAATAAATTTTTCAACATTAATCAAATATACATTTTAAACGTCTTACCATGTAAGCTGCATCCTTGAATTTGTTTTCCCCTTGAAGCTTGACAATATCATTGCCAATTGTGTGTCTGAATGAAATGTCACAAATCTCCATAATGGTGATGACGTGACTTCTACAAATCCCGCAACCACTTTACTAAAATCTTGATAAGTATAAGGGTCACTATCATAGTCAATGTTTGGAATATTGAAACCATGGGGAATATCTGCAATGACTAGGGCATAATCCCTTTTAGGTATGAGTTTAGCAATGTCTTCACAGTCGCCTTGTATTACTTGATATTGAATAGTGTCTAGCCCATTCCAAATGAAATGATTAAGAGTTGGATCAAGTTGAATATCCTTAATACGTTGCTTCCTCAGTCTTTCGATCTTTACCTTTTCGATAAAGGTTTTGAAACTATCTGGCACTCCATTATCATCCTTCCTCATCTTTTATAAAATAAACAAATATATGTGTAAGTTATAAATTAAAAATAGTACACAGGTGAATAAAAATGAATGTATAAATCAAGATACCTTTTTAAATGCAAGATAAAAAGATTTTAATGTTGATGTAGAACTTGCATCTGGATAGTTGCGTATGACATCATCCCAACTATCTTCATTAAACAATCTAACCATTTGTTCTTGAATTTTCATGTAAACTTTGTGACTGCATAGATAAAGTAACAAAAAGTTAATATAATGATATGTATAACAAATACTACCAAGAACAACATGTTTTATTTAAAATATAATTATAATCTAGAAATAAATAAGAATATTTCAAGAAACTTACTTTTGAAATTCTTCAGACATTTCCTCCATTGATAATTCCCCTGACCTCACACGAGATAATATTGTTTTGACAATTTTCTCATCTTTCACTCCTTGCATCGCCCTCCAAGGTGTGATAGTCATATCGTCTGGAAGATGCTTCATTTCAGGAGCTAATTTACTGCTGCCACATATGATTGGTTTAGACTTTTTGACCTTCTGATTTTTAATGGCAATGTCTTCCCACATGCCAAAAATCTCATCAATCAACCTCCAAACATCTCCAGTTCTAAATGCCAATTGGAAAATGTTATCAACACCTCTGAATAAATCACTATGTTTGTTGCCCTTTCCACCTTTTGAATTGGTTTTCTCTTCAATTTGATATCCTATTTCCATACAACATTCCTTTCGGAACTCTGCAGTAACTTTTGTCCTATCCCCACCACATTTTTCTTCAAATTCACTATGAATAAATCTAACCCTTTGGATGAAAGTCATAGACATCCTATATTCATTATCTGAATTATGATCCCATGCCACTAACTTTGCTTCTGTATCAGATAAACCAGCGTAAATGATATATTTCATTGTTTCAAAACGTGGGTTATTAGGATATTCCTCCATCAATTGTCTTTGAGCTTCTACAGAATGGTTCCCCCCAAGCACATAATAATTGTATTCAAAACATTTTGACTTATCAAATGCTTCTTTGTTGGGAACTTGAAGTGGATCAACAAGAAGCACATAACTAACCACATGAGCATATGGATTGTACCTCATCAATGTCTTCAAGTTGTGAACATGTAGATGATGTGGCTTTCTAACTTGATATTGACATTGTCCTTCACTTGCTTTATAGGTTTGCCTGACATTAAGCTGAAATGTGCGACCACCATCAATTAAGTTTCTCTTTGTCAAATTCTCTCGAATGACATTTTGTTTTGTTTTGATAATGCCATCTTCTAAATCAGCTCCTGGTGTAATGATTTCTCTGCTTTCTTTTGAAGTTTCACTAGGTTCTTGACTGCTGGTAATGACTGCTTCAAAATCATCAACTCTACTTTTCTTGGTCATAACATTCCCACCAGAGTTATTCTTGGGCATTGTTACTTTTGGATTTTTATGGCTCTTCTCAGTTCCAATGTCATCTTCAGTAATGACAACATATGCTTCATCGTCAATTTCAACTTCATCGTTCTCAAAAGTAACTTGTTTACCCTTGCTAGATTTATCCACCAGAGACCTTTTTTTCTGATTCTTTGGATGTAGTTTTGTAGCATTATCAATTACTTCATTTTGCCTCTTTTCCATATTTTCTTCTGACACTGAGTAAAAACTGCTGACAACTTTCATGATATCAGTCTCAATGAAATGAATGCCTCCCAACCTTATTGAAAAACTTTCAACGAAATTCTGCCAAACAAAATATCATATGTCAATAAAAAACAAAGTTAAAAAATATAGTGAGACACTTTAAAAAACGCAAAATACAAATATAAATAATAATACTTACGATGTTATCTGTCATCTCATTTACGATTTGACTACACAACTTTGTAGATACCTCGCTCGTGTCATACAATGAATATGATAGTTGGTATTTAACCCTTTCATGTGACTTGGGAGCTTTTGTAAGTACGTAAACAACTTCAGTGTTCGTTACCGAACACATATCTACGACTCTTCCCATCACCTCAAAAATTCCACTATCATTCGGTATATCGATATATAGATATATATTCACATTTGCACTTTCTCTTTCTTTCACATACCACATGCTTGATGGAAATTTCACCTCTTTCGAATTCTTCCAGTCTAAAATCATCTTCTTATCACTTGAGGCACTTGATAGATTTGTAGTCATGAGCTGAGGTGGAGTTCGTTCACCAATGTTTCTTTTAGATGCACCTTTATTAGTCTTCGGTCCAGAAAGATTCACTGAAATTCTCTTTGATGCCATTTTCCTGAAAAATAGAAACACATAAATCAGTAAATAATAAAAACATATTGACTTAAAGTAACAACGAAAACTTATCATAAATTTTAATCAACAATTGCCCCTCGCCCGGCAACCTCACCCACCCGCCCGCCTCACCCAAACCCCCCTCCGCCCGGGCTCCCTACCTCTTCCCACACCCACCCACCCCACACCACCTCACCCGCCCGCTCCAAACCTCCTGGCGCCCTCACCCCTTCAGGTGCCCTCGCTCGCCCGTCCGCCCGACGCCCTCACCCAACCACGCGCGTCAACTGAACCCCCCTCCGCCCGGGCTCCCTACCTCTCCCCCAACCCGCCCACCCCGCAACCCATCATGCACCCCTCACCCAACTGCTCAACCCCGCCTAGCGCCCTCACCCACCCCCCCGCCCGGCGCCCTCACCCACCCGCCTGCCTCACCCGAACCCCCCTCCGCCCGGGCTCCCTACCGCACCCCCTCACCCCGCACCTCTTCACCCGCACACCCTGCACCCCCTCACCCGCCCGCTCCTGCCTGCCGGACGCCCCGCCCTGCCTGCCGGGCGAGGGCGCGGGCGGCCCGGGTGGCGCCTGCACGAGGGCACCCAACCCTCGTGCAGGCGCCACCCGGGCCGCCCGCGCCCTCACCCGGCAGGCAGGGTCGCCCTGCCTGCCGAGCGAGGGTGCGGGCGGCCCGGGTGGCGCCTGCACGAGGGTGCCCAACCTCGTGCAGGCGCCACCCGGGCCGCCCGCGGCCTCGCCCAGCAGGCAGGGTCACCCTTCCTGCCGGGCGAGGGCGCGGGCGGCCCGGGTGGCGCTTGCACGAGGGCGCCTTCCCTCGTGCAGGCACCACCCGGGCCGCCCGCGCGCTCGCCCAGCAGGCAGGGCGACCCCTGCCTGCCGGGCGAGGGCGCGGGCGGCCCGGGTGGCGCCTGCACGAGGGAGGGCGCCCTCGTGCAGGCGCCACCCGGGCCGCCCGCACCCTCGCCCGGCAGGCAGGGCGACCCTGCCTGCCGGGCGAGAGCGCGGGCGGCCCGGGTGGCGCCTGCACAAGGGAGCCCTCCCTTGTGCAGGCGCCACCCGGGCCGCCCGCGCCCTCGTCCGGCAGGCAGGGTCGCCCTGCCTGCCGGGCGAGGGCGCGGGCGGCCCGGGTGGCGCCTGCACGTGGTTGGGCGCCCTCGTGCAGGCGCACCCGGGCCGCCGGCGCCCTCGCCCGGCAGGCAGGGCGATTCCCGGAATCGCCCTGCCTGCCGGGCGAGGGCGCGGGGGGCCCTGGTGGCGCCTGCACGAGGGGCGCCCTCGTGCAGGCGCCACCCGGGCCGCCCGCGCCCTCGCCCGGTAGGCAGGGCGATTCCCGGAATCGCCCTGCTTGCCGGGCGAGGGCGCAGGCGGCCCGGGTGGCGACTGCACGAGGGCGCCCAACCCTCGTGCAGGCGCCACCCGGGCCGCCCGCGCCCTCGCCCGGCAGGCAGGGTGATTCCGGGAATCGCCCTGCCTACCGGGCGAGGGCGCGGGCAGCCCGGGTGGCGCCTGCACGAGGGCGCCCCCCCTCGTGCAGGCGCCACCCGGGCCGCCCGCGCCCTCGCCCGGGTGGCGCCTGCACGAGGGCGCCCAACCCTCGTGCAGGCGCCACCCGGGCCGCCCGCGCCCTCGCCCGGCAGGCAGGGTCGCCCTGCCTGCCGGGCGAGGGCGCGGGCGGCCCGGGTGGCGCCTGCACGAGGGCGCCCAACCCTCGTGCAGGCGCCACCCGGGCCGCCCGCGCCCTCGCCCGGCAGGCAGGGCGACCCTGCCTGCCGGGCGAGGGCGCGGGCGGCTCGGGTGGCGCCTGCACGAGGGCGCCCAACCTCGAGGGCGCCCAACCTCGTGCACGAGGGCGCCCAACCTCGTGCAGGCGCCACCCGGGTCGCCCGCGCCCTCGCCCGGCAGGCAGGGGCGCCCAACCCTCGTGCAGGCGCCACCCGGGCCGCCCGCGCCCTCGCCCGGCAGGCAGGGTCGCCCTGCCTGCCGGGCGAGGGCGCGGGCGGCCCGGGTGGTGCCTGCACAAGGGCGCCCAACCCTCGTGCAGGCGCCACCCGGGCCGCCCGCGCCCTCGGCCGGCAGGCAGGGCGACCCTGCCTGCCAGGCGAGGGCGCGGGCGGCCCGGGTGGCTCCTGCACGAGGGCGCCCAACCTCGTGCAGGCGCCACCCGGGCCGCCCGCGCCCTCGCCCGGTAGGCAGGGTCGCCCCGCCTGCCGGGCGAGGGCGCGGGCGGCCCGGGTGGCACCTGCACGAGGGCGCCCAACCCTCGTGCAGGCGCCGACCGGGCCGCCCGCGCCCTCGCCCGGCAGGCAGGGTCGAGGGCGCGGGCGGCCCGGGTGGCGCCTGCACGAGGGCGCCCAACCCTCGTGCAAGCGCCAATCGGGCCGCCCGCGCCCTCGCCCGGCAGGCAGGGCGACCCTGCCTGCCGGGCGAGGGCACGGGTGGCCCAGGTGGCGCCTGCACGAGGGCGCCCAAGCTCGTGCAGGCGCCACCCGTGCCGCCCGCGCCCTCGCCCGGCAGGCATGCGCCCAACCTCGTGCAGGCGCCACCCGGGCCGACCGCACCCTCGCCCGGCAGGTAGGGTCGCCCTGCCTGCCGGGCGAGGGCGCGGGCGGCCCGGGTGGCGCCTGCACGAGGGTGCCCACTTTATAATATTGTAAAACAAATTATCCCATATTAATTGTACAGTAAAACATCCTTGTAACTTCACTTACATATTAAAATCTCATTATCACTACTACTAACATCACATCCAGATTTTCTGAAAATCGTTGAAAGAGGTCGTGAATTTGTGGAGCAGCTAAATCGCTATCAACAACATAATCAACGAAGAATTCTCCTAATTAAAAGATAAGTTAAATTTTTTTCTTGAAAACTTTCATATTAAATTAGTTTCATGAGAAATCGTGAGCACGGTGGGCCCAGCCCTTTCAGGCACTTTAACAGCGCCCCCCCTCACCCGCCTGCCCGGCCCCTCCGGGCGCCTTGACAGCCCCCCCTCACCCGCCTGCCCGACCCGGGCCCCCTCACCCGCCCGGCCCACACACACCGTCCCCCCTCACCCGCCTGCCCGGCTCGGCCCAGGCGCCCTAACCCCCCAGCCCCACCCCTCCGGTCGAACCACCCACACCCCCCTCACCCGCTCGCCCGGCCCGGGAGCCCTCACCCGCCCGCCCAACCCCTCCCGGCGCCCTCACCCGGGCACCTCACCCCTTTGGATGGGCCACCCACCCCCGGGCGCCCTCACCGCACGCCCCACCCACCCCCGGGTGACCTGACCCGCCCGCCCGCACGGCACGGGCGCCCTGACCCGCCCGCGGGCGCCCTGACCCACCCGCCCTCGCCCCCCCTGACCCGCCCGCCCGTTCGTCCTACCTGCCCACGGGCGCCCTCACCCGCCCGCTCGCCACACCCGACCGGCCCGCCCGTGGGCGCCCCACCCGCTCGCCCGCCCGCCCCACCCACCCGCCCGCCCGCCCCACCCACCCGCGCGCGCCCTCACCAGCCCGCCCGACCCACACCCGGGCGCCCTCAACCGCCCGCCCGACCCACCCCCGGGTGCCCTCACCCGCCCACCGCCCGCCTCACCCACCCTCCGCCCTCGGCCTCACCCGCCCTCCGCCCGCCCGCCTCACCCGCCCTCCGCCCTCGGCCTCACCCGCCCTCCGCCCTCGGCCTCACCCGCCCTCCGCCCGCCCGCCCCTCGTGCAGGCGCCACCCGGGCCGCCCGCGCCCTCGCCCGGCAGGCAGGGCGATTCCGGGAATCGCCCTGCCTGCCGGGCGAGGGCGCGGGCGGCCCGGGTGGCGCCTGCACGACGGGGGGCGCCCTTGTGCAGGCGCCACCCGGGCCGCCCGCGCCCTCGCCCGACAGGCAGGCCAATTCTCGGAATCGCCCTGCCTGCCGGGCGAGGGCGCGGGCGGCCCGGGTGGCGCCTGCACGAGGGGCGCCCTCGTGCAGGCGCCACCCGGGCCGCCCGCGCCCTCGCCCGGCAGGCAGGGCGATTCCCGGAATCGCCCTGCCTGCCGGGCGAGGGCGCGGGCGGCCTGGGTGGCGCCTGCACGAGGTTGGGCGCCCTTGTGCAGGCGCCACCTGGGCCGCCCGCGCCCTCGCCCGGCAGGCAGGGCGATTCTCGAAATCGCCCTGCCTGCCGAGCGAGGGCGCGGGCGGCCCGGGTGGCGCCTGCACGAGGGGCGGGCGGGTGGAGGGCGGGTGAGGCCGAGGGCGGGTGAGGCGGGCGGGCGGAGGACGGTTGAGGTCGAGGGCGGAGGGTGGGTGAGGCGGGTGGGTGAGGCGGGCGGTGGGCGGGTGAGGGCGCCCGGGGGTGGGTCGGGCGGGCGGTTGAGGGCGCCCGGGTGTGGGTCGGGCGGGCTGGTGAGGGCGCCTGCGGGTGGGTGGGGCGGGCGGGCGGGTGGGTGGGGCGGGCGGGCGAGCGGGTGGGGCGCCCGCGGGCGGGCCGGTCGGGTGTGGCGAGCGGGCGGGTGAGGGCGCCCATGGGCGGGTAGGACGAACGGGCGGGCGGGTCAGGGCGGGCGAGGGCGGGTGGGTCAGGGCGCCCGCGGGCGTTTTTGGAGGGCGGGTCAGGGCGCCCGTGCCGTGCGGGCGGGCGGGTCAGGTCACCTGGGGGTGGGTGGGGCGTGCGGGTGAGGGCGCCCGGGGGTGGGTGGCCCATCCAAAGGGGTGAGGTGCCCGGGTGAGGGCGCTGGGAGGGGTTGGGCGGGCGGGTGAGGGCTCCCGGGCCGGGCGAGCGGGTGAGGGGGGTGTGGGTGGTTCGACCGGAGGGGTGGGGCTGGGGGGTTAGGGCGCCCGGGCCGAGCCGGGCAGGCGGGTGAGGGGGGACGGTGTGTGTGGGCCGGGCGGGTGAGGGGGCCTGGGCCGGGCAGGCGGGTGAGGGGGGGCTGTCAGGGCGCCCGGAGGGGCCGGGCAGGCGGGTGAGGGGGGGCGCTGTTAAAGTGCCTGGAGGGGCCGGGCCCACCGTGCTCACGATTTTTCATGAAACTAATTTAATATGAAAGTTTTCAAGAAAAAAATTTAACTTACCTTTTAATTACGAGAATTCTTCGTTGATTATGTTGTTGATAGCGATTTAGCTGCTCCACAAATTCACGACCTCTTTCAACGATTTTCAGAAAATCTGGATGTGATGTTAGTAGTAGTGATAATGAGATTTTAATATGTAAGTGAAGTTACAAGGATGTTTTACTGTACAATTAATATGGGATAATTTGTTTTACAATATTATAAAGTGAATATTATTGATTTGTTTTACAACATGTTGAATGTGGGATAATTTGTTTTAAAATATTTTAAAGTGAATATTGTAGTATTGGAAAGCGAATATTATATGGTTTAACTATTATAATAATTGTAGAAGTTGTAGTGTACAATTTTAATTATGATTTCATAAAAAAATTTAGTTTACATTTTCCAATAAATTGTAGAACAAAGTAATAAAGGTAAATAAATTTAACAAATTTTTTGGAGGGAAATATTTTCGCGAAACTTTTTGGAGGGAAATATTTTCGCGAAATTTTTTGGAGGGAAAATTCGATTCTTTAAGCTATATAATATCTTTAGGAGACTCTCCATTTGTATCATTCAACATCTTCTATTTGAAAGGGATGGATTGTTCTGATAGTTAAGTTTCGATTTATACACCATCAACATCTGCATCGCGTAACAACTCTATTCATATTGAACATAGCGGGAATTCTTCCACTATGAATAGAAAGTCACTTCTTCCACTTAGTCCTGATTCTAAGGACTATGAGAGCAGCACTGATGAAAGAGGAGATGGATAATTTCAAATAAATAAAGAGTCACATATTCCACTTAGTCCTACTTCTAAGGACTATGAAAGCCGTAGTGATGAAGAGCATGATGGTGAAGTTCAAAAGAACAGAGTGTCACGATGTCCACTTAGTCCTAATTCTGAGGACTATGAGAGCAGCAGTTTTGAAGAGCATGATGGTGAAGTTCAAAAGCATGGAGGGTCACGGTGTCCACTTAGTCCTAATTCCGAGGACTATGAGAGCAGCAGTTTTGAAGAGCATAATGGTGAAGTTCAAAAGAAGGGAGTGTCACGGTGTGCACTTAGTCCTAATTCCGAGGACTATGAGAGCAGCAGTTTTGAAGAGCATAATGGTGAAGTTCAAAAGAAGGGAGTGTCACGGTGTCCACTTAGTCCTAATTCCGAGGACTATGAGAGCAGCAGTTTTGAAGAGCATAATGGTGAAGTTCAAAAGAAGGGAGTGTCACGGTGTCCACTTAGTCCTAATTCCGAGGACTATGAGAGCAGCATTTTTGAAGAGCATAATGGTGAAGTTCAAAAGAAGGGAGTGTCACGGCGTCCACTTAGTCCTAATTCCGAGGACTATGAGAGCAGCAGTTTTGAAGAGCATAATGGTGAAGTTCAAAAGAAGGGAGTGTCACGGTGTCCACTTAGTCCTAATTCCGAGGACTATGAGAGCAGCAGTTTTGAAAAGCATAATGGTGAAGTTCAAAAGAAGGGAGTGTCACGGTGTCCACTTAGTCCTAATTCTGAGGACTATGAGAGCAGCAGTGATGAAAAGCATGATGTTGATTTTCAAAAGTATGGAGTGTCAAAGTGTCCACTGAGTCCTAATTCTAAGGACTATGAGAGCAGTAGTGATGAAAAGCATGATGTTGATTTTCAAAAGCATGGAGTGTCACGGTGTCCAGTTAGTCCAAATTCTAAGGACTATGAGAGCAGCAGTGATGAAGAGTGGGATGATGAAATTCAAAATATTGGAGTACCACAGTGTCCACTTAGTCCTAATTCTGCGGACTATGAGAGCAATAGTTATGAAGAGCGTGATGATGAATTTCAAAATAATAGAGTGTCACTGTGTCCTCTTAGTCCTAATTCTGCGGACTATGAGAGCAGCAGTGATGAAGGACAGGATGATGCACTTAGTCCTAATTCTAATGAGTATAAAGGTAGTAGTGACAAAGGACGGGATGTAGCATCTTCAATAAGTAAGTCACATTTTCAACGTAGTCCTAATTCTATGGACTATGAGAGTAGCACTGGCAATGCATATGAGGAAGAATATCCATTAAACATCGAGTCAGATTTTCCATTCAGTCCGAATTCTAAGGACTACGACAGTAGCACTGAAGAAGCAGAAGATGAAGAATATCCTCCAAGTCAATATTTGAAAAGCAGAGCTGATCATAGTGTGGATAACATTCCTCTTAATGATGATGAAAAGCCTTATACAAATGATGATCAAATGATGGAGATGTTGCCAAGAAACATTGTATCAAGGAGTAGGAGCAGGCCTTTTCGTATCAATGCGAGTTGTTCTAGTTATACAAGGGGTAGAGCAGAATATCTGACGAGAAGAAGTTCTATCAGTGCTCTCATTTCAAGTGAATGTTGCCAAAAAGATTGCTTGAAACATATGGATTTCAAATTTGCATTAGAAAGCAGGAAGAGATATTTGTCAATGAATAAAAGCATGCAAAATTCATATTTAGTTGGGTGCATGCAATCTACATTGTCAGGTTATGATTATCATATTGGGACTTTTTTTATCTGTAGAAAAGGTTTCAAAATGTTTCATTCGATTGGGAATTTTCGTCTCTCGAGAATTCAAGAAAATTTGGAAAAGGATCCCACTTTTTATTCAGAAGTACGTCATAAAAAACACTTTGGTCCATTATCAAATATTGCAATGTCATGGATGAAAGATTTATTTTCAAAGCATGGAGAGTGTATGCCAAATGGAGAGACAATACATATTCCAGATAATTTTTCAAGACGAGAAATCTACAACTTATACAAAGAATATGCAGAAGGTGCTGAGGGACATGGCCAATTTATTACATATCAATATTTTGTGAAGGTATGGAAGAAAGAATTCAACAATGTCCGTATTCCTAAGAAGACAAGGATGGGGATTTGCAGTACATGTGCTTCTCTTAAATCAAAAAGGGACAAAAGTGAAGGCTCAGAAAGAGGTAAGCATTTATAACTTTAACTTTTAAAATTGTATAGTCATCAACTATGAAAACATATTTCTTAATGAATCTCTTTTATGTTGTGTAGATTTAATTGTCAAACAACTTCAGGAGCATCGCGAACAACAAACAAACGAAAGGAAGAAGTTGTACAAGCATCGAAAAAAGTGCTATGATAATCCGAATAAATATTTGGGTTTGATAATTGATGGTATGGACCAGAAGAAAACACTTTTACCACATTTTGCTCGCACACCCAAAAATTTACAGGAGGAAAACTTTATTCAATTTCACTTGGTCGGTTGTATGGTCTTCAATGGGAAAATGTTGCCAAGGGTGTACTTCACAGCTCCAAATATTCACAATGATGCAAATCTGACCATAACTATAATTCATGATGTGATTTCTCATTGGTCTGGTAATCTTCCTGAAGTTTTGTATCTACAATTGGACAACACTTGCCGTGAAAACAAAAATCAGGTTGTTTTTGGATATCTAAACATGCTTGTTGAATTGGGAATTTTTCAGAAGGTAAAGGTTGGTTTCCTTCTTGTTGGGCACACTCATGACCATATTGATTAGATGTTCAGCCGTTTTTCAGTCACATTGAGGAGGAAGGAAGTTGGTAGCTTGCCATCACTAATTGAATGTATTAAGAAATCATACATGCCAGAGCCTACTTTTGATGTGTTGGAAGAAACTATTGACATGCGAAGGCTTATTCTGGGATCATATGGTGAGGGGAGATGCATTGAACAACTTAATGACATTAGCTTCCAACATCAATTTCGTATCAAAAAAATTGATGGGAACACACTAATATGGGGCAAGAAGTATTCAACTACTACAGAATGGGCACCGTCATCAGGATTGAAATTTTTGAAGTTCATTCCAGATCATCCAATATTTGCATCAAAAATATTGTTATTACAATCAGTTGGTGAAGTTCAGAATGCACGTAGACAGAACAGGGCTATAAATTATTCTGATTTCCTGGAAGAAATTAAAAAATGTATTAGATATACATATGAGTACTTTGACATTGCTGATTCTGTTTGGTGGGAGTCGTTTTTCAATAATCAAAGTGATATCATTTCGACAACAATAAATGAAGATATACCTTTGAAAAATCCATTTATTTGGCCACATAATGTGTCGAATGAACATGAGGAAGTAAACATTGTTGAACAGCAACAATCTCAAGGTATTATTAATTCTTCACAGGCAGAGGAAAGAGAGATGTATATTGGTTCCAGAAGATCTCGTGCACAACGTGAAGCCATGGAAGACCTTTATAGGGGTTCAGTACAGGATATTAAGGAGGGTTGCATGATTGCAGTGCTAGCAGATGGAGATCCCAATGGCTATCCATTTTGGGTTGCTAAAGTTATAAAGGTATTTACAGAAAATGAGGATGTTACAAGTGTTGAAGTACATTGGTATGCCACAAATACACACCCATTCAATGGTGTGTATAAGCCAGAGATGGTAGTTGACAAAAAAAATGGCGGAAAAAGAAAAAGAAAGGGTACAAATGTAAATCGCCGCCGCACAGACATATTAAAATTGGAGGATGTAGACATACTTGTTTATGACTTCAATTTAACAAAGAGAGGAACTCTTCGCTTAAAGACGATAGAGATTCTGAAAAGGTTGTTACCAGAAGGAACAATGTTGACATGGGAGTCACCTGAAACCAGTCGTAGATCTAGAAGAATTTTGAGACCTGAAATGTTGGGCATGCATGTGGACTCAGATGGGGCACTAGTTGATGAAAGAGAAGAATATGGAACATCTTCGTCAGCATCCAGTCACTAATCTGAAGATGTGAATTCTGATGGTGTGCCAGAAAACATGAGTGATTTTGAATAGTTGTTTAAGACAGTTTATATAACTGATGTATGCATCGTATCTTCAAATAAAATTAATGTTTTCCATATGGTGCTAAATGAGAAGTTATGAGGCATTTTTATGTTGTTGGATTATATGTCTTAGTTATGATAAATTTTATTGTTTAAAATATCTACAATGCAATATTAAATTAGAGATATAAAATATGTTTTATTCAATATACAAATAATGACTTTTGAATGCATTTAGTGATGTAATTTGTTCATAATGTCATGGTTTTTTTTTTTTTTTTTTTTTTTTTTTTTATAGTTGAAAAATTTTCAATTTTTTTTTTATCTAGCATGTTATGGTTGAAAACATGTTAAATTTATACTTAGTAAAGAAAAATGATATTCTACCAAAAACATTAGTGTGTTTTTTCCCGCATAAACAACTTTGTTTGACACATAGAAATTTGGTTTTATTAGCATTTTTTTTAAATACTGAAAATTGACCCTAAAAAAAAAACATTGTTCCAGTGTCATCAGTTTCATTTTGAAGCTATATTTTGCACGAAAATTTCATAGTAAATTTTGTAGTCACTGCCAATTTTAAAACATGTTCAAAATTGACGCCTAAAAAATAAAAACATCGTTCCAGTATACACACTTTTCGTTTTGAGCACTGTTTTTGATGTTTTTTTGGGGTTTTTTGGCCAGAGTTCCCGTTTTGAGTTTATAGTTCCCGTTTCATAGTTTACATTGTTATTTATTCGCATGGCTAGAATCGTACCAATTCGGGAAGTAGAAATGAAGACCCTGGATCTAGTTTCCACCATCCAGGCTGCGAGGAGTTTTGTATTCATTATCTAGTAGACTAATCATAAACAGATGGCTGCGCCCATACTGTGTCTACAAAAGTCTATGATTATGATGTACTGCAAGATCATTCCTGTATCAGAGTAGTTAGTCTGTTAGTTAAAGTTTTGATCTGAGTATGGGAATGCCTACCTCAGCGATGATATAATCTTATACATGTATTTTGTGTTGAAAATTGCAGGTTCTGACCAGGCTCTCCACGAGATAATCCTTGAAATGATAAAGCGCTTCACCCTTCCTAGATAATACAAAACCCTAATCTACTACAGGCTTCGCACTTTAGGGGGCAATCTGTTACACTAAAAAATGTCACCATGGCTATTTACAGTTAGTATGGCTCCATCAATAGTCATGCTATCCTCCTGGGCAAGTCTCATGCCTCTGCTCTCCATGTCAAACTTCAAGAAAGAGAGAAAGTCTTTGTAAATGTGTTTATCTCTGGGTACGCAGATTCTCTCGGCCTTACCTGCGAGTACGCACCTAATGTTCACAAAAGCTGCGTACTTGTACGCTCTGTATGTAAAGGGGCAGGTGCGTACCCCTGTAAAGGTCAAAAAGCACAAGTTTCACTCCAAAAAAGTTACTTGTGGTCATTTCTAGAGGCTTCTAGAAGTATGTTTGACGTGTATGAAGCGCCTCCAGATGGTTCATGTACCCCTACCAAAGAGGAACTTATCCCATCAATAAGGG
Source organism: Pinus tabuliformis (assembly GCA_031772625.1). Taxonomy (NCBI): domain Eukaryota; kingdom Viridiplantae; phylum Streptophyta; class Pinopsida; order Pinales; family Pinaceae; genus Pinus; species Pinus tabuliformis. The sequence goes on along the minus strand of CM062810.1, from coordinate 925,868,479 downwards.
AGATATCCCATCCAAAGAGGGGATTATCCCATTGATGGTGGACCTGATTAACTTCCTCTTGAGCACTATAAATACAGGCATTGGGCCAGAAGGAGGGGAGGTTGAAAGCTAAACATTTCTAAGGGTAAATGCTGCTGGAATTAGGACTCCCATTTAGAAGCTTGTGAGGAGAGATTGCCATCTTTTCTTGTTCTATTTGGAAGTGGGTGAGCTTTGTCAAAGTAAAGGAGAACTCTTGATGGACCCTGGGAGGAACTTGCACAACACCAAGGCTCAGGTTGTAATTGTTCCTTTTGTTTCCTATTAATGCAAATGAGTCCATTCTTCTCAATAACTTGTTATTTATGAGTTGTTTCATGTACTCCTTGGTCTATGTGTTAAATATGTTTCATTTTATGAGATTATCAAGTGCTATTTAATCGTTTGATTGTTAGTGAATGCAGGTTTCGAAGTGAAGGAGGAGCTCATCCGGATCAGCGAGGCTAGACTGCTACAACAACGTTGGACTACAGGTAGGATCTAAACACTTGATTTCTCGTATAGTAAATGCATATTTAGAGAAGGATTGCTCTTGTTTGTCTTGTTTGTCACTAGAGAGTCTTAGGCTCCTAGGGAGGTTGGTTGTGTCCGCACTATCGACTCTTTCCGCCTGACATATATAGATATAATCCATTCTCCAAAGTATCTGAAGCAAGTCCAAATTTTCCATCACTATGGAAGCAACTAATAGTGGCTTCAAATCCGAATAGAGTAACCAAAAGTATGTGATATAAGGAAGAGGCTCGAATTTTGTGACATCAAATCTCAAGCATATAAAATTGAATTCCTGTGATGACAATCTCTTTATGATACGAGCCTATGATAGACCCTTCTACACATGTGATAAATATAAGAAAGGAAAAAGGAGAACAAGAACATGACAAGGAATGCAAGAACCTTAAGCATATTGTGGCATGCAAAGTATATCCATGACATTATTCTTCTTCAACGTGAATCAAAACAATATCACTACACAAGATGAAAGACTGACATCCGAACTTATGAGAAACGATTGTCATCTATATCAAGATTAGTGAAGTTACTAGTCTAAACCTTACCATGACATTACATTACATTTGTGGCACTATTATATTATGAGGTTTACACCAAGGAACAAGGGACAAAATTTATTATAATTCAAAGTGAAAGAAATCAAAACCATATGGGGAAAATAATCGAACTCATCAATAGAAGCTGAGAACTTTGTGACAAATATAAATAAAGTGAAGCAACTATGTTACCTCTCTCCCCATACATAATAGAAGAATGGACCTCAACATGAAGCCGATCTATTTGATTTATAAGCTATATGAGACTTGAAGTATGTGGACATATTTGAATGAAGTGTGGGCAATCTAGTACCATACTCAAAGGCTATAATGGAGAACAGGTAAAATGAAAAGAGGTATGCATCTCTTGAAAAAGGTTTTGTGTAGATATATATCATTATCATTTGAAGTATTTTCTTGCATGTGAAGACTAGGAATGAAATGAATTTTATTTTGATAATTTGCTAATGATATTTCCAGGGTTTGTACATTGAATTGAAAAGTTTTGAAGACTTTTGAAATTTAGGGCATGTGAACCTGTTGTAGTGAAAACACAACACCCCCATTTTATTCTATCATAATATGTTGGAAATAATACTGAGAGGGGGGGTGAATCAGTATTATCTAATTCTTTTAATAAATCTTCTTTATTTGTTCTTTGAATTATTTTTGCATGTCAGTACCATAAAATAATGAGCATGAACAAAAGAAAACAGATGGTCACACCAAAGAACACAAGATGTAAGGTGGAAACCCAATGTGGGTGAAAACCACCTGCTGCAATATGTCTCTATCTTCTTTCAAATTAGAAACTCCTTTACAATGGTTTTGTACTGGTGCAGTCCTTTACCAGTACGCAGGCTGCAACCTGCAGAGAGCTACAACTCTCTCTCGTTTTCCAGACTCTCCTGGAAGGGAGCTACAACCCCCTACTTCTTTTCTTACAAGGACCACTTTTCATAAATTTTCAAACTGGATCCATAAGCATCAATTGATCATCAAGTATAAGGGAATCACCCAATCAACTGTAGTAACCAGATCAACAATAATAGGACCAAACCCATAACACAACAATGATAAACAAAGATTTTAAGAGAAGTAAGCACCCTGCTCAACTGCTTGCCTGCTTACGTAAGCACCCTGCTCAACTCCTGGCTTGCTTACTGTACTCACCCTGCTCAACTGCTTGCCTGCTTACAGTACGTACCCTGCTCAACTGCTAGCCTGCGTACCGAACGCACCCTGTTCAACTGCTACCCTGCGTACCTCGCTCTGAGTCTATTGAACTGCCTGCATATGTACGCACCTGCAACCCTTCTGTGCCTGCGTATCGGCGCACCTGCAGCTCTTCTGTGCCTGCGTACCGGCGCACCTGTAGCTCTTCTGTGCCTGCGTACCGGCGCACCTGAACCCTTCTGCGCCTGCGTACCGGCGCACCTGAAACGCTTCGTTCCTGCGTATGTACACACTTTTCTCTTACTGCACCTGCGTACCTCCGGGCATAGATGATTTCAAGACTTCAGAAGTAACCCAGACAGTCAGATCTACAGATCTGAACATGCGCCGAAGAGATCTCGGTCCATCAGTAGATTCGTCTTGTTTAGATCTAGACCAGATCTAGCCCTCATAAGATATTCAACCCAAAACATGCACTAGCCAAATGATCTCCTTTGCTTTATATAGGAAAGCTCTTCCTTAAATCATGGATCAATACCACGAGCCGACACCATAATAACACAATACCGTCGGCTAAATACCAAGAGTAAAACATAAGAAAACCCCACATGTGAATTTCTTTGCCTTGAAATGTGTGCATTGGGGGTACGCACCTCCTGAATGGGATAACTGCGGGTATGTACGCACTTTATGTAATACTGACCTGTGTGTACGCACCTTATGCAAGGTGTACCTGCGTACCCCTTATTTTCTTCAATATTTGATAGCTGACCATCAATCTCTGCTGCTGACTTGAAGTACTGTGATCTACCACCTAAATGGGTTGCCATCAAGGACAACACTTTAGCCATAATGCCAACAATCTCCCCCTTTGGACTTGATGGAAACCTCAAAGCTTCAGCTTTATTCTCCCCCTTTGACATCAAGGGCAAAGGGTTATGCTCCCCCTAAGAACATGCTCCCCCTGAATATGAACCAGATTTGCATCGATGAACCATAATCCACCATGAAGAGATAGAGACATATTGCAGCTACTTCCAAGATCTCCTTCTGCACATCCTCCATAATGCCAACAATGCATTATATGCTCCCCCTGAACCTGTACCATCAATCAGAAGAGGTTCAGCAATAAGATGATGCATCAACAACCCCCAGCTTTTGCCTGAGGTATTCAAAAGTGTCCCTGGGCAATGGTTTGGTGAGAATATCAACAACTTGTTCCTTAGAAGGAACATACTCCAACTTGACCTTCTGTTCAAGCACTTGTTCCCGGAGAAAATGATACTTGATTGGTATGTGCTTGGTTTTTGAATGCATAACAAGATTCTTTGAGATGCTGATTGCACTTGTGTTATCACATATGATGGGGATTGGTGGTGTACAAGTGATTTGAAAATCCTGCAAAGTCTGCATCATCCAAAGGAGTTGGGTGCAACAAGATGCAGCAGCAATATATTCCGCTTCAGCTGTAGACAAGGCAATTGAACTCTGTTTCTTGCTGAACCAAGATACCAGTCTGGAACCCATAAAGAATGCACCACCACTTGTGCTTTTCCTGTCATCCACGCTTCCGGCCCAATCTGCATCTGTATAAGCATGAAGTGTAAGATCTGTATCTCTAGGATACCATAAGCCATAATTTTGAGTCCCTTGAAGATATTTGAAAATTCTCTTCACTGCCTGAAGATGAGTCTCCTTCGGATTTGCCTGAAATCTTCCAACTATTCCAACTGCATGCATGATGTCTGGTCAGGTACCTATCAAATAAAGTAAACTTCCAATCATAGATCTGTAGGTTGGTTGATGTACTGCTGTAGATTCATCATTTGCACTGAGGCTACATCCTGTGACCATGGGTGTACATACTGGTTTTGCATCTTCCATACCATATTTCTTCAAAATCTGTTTGAGATACTTGGTTTGAGATAAAAAGATTCCTCCTTCTTTTTGTTGGATTTTCAAACCAAGGAAATATGTCAGTTCTCCTAGCAAGGACATTTCAAATTCTTTCTGCATGACCGAGGCAAAACTTTGACTCATAGCTTCTTCATTGCTCCCAAAAATAATGTCATCTACATACACAACAAGTATTAGCAATTTGTCATTTTCAACTTTTATATAAAGATTGCTATCTGTTGATCCTTTTGAAAAACCTTGTTGATGAAGATATTTGTCCAAACGATAGTACCAAGCCCTTTGAGCTTGTTTGAGACCATAGAGAGCCTTTTTCAATCTGCATACAAGATTTGGATCATTTCCAAGAATGAACCCATCTGGCTGTTCAATGTACACTTCTTCTTCCAAGTCTCCATTTAGAAAGGCTGATTTCACGTCCATTTGAAATACTTTGAAGTTTTGAAAACTTGAGAGAGCAAGGAACATTCGGATGGCCTCAAGTCTTGCAACAGGAGAAAAGGTTTCTTCAAAGTCTATTCCTTCTTGCTGCGCATACCCTTTACAAACAAGTCTGGCTTTGTTTCTAATTACTTCTCCATTTTCATTCAATTTATTTTTGAAGACCCATTTTGTTCCGATAACATTCTTATCTTTTGGTCTAGGAACCAACTCCCAAGTGTTGTTCTTTTCGATCTGCTCAAGTTCTTCATCCATTGCTTTCACCCAACATTCATCTTTGCATGCCTCTTTCACATTTTGTGGTTCAGTAGAGGAGAGTAATGCCAAATAGCTTGAAGCTTCTGCAACTGTTCTTCTTGTTTGTACACCTGCTTCTTTTTGCCCCATAATCTGAGATTCTGGATGATTCTTCTGAACATATCTGGATGGAGTCTTTTCTTCTATTCTTGTTTGCTCCTCTGGTTCTTCTTCTTGAGGTTATTCTTGAGGTTCTTCTTCTTCATCATTCTGTCGTTGGGGGTAGCCTTCATCTTCTTCGATGTCTTCATGATGTACTTGCCTAGGAATGTATCCCTTTTCATCAACCACTACATCAATGCTGTCAACAATTCTGCCAAGTCTTTTATTGTAGCATTTGTATGCTTTGCTATGTGGAGAGTAACCAAGAAGAATGCCTTCATCTGCTCTAGGTTCAAGTTTGCCAAGCTGCTCATCCGTATTCTTGATATAGCATTTGCTCTTAAAGATTTTGAAGTGCTTTACCGAAGGAGTCCTACCACTCTAGAGCTCATGAGGAGTTTGAGTGCTGTTCACCCGGAGATTTGTTTTGTTGAGAATAACAACCGCAGCATGTGCAGCTTCACCCCAGAAGGTTGCGGGAGTTCCTGACTCATCAAGCATAACACGAGCCATTTGTTGGATTGTTCTGTTCATCCTTTCCACAACTCCATTTTGCTGAGGAGTTCTTGCTATAGAGAATTCTCTTCTTATCCCATGTTCTTCACAGAAATCGAAAAACTCATTTGAAGTAAATTCCCCACCTCTATCAGATCTGAGGCACTTAATTTTGTGACCTGATTGATTTTCAACCAAGGCTTTGAAGGATTTGAATTTTTCGAATGCTTCATCTTTGTGCTTCATAAGTCCTAACCAGACAAACCTGGAGAAATCGTCAATGAATAATATCAAGTATTCTTCTCCTCGAGGTGTTCTTTTCCTGAAAGGACCACATGTATCTGTATGTACTAGCTCAAGAGGCATGCTAGCTGATCCTTCTTTCTCTGGAAAGTTAGTTCTGGTTTGTTTTCCAAACTGACATGATTTGCATATGGTGTTGTCAGGAATTTTGATATCTGGAAGATCACGAACTGCCTGATATTTGCATGCTTTCCTTATTTGTGAAAAGCTTAGATGTCCCAACCTCCGATGCCATAACCAGTGCTCATCATCCTTGCTCAGATAGCATTGTTGTTGTCCTTCTTCAAATATCTACAGATTATTTGGAGTTCTTTTGCCTTTGATCACTGTTTTACCTGTATCAAGATCACGAACAAGACATCCATTTGATCTGAATATAACCTCGGTTCTTTGATCACACATCTGGCTGACACTTAGACGATTATGCTTCAATCCATCAACATGCAAAACATTTCCAGCCTTGACCTTTTCTTTTAACTGAGCAATGCCTTTTCCTTTTATAGTTGCAGGAGTATCATTTCCAAAAGAGACTTTCTTTCCCTTTTCTAGAGTAGAATAAGACTCAAGTTTTTCTTTATCACCTGTCATATGCTTCGAACATCCACTGTCAATGTACCATAGATTTTCCTGTCCCTCTGCATAAAATGCTATCCCACATCTTTCTGTTTGAGGTTCCTTTATTCTCCATGTTTTGGTGCTGAGGCTTGTTCCTTTTTCTGCTGAAACCTGCTCCTGCATTCAGAGTCTTCATGACCAAAGTTATTGCAAATAGAACATTCAACTTCATTTTCAAGAATCGAAAAGTTGTTATAGGTCCTTTTTGTAATCCCTGTCATACTTCTTTGTTTTTGAGCTTCCCTAGTCATGATCGTTTTATATGCAACACATTGAGCTGCTTTGTGACCAAAGTTATGGCAAGAAAAGAATTGTCCATTGAAGAAACTTCTGCGGTTATCAAATCTATTGTCATCTATTCTTGAACCAAATTGAGAAGATTTTACCTGTGGCTGGTTGTAGCTTTTGTTCACCCTTAAGATGGATTGCCCCTGATAGTTTCTGTTTGTAATTTGTCCCTGCTTTACCTGATGATCTTCATTGTGCTTTTGCTCATTTCTTCTTGCTGCATCAAGATAACTTTTTGAGGTGGATGCTTGAGAGGTTTCTCCATTATAGCCCAGACCTGTCTTGTTTAGAGGAGACCGCTGCACATTGATAATCTCGTCCAAAGTTTCAGATCCTTTGACAAACTTGAGATTAATAGCTTTTGTTTTCTCAATCTCTTTTCTAAGACCAACAATTTCACCTTCTAATTTTTCAAGATGTTTTTCCTTTTCATCAATTTGAAATTGTAGAGTATCAATGATCATGTTCTTTTCTTCTATACATCTCTTGAGTCTAGTAATTTCATCATAAAGGTTATCCACATCTATAGCATCCATATAATCATCATCTTCAAATGCCATTAACAACTTATATTCATTACCTTGTTCATCTTCATCACTGTTTGATAGACCATCACTATCTTCATGAGTGTAGTAGCTTTTCTTATTTGCATTCTGTTTCTTGTTCCATCTAGCAGGTTCCTTTCCTTTATCCTTATAAGGACATTTTGCAGCATAATGACCTACTCTTCCACAAGCAAAGCATTTAAAAGGTAACTTACCTCTGAACCTTCCAGAACCCCTTTGAAGATTTCTGACAAAATTTGATTCTTCTTCCTCTTCTTCTGGGACGTGGCTCGCTTCATAATAATCTCCTTTGCCTGATGCCTTGAAAGCAGCTTCTCTTCTGTCTGATGGACCTCCCTTTCTCATTTCATAAGCAGTTAGAATTCCATGTAGCTGAGACATAGTAAGAATTCGTAGATTTTCCTTTTCTTCTATTGCAGATACTTTAGATTCAAACTTGGGGGACAATGATCTTAGAACCTTTTCAACCACAACAACCTCTTTTATTTCTTCACCCAAATTTTTCATACAGTTAACAACCTCATCTACCCGAAGAAAATAGTTAGCCACACTTTCATCATTATACATTTTGAGAGTCTCATACTGAATTCTGAGAGTTTGAAGTTTAGCACGTTTTACCTGTTCATCTCCTTCATAGCTCGTGACAATTTTGTCCCATATCTCTTTTGAGGATTTATAGTGCATTACTTTCATGAATTCTGATTGAGATATACATCCTAATAGAGTACTGACTGCTTTTTCATTTGTTTCATACTTCTTTTTCTCGGCTGCATCTGTAGGAGTAGCTGAAGGAAAAGCGTAGCCTGTCTCTACGATGTCCCAAACTTCTGTACCAAGGGATTGAAGACAGGCAGTAACTCTTACCTTCCAATAATTGAAGTTTGTCCCATCAAAAACCGGTGGCCTGATTGATGCTTCTCTCTCGTAGTTGCTCATGATGAACGATCTACCTTCAAGCGATCAAGCTTCTCTGAAGGACCTGCTCTAATACCAATTGTTGGAAATAATACTGAGAGGGGGGTGAATCAGTATTATCTAATTCTTTTAATAAATCTTCTTTATTTGTTCTTTGAATTATTTTTGCATGTCAGTACCATAAAATAATGAGCATGAACAAAAGAAAACAGATACTCACACCAAAGAACACAAGATGTAAGGTGGAAACCCAATGTGGGTGAAAACCACCTGCTGCAATATGTCTCTATCTTCTTTCAAATTAGAAACTCCTTTTACAATGGTTTTGTACTGGTGCAGTCCTTTACCAGTACGCAGGCTGCAACCTGCAGAGAGCTACAACTCTCTCTCTCATTTTCCAGATTCTCCTGGAAGGGAGCTACAACCCCCTACTTCTTTTCTTACAAGGACCACTTTTCATAAATTTTCAAACTGGATCCATAAGCATCAATTGATCATCAAGTATAAGGGAATCACCCAATCAACTGTAGTAACCAGATCAACAATAATAGGACCAAACCCAGAACACAACAATGATAAACAAAGATTTTAAGAGAAGTAAGCTCCCTGCTCAACTGCTTGCCTGCTTACGTAAGCACCCTGCTCAACTGCTGGCCTGCTTACTGTACTCACCCTGCTCAACTGCTTGCCTGCTTACAATACGCACCCTGCTCAATTGCTAGCTTGCGTACCGGACGCACCCTGTTCAACTGCTACCCTGCGTACCTCGCTCTGAGTCTATTGAACTGCCTGCGTATGTACGCACCTGCAACTCTTATGTGCCTGCGTACCGGCGCATCTGCAGCTCTTCTGTGCCTGCGTACCGGTGCACCTGCAGCTCTTCTGTGCCTGCGTACCGGCGCACCTGCAGCTCTTCTGTGCCTGCGTACCGGCGCACCTGAACCCTTCTGCGCCTGTGTACCGGCGCACCTGAAACGCTTCGTTCCTGCGTATGTACGCACTTTTCTCTTACTGCACCTGCGTACCTCCGGGCATAGATGATTTCAAGACTTCAGAAGTAACCCAGACAATCAGATCTACAGATCTGAACATGCGCCGAAGAGATCTCGGTCCATCAGTAGATTCGCCTTGTTTAGATCTAGACCAGATCTAGCCCTCATAAGATATTCAACCCAAAACATGCACTAGCCAAATGATCTCCTTTGCTTTATATAGGAAAGCTCTTCCTTAAATCATGGATCAATACCACGAGCCGACACCATAATAACACAATACCGTCGGCTAAATACCAAGAGTAAAACATAAGAAAACCCCACATGTGAATTTCTTTGCCTTGAAATGTGTGCACTGGGGGTACGCACCTCCTGAACGGGATAACTGCGGGTATGTACGCACTTTATGTAATACTGACCTGCGTGTATGCACCTTATGCAAGGTGTACCTGCATACCCCTTATTTTCTTCAATATTTGATAGCTGACCATCAATCTCTACTGCTGACTTGAAGTACTGTGATCTACCACCTGAATGGGTTGCCATCAAGGACAACACTTTAGCCATAATGCCAACATAATAGACATGGGGACCCTTTTGGCATTGCATGTAGACTTTGAGTGTGATTTCTTCATTTCAAGTCTAATTTTCTTTTTATTTACACTTGTTTTATTTTTATAGTTTGCCTAAGTGTGATTAAGTTTGTGTGTTAATAAACTTTGTAAATAAGTTTTTGTTTTAAAAATCTTAATTAATTATATTAATGAATAAAATAGACCCTGAGACCAAGATGTGTGCACAGGCTTTAAGCCTTAATCACTAAACAATGTGGCATATTGATTAAATATATATCAGAGATTTTGGGCATTGAGACTTTGATATTAGAAGAATCCTTTTGGAAATCTCCGATACCCAAACTCCGATCCATCATATTAATGTGGATCTTTTCAATAAATGTATATTATAAGGTGGCTAGGCCATAAAACATATGATAGCCAATTGTTGAAGTAAAGGACACACACTCCACGTCACTGTCTCCGCTCCCACATATCGTAGGTAATGTATATCAGGGATTTCCTTTTGAGACACATTTAAAAAATTTGATAACATCATTCACTAATACTCCGATATGTTTCCTCGTTGATATTCTGATATGCCAATATTCCGATATGCCAAACTTTCGATATGCCAATCTACCGATATGCTGACACACCTTGCCTCTCCGAATTCCAATAATCATTTCCCTCTGATCTCCGATATTACGATGGTCATGATTATCGATATTCCGATATCTTCATACCTTTGATCTCTGATATTCCCAATCCTCTGACTCACCAATAAACCCCTCCTATCCATATAAGAACTTTCAGATCAAAACTTCCTATCGACTGTCACTCTTTTCAACCCACGATATCAAATCTCTGATACAATGGACCCGATAAAACTATTAAATGGAGTTGAATATGATATCGGATCCGCTCCATATCGTAGCTACTCAATATCGCAACTATTTAATTTTATCTCATTTTAAAAGTTTCGATGAGCTTACCTCTAATACCACTAAGCTCCTACCACGTATAAGTAAAAGTCACTTAATTAGTTTTAAAAGGTGTCTTGGCATAAGTATAGTTTAACGCATTTTTATAGTTTAATCTATATTTTCACTATTTTAATTAAAAAACCAACTATTTACCATTGAATCTATTTTCTGTTTGACAGAGAGGCTTCTAGGGCCGAAGAAGAAACAAATCCAGTCAAAGAAAATCCTCTAGGTGGCACAAAGTGAACTTAAAATGAAAAGGGGTGGTTGAAGTTGTTACTAAAAGATCACCATGCTTGTGAATTCCACCTATCAGTGCGAAGGAAGTTGTACAATCTTATCAGAGCGCTAACCAAACTGGGCGATCTTCTTAACAATCTTTAACTGTGGTAATCTATATTCTTCCAGAAAGTTCCAACTATAGAAAAATGACCCCATTCATTTACTTTTATTACTTTGTTGTTGAGAGAATCGAGGGAGACTGTTAGCTTTGTAAATCTTGTATAAATACCCCTGAATTCGATGCAAAAGGGGAGGTCGCGATCCACTCAAGGGGGATTCTTTGTAGTTGTTCAATTTGTGCAATAACAATACTGCTATGTACAAAAAGGATGATTATAGAGAAAACATAGGGTTTCTGGCTCTATTCTCATTGCTTAGCACTATTGCAGGCAATGTGATTATGGGTCTAAGCTACTCTAGGACTGCATATTTTGTAATAAGCTTTGGCACTATTTAATAAATTTCCATTCTTGTGTACTATTACCAGAATGATGAATTTTCATATTTTTGCCAAATTTTATAATTGGTTTTGATCTACATCCTAAGTAGTATGTTTCTTTTATCTCTAACACTAATGTTGAGTCATATTGTGATATGTTGCTGAAGTCTCGCAGGAGCTATCTCCAAGAGGAAGAATGAGATCAAAATCATACTTAATTCATTGAATTATACTTGTGGTGAATGATAACTATTTATTATTCGCCCATGAGTCTTTGGATTGACGGTGAATGGGTGCACTGTTAAGGCACCCCTTGCGATAGGTCACTGGTTCAAATCCCCCGTGGGTGCTTACCTACCAAAAGAAAAAGATAACTATTTATTATTAATTTACAGGTATATTTTGATTTTATGTGTATTAATTGAAATGAACAATTTCTTTTGATTAATACAAACTTTATAATGAATTATGTTTTATATGAATTCAAACTTGTAGGTGGACTTACCTGAATAACTATTTATTAAAGTAGATTAATTTACATAGTTGTTTTAACCTTTTATGACTTTACAAAATATTTTGGAATTCATAATTGAATATTAATTTTAGATTCATTCATAAACCAGTCCTTCCCCCTGTTTTATTTAATTTTCTCTTGGATTGGGAGAGGGCTATCCCATTCTAGTTTGAGATAGGTTTTTCATGTTTTAGATTAGTTCTGCATTTACATATGAGTTTTCATCTAGTTCTCTCTTAAAAAGGTAAATAAATCATTTAATTGTGGTTTGGTCAACCTTTCTAAATCGATTAAACCTTATTGTCGATTTACTTATTTAACCCACATCTTAAATATTTATGCAAAGGAAATGTAACATGATGTAATATAGGTGTAAATAGATTAATTATTAGATTAGGTTATATTAGTTTTAGATTAGATTATATTTATGTTTAAGGGTAACTGGAGCCTAACTAGTTGGAACCACCAGATTCAATGGATAAGGAGATGCGTTAAGTTCTCGTCTGGGTGGTCTCCCCTGATGTTGACGGAGGAAATTTTTTCCGATCAACATTTTTGGCACTAGAAGGAGGGCAAATGATTCATTTTATGATTGGAGTTTTTTTCTAAAATGCCTTTAACTAATCATGGCTCCTTTATGCATTCCTACATTGGGTCATTCTTTCATCTCATGTAAAACTACTAGGGGAATGTCTAAGAAGTAGATTGAGTTCTTATCTAATTTGAAGTATGATGGTGAGAGTAAAATTTCTGCCTTGGATCATCTTTGTCATTTTGTAGATAAATGTGAGTCTTATAATATTATTAATGACAATGAGATCTGTAGGTTGTTTACTCTGCCTTTTCAAGGACATATTCACAAATGGTTCAAAGTACTTCTAGCAATATCAATTCATTCTTTGAATCATTTCATGAGGGTATTTCTAATCGCTCATCAAAATTATGATTATGACAATTTATGCTTTGAATTGGACAATTTTTGTATGTATGAAGATGAATCTTCAGACGAATTTTACAATAGATTTTGGGCACTTTGTTATAGATTCCATCTCAGTGATTTACCTTCAAGTGAAGATTTGATTGACCATTTTACTTATCTTGTTTCTTTTAATAATGAAGATACTCAATCTGATAATGAAGAACAAGATACATCAAGTTCATTAGTTAATCTTGAATCTACAACTATTGAGCCTATAAATAAACATGAAAATACATCACAACTTTTGTCTTCAAGAAACTATTTTGATTTCTTTCAAATGTTTGAAATAAATTATACAATAAAATCTGAAGTTGAAGTTCAAACAAATAATTACTATAAACATCAAGAAGTGCCGATCTAAATTAATCAAGAACAAGATATAAATAATGAACACGTAAATCTATATTATCCCAAGGTAAATTCAAAACTAGCTTATACCTCCACAACTGAAAGGGATTCATTTAGCCAAGATTATAATGCTGATAAAAATGTTGTGAATTACCAAGATGAACATTTTCAATCGTCATTATATTCCGGCAATCATTATTTTATGTATCTAGATATCTTTTCACATCAGATTACATTAAATAATGGCCTTCATAATCCTTCAGTTGAAACTAGATCCTTAACTAGTTCTGAACTCCTTGAGATTGTCATTCATTTAGATGATAATTCTTTGTTTACTAACGTTGTTACTGAACTTTCCTCCCACATTTTTAATGATGTTGTTATTTCATATCAGTTATATAATTCTCATGAAAGGGAAGTAATATATGATGATTACCTGGATGTTCATGATGAGGATTCTCATCTTTTACAAAGTGAATCAATTTTAAAAACATATTTCAATCAAGAAGAATCACACACTTTAATTTTGTCTCCTCTGAATAAAAATGAATCAGATTATGAACATTTTGGTGAAACTGATTTACAAGTTTCCAACGCAATTTATTCTAATTCTTCTTTGGGAACTTGTTTTGATGAAATTTTGTTAGAACACTATTTTAGTGGAAAACCTATTTGGTTCCAGAGTTTCCCTTGTGATTATAATATAAGTAGTGATTGGTTAGAATTTTATTCTTCTTTTATTTTTCAGCTCTTTGATATTCTATGCTGGTATGTTAAACTGCTCGATATTGCACACACACGAGATACATTAACAAAAAATGATAAAGTTGAAATTCATAGCTTTATTTCTAAACATAAAGAGCCATTACTCTTCCAATTTTTTCCAATGTTCAACTCATATCAATTTTCTTCTCCTTCTCAAAGGCATTGCTAACAAAAATTTGTACTCAAGTTTGTACCTTTATAACATGACCAACCATGTAACACAATTGATGATCTTCCATCATATGTACATAAAAATGACAATTTGATGCTTTCACAACCTGAACTGTTATCATCTTCTTCAAATCACTTCCAATCTTTAACTAATATCCATCCATATTTTTATGATCCCATCGAGATCTGATTGGAAGAAAATATCCAAGAGAGGGTGAATGTAAATAAGTTACTTCTTGTATGTACATTAGCAATAGTTTTACATAGTGTTTACAGACTTATTTGTGTTGGTTTAAGTAGATTTATACTTCTGTTACTAATGTTTTATGTATATATTCATGCTAAAAATAAGATGCTTGAATGGCTTCATTGGAAGCACGATTTCACTTAGTCTTAGTCTTGTTTTTAGATTAGGATTAGGACTAGTTTAGAAATTAGTTTAAATTGAACAAGAAGATGGTTTTGAACTTTGATTAATACATGGGAGAAAATGACTACTCATCAGGTGAAATTATGATCGAATTCTTCCAGGTACGCATTTATATGTTCATCCTCATCTGGTTTGAGCTTTATTTCACCTTTTCTTTTCTCTTTTAATCATTATTTCTTTCTTATATTTTGTTGTTCTTCTTGCAGCTTCCCATGGATTTGATTTGTAGATTAACCTTTGCTGGAAACTAACATTTTGGAAGAACAATCATGATGTGACATTAGGGATTTTTCTCATTTCTAATTTTGTGTACATTTTGAAATCGATTGTCAATCTTATTCTTAAAACTGAATCTATAAAGACTCGCAAACTCTCTTTAACTAAGTTTTGTAAAAGTAAGAAAACCCCTGTCAAAGCATATAACAATAACTCTAAATCAATAACTATGCTTTGAAACAAAAGAGCTTTATTAACAAATCATCATACAAGATAAAATCAACATAATCTCATTTTTATGTTAAGACTTTATTTATCTCGTAAGATGTATCTCAAGGTTCATTTTATTGATTTCCTTCTTTCTAATTTGATAAGAATTTTAGGCTTAGTTGGATTTTCTTTTCATTTCATTTCACAATAAAATGGAGTAATGTTTTATCTTTCAGCTTAGCATAATCATTGGGCGAGTCATTTTTATGCTCTAATTTATATTAAGGGAAGCTAATCTCTAAGGATCACTTCAATGAAGATGATTTTGATTATGTCCATTTTCAACTTTTCTAGCCAAGTAGATTCCCTGGTTTTTTGTTCTCAGAGTTTAAATCTTTCCATTATTTTTTAATGAACTATCTTTAACCCCTATCCTTAAAGAAAGTAAAACACATTTAACAACAGTTACTTAAGGTCATGAGTTCTTTTTGTGAACAAGTTTAGTCAAGTGAATAGTAGTTAGCTTAAATATTTTTACATCATCCCTTGCTCTTAAGGAGTAGTTTTCCATCCCATCTATTAAGTAATCTATACAAGATTAACCACAACCATAATTAAACATAAAAACAAAAATGGTCAATTGAAGGATAAGAGGTCTCATCACGAGCCGACCTACCATGATCATAAGTTCTAACATTGTGACATTACCATTATTGGTCACCAAGCCAAGGTAATGGCTTTCGACCATAAGGTTGAGAGACAAGAGGTCTCATCACGAGACGACTTGTTCACCATGTTAGATCTCGTGAATGGCATTGTTGTTAGCTGGTTACCAAGTCAAGACAATGATCTTCAATTGGCATTCAAATAAGTTTAAGATGATCTTTTGCAACTATGCATTTATTCCTAATAGATGGGACACTAGCACCTAAAATGGTTAAAAGGCATCCCTGTCAAGGCTATAGATGCCTGCTGGCAGCAGTGGCCATGCCTATGGTATGGAGGTTAAAATTAATACTATGTTTTCTTGATTAACTTGTTTACTCAAAACTGATGCCCAACTAAGTTGACTATTGTACATATAAATTTAATAAAACATTCAATTCATGGGGTACATTTTACAAGTTCATGAATGATAAGGGTATATCTATTTATTTGACATCATATAATAGGGAAAAAATGGTTAGGATATCTAAATTTGAGCATTTCAAATTGTCTAATTATAATTCCTTCATTTTTAAACTAGGTTCCATATCTTTACGACAGGGATAACTGCTTCTCCACAATGTTTCACCATTGTTGTAGTGAAAACACAACACCCCCATTTTATTCTATCATAATAGACATGGGGACCCTTTTCGCATTACATGTAGACTTTGAGTGTGATTGCTCCATTTCAAGTCAAATTTTCTTTTTATTTACACTTGTTTTATTTTTATAGTTTGCCTAAGTTTGATTAAGTTTATGTGTTAATAAACTTTTTAAATAAGTTTTTGTTTTAAATGTCTTAATTAATTAGATTGACGAATAAAATATCCCCCGGGACCAAGATGTGTGCATAGGATTTAAGCCTTAATCATTAAACAAAGTGGCATATTGATTAAATGTATATCAGAGCTTTTGGGCATTGAGACTTTGATATTAGAAGAATCCTTTTGGAAATATCTGATACCCAAAGTTTGATCCATCATATTAATGTGGCTCTTTTCAATAAAAAGTATTATAAAGTGGCTAGGCCATAAAACATATGATAATCAACTGACGAAGTAAAGGACCCACATTCCACATCATTGTCTCTGCTCTCGCATATCAGAGGTAATGCATATCGGGGATTTCCTTTTGAGACACATTTAAAAAACTCCGATAAAATCATTCGTCGATACTCCAATATGGTTCCTTATCGAGGATTTCCTTTTGAGACACATTTAAAAAACTCCGATAAAATCATTTGTCGATACTCCGATATGGTTCCTTACTGATATTCTGATATGCCAATCTGTCGATATGCCGGTACACCTTGCGTCTCTGATTTCTGATAATCATATCCCTTTGATCTCCGATACTTTGATGGTCATGATTGCCGATACTTTGATATCCTCATATCTCTAATCTCCAATATTCCCAATCCTCTGACTCTCCGATAAAGCCCTCCTATCCATATCATAACTTCCATATCAGAACTTCCTATCAACTATCACTCTTTTCAATCCCTGATATTAAATTTTCGATACAATCGACCTGATAAAACTATTAAAGGGAGTTGAATGTGATATCAGATCCACTCCATATCAGAGCTTCCCAATATCGCAACTATTTCGTTTTGTCTCATTTTAAAAGTTTCGATGAGCTTACCTCCGATACCACTCATCTTTTGCCACATATAAGTAAAAGCCACTTAACTTATTTTAAAAGGTCTCTTGGCATAAGTATAGTTTAACGTATTTTTATAGTTTAATCTATGTTTTCACTATTTTAATAAAAAGGCCAACTAGTTACCATTAACTCTATTTTCTGTTTGACATCTAGAGGCTTTTAGGGTTGAAGAAGAAACATATCCAGTCAAAGAAACTCCTCCAGGTGGCACAAAGCAAACTTAAAATGAATAAGGGTGGTTGAAGTTGTTGCTAAAATATCACCATGCTTGTGAATTCCACCTATCAGTGCAAAGGGAGATGTACAATATTATCAGAGCACTAACCAAACTCGACAATCTTCTAAACAATCTTTAACTATGGTAATCTACATTCTTCCAGAAAGTTCAAACTGCAGAAAAATGATCCCATTCACTTACTTTATTACTCTGTTTTCGAGAGAATCGGGGGAGACTATTAGCTCTGTAAATCTTGTAGAAATACCCCTGAATTCGATGCAAAGGGGGAGGTCGTGATCCACTCAAGGGGGATTCTCTGTAGTTTTTTGATTTGTGTAATAACACTACTATTATGTACAGAAAGGCTGATTATAGAGAAAACAAAGGGTTTCTGGCTCTGTTCTCATTGCTTAGCACTATTGCGAGGAATGTGATTATGGGTTTGAGCTACTCCAAGACTGCATATTTTGTAATAAGCTTTGGCATTGTTTAATAAATTTCCATTCTTGTGTACTATTATCAGAATGATGAATTTTCGTATTTTTGTCAAAATTTTATAATTGGTTTTGATCAGCATCCTAAGTAGTATGTTTCTTTGATATATAACACTACTGTTGAGTCATGTTGTGATATGATGCTGAAGTCTTGCAAGAGATACCTCCAAGAGGCAGAATGAGATCGGAATCATGCTTAATGCATTGAATTATACTTGTGGTGAATGATAGTTATTTATTATTCATTTACATGTATATTTTTCTTTTATGTGTATTAATTGAAATGAATTATTTCTTTTGATTTATACAAATTTTATAATGAATTATGTTTAATATGAATTCAGACTTGTAGGTGGACTTACCTTAATAACTATTCATTAAAGTAGATTCACTTACATATTTGTTTTAACCTTTTATGAGTTTACAAACTATTTTGGAATTCATATTTGAATATTAATTTTGGATTCATTCTAAAACAATCCTCCCCCCTGTTTTATTTAATTTTCTTTTGGATTGGGAGAGGGTTATCCCATTCTAGTTCGAGATAGGTTTTTCATGTTTTATATTAGTTCAACATTTACATTTTAGTTTGCATCTAGTCCTCTCTTAAAGAGGCAAATAAATAATTTAATTGTGGTCTGATCAACCTTTTTAAATTGATCAAACATGTGTGTTGATTTACTTATTTAACCCACATATTAAAGATCGATGCAAAGAAAATGTAACATGATGTAATATAGGTGTAAATAGATTAATTATTAGCTTAGGTTATATTATTTTTATATTGAATTAGATTTATGTTTAAGGGTAACTAGACCCTAACCAGTCATAACCACCAGATTCAACAAATAAGGAGTGTCTTTAAGTTCCCGACCGGGTGGTCTCCCCTTGACAAAGGACATTTTTGCCGATCAACATAACCCTAGCATAGATTGGATCAAGAAGAACCCTAGGAACAAAAAACCTTATTTAATCATGTCAACAATTATAGATAGATCTAACCCTTGATGTTTAATGTGAGAACAAGGTTGGTGAATAGGTCCAAGATTAAGAGTGAGATAATCCTTCTCAAAAGGTTAGTACCCTATATCTCCTAGTTTACTATCTTTGTGTATTGTTATTTTTGTTCTTTCATATTTTTCTAATATAGGTTGTAGGTCAAGGCGAGATCGATATAAAACTTGACTAGCATATGAAATATTTGAAAGAACATGACAAAACATGGAGATTATGAAGGAGGGAGAAATTTAAAGTATGCATAAAAGAAGTTAATTAGATGGCAAGAAGTTCATTTAAATCAAATAAAAAGAGAGAGTTGTAAAAGATCTTGGATGAGAACAATAGTAAGTGAAGTTTGGAAGAAATTCCAAAGAATCTTGTGATAAAAAAGAAGATGATTGATCTAGGGCAATGTCCTTAAGGAAAAAGTTGAAGAGTTATGATATCGTTGTACCACAAACTAATTGATTGTTTCCAGGAACACATTGATTAACTTTGGTAGCTAAAGAACATAAAACAAAAATCTCATAGACCATGAAAATGAATGTTTACCTCAGAGGGAGCAAGAAATAAGAATTCGATATGAAAAATCCCACACCTTGACTAGAGGCTATTGTGATTTGGAAACTTTGATAATGATGGTTTGGCTCATCGGATGGATACATTGCATAAGTATGTAGCCACTATCACAAGAAGTTGTGAAAAGTTCCTTTGATGATATTGTCCCAAAAAACGTTTGATTCGATTTGAGAATACATGGATTGAGTGGACAACACCAATGATGGTTTGGAAGAGCAGGAGGGCATAATTCTATGAAAAATAGAAGGCATGTGCAAGAAACTATGAGGAATTTTGGCTCCTTAAGATGTTAGATGAATCATTTGATGAAAAAATTACATGAAAGGTCCAATAATAATATTTTTATGATATGATGCAAGATAGGAGCCCAAAAACTACATCAAATCTCCCCATTTCTCAGAGGAAGAACACGTAGTCAATGCTTTGATGAGTATTGTGATTATTTCTCCCTGGTTTAAAGGGAGTAAGGATTTACTCCTTGATTGAGAGAGAGTGATGATGGACACCATATTCTCCATGTGTAATGCACTAGGTCGGGACTAACAACAATACGTCTAATGAAGGCACTAGTAGGGAGAATGAAGGATTAACTAAGAGTATGGGACTAAGATGATGGATTTGGAGCACTTGAATTGACATATTGGAGCTTGGATTCTTCTATTAGTCTTAGGTCTTTGATTTCTCACTTTGATATGATTCTATAAGAAGAGAAGTGTTGGAGAATGTAACTAGTTTAGGTCTTCATAATTTGTACTATTTTATGAAAAACAAAAGAAAATAAAAAAAGAAAAAATATTATTATCATTTTTCTAGAAAAACATGTTCTGCATGCTTTTAGGTTTTTAGTCTATGAGAAAAAGTCCTATTTTGGACCTATTGTAAAAAGAAAAGATTTTTTTTTTTAATGTAATTTTGGGACAAAACCCCTCTAGTTTCCAAATTGACCTAAATGTCAAGTTGGCCCTGCCCCAATGGATGTGTCTATTGGCACCCCCTCTAAACTATATAAATAGAGGGAAGATGGAGCTCATTTTGACACACAAAATTGGATGCTTTTGGTCTAAAATATTGTAGAGAGGGCAAAGAAGAAAGGGAGAGCCTAAGTATAAAAGAGAGGATATATTTTTGAGCTAAAATTTGTGGAATATATACCTTGGTACATCTTTTGTTGATGAATATGTTGAGAGGAAGGAAAGTTTAACTTGGCATCTAAAAGTGGAAGTTTCTGTGGTTTTGGGTCTTGGATATCTCATTTGATCTGATTCTACAGGAAGATAATTTTTTTGGGTTTTCCCCTTGGAGGGGTTTTTCTCTGGCTTGGAACCTATATCTTGTGTCCTTTTTGTTTATGTGATTTTCATATTCATGTTATGGTAATTGTTTGATGAAAATAATCAGAATACAAGTTTAATAAGAAGCCAAATAAATTCATAAGAAATTACTATGGATAAGAAAATATGAATTAAACTATAAAGCCTCTTGATTTCCAACACGGAGTCAAAGCTTCAGGTTTGGAGTAGGAGGATAAAGATTACTCTTGTTGGAAAATACTCTAGGCTGATCGAAGTTTCAAGGAAGCATATGATCTATTCAAGTTGATGAAGTTCCCAAATTCTTCTTCTAAATCTATAAATCAATCTGAGTTATTATGTGGCTTGTTATTCATCTATATTTTGTGGTTCTGTCATTTTACCTATGGTCTCGATTCACATGACTATGGCTCAACAATGCTCTTACGACGACATCAATGCAAACAAATCAACCTGTAATGCCATGATTCAAAGATCGCACTATACTCTATAATAGATCTCATATTTTAGATGGAGCTCGCATCTTTGCTTTTCTAGGTCGTATAACAAATTCTAAAGATCGTGTTAGTGGATCACATTTCTCTGCTGCGACAAGCACAATTTGTGTGACTCATATTACATAAATCTTGCACTCTGTGGAATTTACATCATGGAATTCACAGTGGTATCAAATGATCTCAATGATGAATGAATTTGCGTCTATTCATTGACTTACCACTATGGTTCACATCCTATGATTTTTGAAACTCACTTCATATATTGTATGGGTTCTATAATTATGTGGCTCGAATTTATAACACAAATGGCTTGGACTTGGAAGATAGTGATATAGATGACGCAGTGATATTCTGACTCAATAATTATATGAGTGACTTGAAAGTATACTACTTTACCATGAAACTGTAGTTGATTGTAAGAATTGGTAACAACAAAAATGATGTATTTGCAGGAATATTCATAAATATATGGTTTCCTTTCGACTTTGTGGTGTCACTACATACAAGGCTCGCTCAAGTTGATTTTGTGCAATAACAGTGACCGAGTTATGGTGACATCTCAACAGAGAAAAAATAAGATAAGATTTCACGCTATGTATCATCACTTTGGTAATTTATGTCTGTGATATGACCTAATAGTCTTGAGGATTATACAACTCAGACTGATCTCACTCCTTCACATATAGTGTGATCATCAATATGTAGCACTTAAGTTAGGATATTGTACTGTCACAACAACATCATCACTTGACATAAATATTGAGAATGGAAACGACTAGTTTCATTCTAATCAGTAGCATCATTCAGTTTTGTTGTATGCCCGACTCAAGTGGCTTGTTCCACTGGTATCACAATTCTGTCACATTACTATGAAGGAATCATGATCCTTGGATTGGGTAGATTGTCACTTTTATCATGGTTCACATCTATTACAGTATAGCAGGGGTCATAAGAATCTGATATTCATACAAATGATAACTATGGAAAGTTAACCTATTTTAAGAGCTACCTACGTATCCCTGTGAATTTGCAAAACTCGTTCAAATGAGGGATGACTATATTAATAGTGACCTTGGTATAAAGCATTATAATAATCATAGTCACACTAGTGTCAAACTAGTAATCAATGGGAACAACTGTAACCTATATGGCAACGACATGGTAGAAGCCCAGTCACCTTGTCGAAAAGCCCAGTCACCTTGTCGAAAAGAATTGGATCTTGTGAACCATGGAGCATCTTCGGTGAAGAATAATTGGCCCTTGACAATTGAATTTAAGACTGAATCCTTGAGAAGAAAAAGGCATGATAAAAAGGTATGTACATGTTGTTTTATGATATGATTCAAGATTATCATAACGGGTCTGAAAAAGTAATTAGGGTTTTGAAAGTATGCTTTATATAATAAAAATATAGGGTTTGTATATTTTACATTCTTAAAGGTCTCGTAAACCCTAAATGGGATTTGGATTAGGAAACTCTAGAAAAAGTGAAATATTAACCCTATTTTTGGTTGATCCCTTTACAGAAACCTTAGAAATTGAAATAAAACATCTAGGTTTTCATATCTAAATATTACAAAGAAAATCTAGGGTATATGGTAAAACCCTCACAATGGTTGAATTAGGTAAAACCATAGGGATTAAAATTCAAAACCCTAGGTATGATATTTCCACTAAAGCCCTAATAAGGGTTAGATCAAGAATTTAGGGTTTGTATCCAAAACCCTAGAATTTTACCGATTTGAGAAACCATGGAAACCATAGACTAAAAAAATTAACATCATGCTCTTGTCTTTGTATATTTTTTCTTGGTTGTACTTGTCAGTGAAAATTGTAGGTACATAATAAAGGAAGCAAGATGAGAAGGATGGAAGATAAAAGCAAAGAAAGACTCATGCTTGATGATGACTCCTTGATGATGATGAGCATGATGGAAAGAGGGAACTGTAAGGACCCTGATGAACATGATGTTGAAGCTTCCAATTGATGAGTTCATTCATTGATGATTGAAAGATGAAGCAGAACCTTGTTGCAATATGAAGATAAAACATGCAAAGGAATGATGACTTCAAAGGGAGAAAGTAGAAATTTTAACATGACACTTTGACTAGAGGATGTTATAATTTGGAAAATATGATATTGATGATCTGCTTAGGATATGACTTGGCTCCCTGGTAAGGCATATTGCAAAATCATGTGAAGAGGCTGGAAGGAGAGTTTGTTTGATGATATTGATCAACATTAGATATGGTCTCCTGAAGAAAGAAAGAGTTGACAATGACAACTCCAAGGAAGAAGATATTGTAGCTTGCTGATTAGTTTGTTCCATGGGCACTTTGATTGAAAAGTGAAAGCATGGAGAAAGTTTTTCTTTGTACAATATAGAAAATGGACCATGCAGAAGGATGTTGATATCAAAGGAAACAAGTAAACAAAATTTGACAAGAGGCCATCATGTTGAGATAATAATGATATTTATGTTTTGATATTGGTCATCTGGTCAGTTTATGGTTTTTCTACCTAGAATAATGTTGCATAAATTCATAATGGAAAGGGCTTGATTTAAAGAATACATGGATTAAGTGGATGGTTTTGGTAATCCTTGAAGGATTACATGTTCAATATATCTACATCATCTTCGGATTGAAAGGTAGTAGTACAAAAGGATAACCCGATGTTTGATGACATTGAATATCACTTTAATGATTAGAGGGAGCTATGATTATCTCTACCTTGATTGGCTCAATACAATGCCTTTGTTTTATGATTACTAGAGGAAAGTGATATGAAAGGTTGATAGTCGAATCCTGAAACAATTTGGTTCCAAGAAGATGAAAGCTCCATTTGATGAGATGCGAAGAAAAGAAGGAGCCATGCATCTATTTGAATATCTTCATGAAGGACAAATAGCTAATATATTGATGATGATAAACTAAAAGAACTCGTGTTTATGAATTCCCAATTAAAAGGAAGTAAGGAATATCCTCTATGCTTAAGAGGGAGTAATAAGTCTCCTTAAATGTTTGAAAAGGTTCAAGGATCTATTCCCTAATCAAGAGGGAATGAGGATCTCCTCTCTAATTGAGAGTGATATGGACATTATATTCTCTTCTTCATTTGTCATGCACTAGGCTAGGACTAACAACCATACGTTTAATGAAGTCCATAGAAGGAGAATGGGGTCCAGAGGATTGGATAAGAATGTGATATTGATATTCCTTGAGGATAAAGAATCCGAGATTGGAATTAAACTGACAATCTTTAAGGATTTGATAGGTATCCAAAATAAGAGTGGTTGACGAGGACTATAATTATTTGAGGATGGCTAATATAAGATAAGAATAGTCCTAAAAGGACATACATAGTGAACATCTAGATGGGGTATGTGCCTTAAGAGGTAATGAAGTGTCTGACGTAAATCCTCCAAATATTATGCTATAATGTAAATAGAGCTTGTCAGTTAAAGACCTTACTATGTTGATAGTGATGGTTATGATGTTGATGCTTAAAGATGGCTTATCAATACTACTCTTCTTATAAGAATATTTCATTTTGAGAATATCCTTGTGATGATTTTACAATTATGAATACATCCCTAGTTAAGAGGGAGTTTTGGAGAATGTAACTAGTTTCGATCTTCATAATTTGTACTATTTTATGAAAAGAAAAAGAAAATTTATTGTTATTATTTTTTCTAGAAAAGTATGTTCTTCATGCTTCTAGATTTTGAGTTTAAGAGTAAAAATCCTATTTTGGACCTATTGTAAAAGAAAAAGAAATTATTAAATGTAATTTTGGGATAGAAACCCTTCTAGTTGCCAAGTCAGCCTACATGTCAAGTCGACCCTGCCCCAATGGACGTGTCTATTCACACCCCCTCTAAACTATATAAAGAGGGAATATGGAGCTCATTTGGACACACACACTTGGATGGTTTTAGTCTGAAATATCATAGAGAGGGCAAAGAAAAATGGAGAGCTGAAGTCTGAAAGAGAGGATATCTTCTTGGGCTAAAATTTGTGGAAGATTTGGCTTGGTACATCTTTTTTTTCTTGTCTCTTGCTGATGAATATGTTGGGAGGAAGGAAGGTTTGAATTGGCATCTAGAGGTGGAAGTTTCTATGGTTATGGGTCTTGGATATCGCATTTGGTCTATATCTATAAGAAGATATTTTTTTTTGGTTTTCCCCTTAGAGAGGTTTGACCTTGGCTTGAAACCTATATCTTGTGTCCATTTTGTTTTTCTGATCTTCATGTTCATGTTATGACCAGTGTTTGATGAAAATAATAAGAATAAATGTTTAATAAGAACCCAAATAAATTCACAAGAAATTACTATGGATAAGGAAATCTGAATTAAATTATAACGCCTCCCAATTTCCTACAAGAAGTTGGTTGGGTTTTCCCCCTTGTGGAAATTTTCCTTGGTTTGGAGCCTACATCTTTTTGTTCGTTGTCTTTTTTGATCTTCATATTTTATGTTTTTGGTAAATGTTTGATGAAGAGAACATAATTAAAGAAATAAGAAGCCAACAAATATTCAGAAATAATGATCAAATAAGAGAAATCAACCCTAATTTTCTAGCCTATTGATTTCTCAACAAACTCAAGAAGAAACACACCATTTCCTTCATTTCTTGACCACACAAGATGTTATGTGTGATATAACCTTGTTCACAAAGCCAAATATTGCAAGTTTCCATATACCCTAAAGAGCTCTAAACATATGATGGAAGCGAATCAAAACAAACCAAACAATGAGTAAAAAATAAATGCAGGCAAAAGAAGGCAACTCACTAAAGTGCGGAAGAGAGAAAAAAAGAAGCAACCTGTGACTTCAATGGAAAAATGAAGTCATCATGGTCTCAGGGGGGGTTTCTCATGAAAGTAAAGAAAAGTGTTTTTAATGTCCATGTTAGAGTAGTAATATCTCAGGGGGAGAGACTCTACAATCATATGAGCAACAACAAAATGAGAATGATAGATAAGTAAGTCCATAGCACAATAATCTATATAAGCTGAATCAATTTTCTTCATGTAGAAAACCATAAAGTTGGTTTAACATTAAAAAAGTCATCATTTGATTATATAACATTGGTATCAAAATCTATTCAAGAAATGTGTACCTGACCTATCATCATTCAAAGGGTAAATAGTTGGATATGCATAATCAAAGACTTTTTAATATGAATCTAGTTCAGTATATGTATATTCGATCTCTTCAAATCCTTCATGTCTATAATTACAATCAAAAGGAAGTTAAATGTTATATATGCTTAGTATTGAAGACCAAGTTTCTAATGTCATCCACTCATGCATACAAGTGATGAATGCCTAAAGTTTTGAAGTTCCCCTGCAATTAAAGAGATGCTTTACCTAAGGGATAGTTGCTCAAAGAATAAGAGAATATGATATATACTTCTTCCTAGTTTGGATAACATTGGAAAAGGGATGAAATAAGCATGTACTATCTACAAGCTATTCAAAGGAATATTCAAAGAAAAAAATATATCTCAAATATATTGAAAAACATGTATAAAAGACACTAGGACGTTGCTAAGCTTATGTAATTCATGTTCTTCTATTATTTCGAAATGACCAAGATCAAATATTAGTGTATAATTTCTTTCACTCAAGACTAATGTAAAGATAGAGTTGATTCTCACAACCACTACCTGCTGAGCATATAACTTTTTGTGTGGGAATACAGATTTAAGATCATGCAAATAGCTTAGGAGAGGAAATTTCACCACTCCCCAAGAACATCAAACAAGCCTAGATGAGATGCCATAAATTGCCCAAGGAATCTTAGGGTAAGAGTTCTAACAGAAAGGTTGACCGTGGAACTAGGTATTTGGTGCAAAAGACAACATTGTTGTGACAGTACTTCATGTACGTTCCTTCCCCCCACCCTAGTAGAAACACATATGAACAAGCGTCCGTACAACATGAAGCAAAATAGTCCATAGAGATGCGATGGTCATTGAAACCAATATAACAAGGAATATCTATCTAATATCCAATGGAATAGTCCACAAGGATGTGATAATGTTAATAGAAATTACATCACATTCTCAATATGATCAGTACCAAAATAACCGAAATAGTTCACTAATTTAGCACAGATGAAAGAAAACATGAATTACAAACATTCACATAATAGTCTTACAAATATCCATAATCCATGCATGAAGAATGTGTTGGCCATGAAGGCTTCTATTATTAAGTAAAAGTTCCAAGACACATGTATACAATGAACATCACTAGCTCTAATAGTGGAGCGTTGGAGCCACTCCTTGCTCCTCAAAAGAAATGATCTGTCTCTCTAATGCCTTGTGGGAGGAGCCAAGGTCCAGAAGTTTTCTCATACAATGAGGGTGTATATATAACCAAGGGGTGATGCTTCACCCTCCTTGCAACTCTTTGAATACCCTAATAACTGCTTGTCTTCCTATGACCTTTCAACTTATATGACTCTTGATATTCCAAGTGTGTCCCCTGGACTTCCACTTTACAATACATTTTGAATATACATGATCCACAAGGGTGATGTGGCCTATGATAACTCATGACATGACATGACATGACACTATTGACATGGTCTGCTTGATGATGTGCCAATGTCAAGCCATTGTTGCTGCTATGTCTCTGATATTTTCTTGAGAATGTTTTTTGTCTTCCACCTCATCATGGCTTGGTGATGAGAAATCTTCAACGATCTCAAGTCTTGAATAGTGGTCACAAACTATTGTCCCTTCACTTTCTCTTGATTGATTAACTTGTAAGTTCAACTGCGAGAGAGTCTTTGAGCATGCTTACCTCCTTCTTCTCCTTCATCATCATCTTTTCATGACATGATAGGGTACCTGTTCCTACAATTCACTCATGACGAAACAACATCAATCTGAAAATCCCCTAGTCTAAGATGATGCATTATGATCCACCAACTGAGCCCAGAACAAGTGAAAGGCTAGGAAGAGGGACTTAGAGACTATGCAGTGCATAGTTCCAGTAGCTAGGGGAAAAGCTTAAGCCTTGAGACTACGCAGTGTGCAGTTCAGGCGGGTCTAAGGGACAAGACTGCACAATTTCTGGAGCCAGTGGGATAGGATGAAGGGATGGGAATTGAGAGAGCATACTTTGCAGTTCTGGGAGTCATGGAAGGATGGGATGTTGCAAAGCTACGTATTTCAAGGGCTTAGTGAATGAGATTGAGGCTACAAAGTGCGTAGTTTAAGTAAGGCTGGGGGACAAGCTGCACAATTTTGGAAGCTAGTGGGACAGGCTGAGGGAATGAACATTAAGAGGACCCACTGTGCAATTTTGGGAGACAAGGGAGGTAGGGATACTACAGAGATGTGTATTTTAAGGGATCAGGGGATGAGTTGGAGGCTTGTGATTGTGCAGTGCATAGTGGAGTTCGGGCTGGGAGGAATGACTGCGCAATTCTATAGGTGAAGGTTGGGGTTTGGGCACAAAAACTGCATAGTGTAACAGTACTTGGAGGTAGGAACTACGCATTGTGCAGTTCCAAGAAGCAAGGTCACAACTAGAGGATTAAGACTGCATAGTGTGTAACTAAAGGGAGCCCCATTGAAGCTAGGTTTTCTAGTTGGGTTTTTTTTCCAGAAAATGGCTAAGTGTGGGATTAGTGAGATTGATGTGGATGGTGATGAACGTTGACTGTGATCACACACTTAGAATACTTGATGACACGATAAATAGATCATACGAACACATGAAAAACACATTTCCCTCCATGTGACAGCTTTATGATAAGTGCGACATCAAAGATGTACTTTGCAACGACTGTGATGACACTTGTGTGACAATGCTCAAAAATTTGGAAATGAGTCTGACGGGTACTTTCAAGGTTATAACAACTCATTTCCACAAATATGGCCTCTTAGAACCACCAAAATGTGATTATACACAGGATATGATAGCCACCATGCTAAAAGACGACACTTTTCCCATCTTGAAAAGTGTAACACAAGACTCTAAGAAAACAATCACTGGATATCCCCATGTTATTTTTTTAATCAGAACCCCTTGTCATTGATGTCAAAGGGGGAGGTAATTAAAGATGAGAAGAGATGATTCTCAATACAAAAAGGGGAAGATCATAGTGTTGCCATTAATGCCAAAGGGGGAGATTGTTGGCATTGTTGTCATTGATGGTAAAGAAGTAGCAAAGGGGAAACACAATAGGTCTTGATGGAAAAGGAACAACAAACTTTATGTTGCTTGCATATGTTGTTTAATCAGTTACATATGAAAAAATGTTGCAAAGGAAATGTGATGCAAGGAAATGATGACATGCAATAAGGCTGTTGCGATGCAAGGAAAATGCATGAAGAATGTTGTTATGCTTGTGATGTTATAGTTGTTGATGTATTACTAAAGTATTTTGTAAAGATTGCTGCTATATGTTGTAGAGGTTCGAGTTGAAGAAGTGGTTACAATGTTCTCGTGACAACTGAAGTTTTCCTGTTTGCACAATGTAATTCTTGTTCACTTAGTTCAGTTCCTACTCAAATGTTAATTAATATTAAGTTAAGCTACATAGGCATGGCCTTAGATATGCTTGGTGATTTTGTTGAGGTGTTGTGATAAGAACAAAGGTGTTGCGATGCAAGAGAATACAAGTTAATGTGTTGCAGAAGAATATTAATGCATGTTATTTAAAGAAGTTGATATTCATTTTATTGACATGAAGAATATTAAAACATGTTATTTAAATATGGTGAAATTAATTTCATGTATTTTTAATATTCAAATATTTGAAACAATTTTTGAATTGAAGACACTTTTGGAATGAAAAGAGACAAGATATATCATTTCAGATTTGTGTGTGAAATACTGACAATAATTAAAATTTTCTTATAAAATGTGTGAGGTTGGAAGGCTAATTGATGTTAGAGAGTTAGAGAAAGTTAGAGCTGATTTGAGTTGTTTATTACCTTGCACAAATAGAACATATGTGAAGCATATTTAAGGAGAAGAAAAAGCATATACAAAGACAGAGGTATGCAAAATTATAGATTAGGTAAGAAGTATGTTATTTCTTGTACACATCATGGAATTATAGTATCCTTTCAAGTTGTATATTGATAAAGAATAGGTTGGAACCTGTTGAGGAAGGAGACTCCTATGTGTTGTAGCCTGCAGAAATGTTGTGGGAGTTGGATATTCCTTGCAAGTTGAAGCTTGCAAAATAATTGAGGTAGCGACCTCTTGTAGGTTGGATCCTGCAAAAAATATGATGTAATAGAGAAATCAAGAGCTTGCCTTTGCATTACAATAATAACAAACTCATGGTTTTCTTCCTTTATGGGTCTCCACTTATATTTGGCATCGATATGTGTTTCTTTTGTGGGTTGATTCTTATGCTATGATTTACATGTTGAATGCTGGTTGTATCTTAAATTTGGCGTTTATAGAGTGTTATGTTGCTCATTTAATATATAAGTTAATCATTGAAAGGAAAAGTAAAAGTGGTCCATGAATGCACTAAAGTGATTCACCCTCACTCTCAATTTAGTCAAGTTTCATACAACATCATGTTGTGAAAAATATCCTGGAAAAATCCCCAAACATCATCCTTACCTTACAATTTTCCTTGCTTGTGAGCCTCAATACATCCTTGCAAAACCTAAAGAAATCATTTTGTTTTTTAGATTTGAACAATTTTTATTTTAGGGACCTCATTCTAATAGACGATGTAGCAACCTTTGTCCTCTCCCACCAAAGGGCTCACATTGTTGATTTATGGTTAGTATTTTGCAGATCATGCAACAATTTAATTTAATTTCGAGTCAAATGGTCCAATATTCTCCCTTTTCCTGTATCTCTCCCATGTATTTTAATATTGCTCATTTAGTCACTATATAAATACATTCTAAAGTCATAGAATCCAAGAATCAACTTACAATAATTGCATGTCAATGAATGAAAGAGGGTTCTTGTTTTAGAAGCCCTCTAATAATATATATTATTGTATGTTCCATCAATACAACATTCACCACCATATTAGTGTCCTCTTGGTATGCTTATCTATGTCCCACAATTTCCCACATCATCCATTAAGACCTTTCTACCCAATCTCTCCCTATTTCTATTAGTATATGGATCCCAAGACCCCCAATATTGTAATATCAAGGGAGATAAATGACCTAGGATAATATGGAAAATATATTAAAAAATGAACTACTTTGAAATAAGACAAAAAATAAAATAATGTGTACATTAAAATTAAAATTCAAATTAAATCAAAACTTGAATAATTAACACACCTAGAGTAGAAGCATGTCACATTCCAAATTCCCTCAATGACTTATAGAGGTTATGGGGTACCCAAAATTTTCTTTTTCTTTTTACTAGCTTAGCAATAAGCGCTAATACCACTTTGTCACATACCCAGTTCCCTCAATGACTTATAGAGGTTATGGGGTACCCATTTTTTTTCTTCTTATTAATAGCTTGACAATAAGCTCTCACACCACTTTGTAACATACTAATTGAAGTATACCACTCAATCATGCAACTTTTGATTTCCATCTTTGAGATATTTTATCAAATAGTTTGTACATAAATTGTAATAAATCACCTTTAACACATTTCTTCAAGTTATTTGCATGAAAATAAGCATATATCAACTACAATAGTACTATAATATAACAATTCTAACATACTGCAATACTATCCCCATCTACAAAACAACATTTTCATTGGGGCATTTCATTAAACAATATGTGTGCAATGAGTCATTAAGGCATTTCCTCAAACACTTTGCATGCAAAATAATATACCAACTTCCTCATGACATATCTCCTAAATTATATCAGTACAAGTTTTGAAAATCGAATGAGATGATAAATGATAGCTCCCCTCACTATGATCCAAACTTCATGATTTGGAACCTCCCATATGAAAATTTATAGCAAAAATTCCAACATGAACTATTTGACGCATGATTTTAGGAGCATCTAGGAATCTCAAATTTCTTTGATCATATCTCCTAAAACACTATGACTCAAGATTTGAAATTTGGAGCATATGTAGCAAAATAGCCCCTCACTATGCTCTAAGCTTTAGCTTCTAGAACCTCCCAGAAGAAACTTTAGAACAAAAATTCCAACATGAACTATTTGATGCATGGTTTTAGGAGCATCTAGGAAACTCGACTTCCTTTGATTATATCTCCTAAAATATTGTTATCCAATATTTGAAAATTGGATAAGATGATAAGTGGTATTTCCCCTTACTATTTTCATACTTTTATCTTGTGAAACCTTCCAAAAGAAAATTTATAGTAGAAATGCTAACATGACCTATTTAAAGATGCATTTAGGAAGCCCAACTTCCTTTATCATATTTCCTAAAATTTCACAACCCAAGGTCTGAAAATTGGAATAAAGTATCAATTGGATTTACCTCACTGGTCCAAGTTTTAGCTTCTAGAACCTTTTAGAAGAAAAGTTATAGTAGAAATTGCAACATGGCCTATTTAAAGAAGAGTTTAGGAAGCCTATCTTCCTTAACTAGTGTTGTTACAAAATTTAATACATATAAAAATCTACATCCAAAATGTATAATGGTGACAACCATGATAAATTTTTTGAAGGTTAAATGCATGAAAATATAAACCTGCAAAAAAGAGAAATTAAATAATCATGCATATCACTAAACCATCTATGTTATAAATATAATTAACACGTAAATAAATATTTATCTATTGTAGCTAGAAAAATATTGGAAAGTGAAGTAGGGTGATCCACGTTCCACCCCACCATAGGCTCAAATGTGTTGCAATTTTTGTCATAGTTCGCCACCGTCGTGCCAAATATTGATGTCTTGAGGATAACTTGACTTAGGGATATTTCACACACTTAATATTCATACCAGGTTTTAACACCATAAGTGAAGGCCATTCTCCTTCACACACGCATGAAAACTCAGTAATCAAACTTTCCATCTTTGACTAGGCTCACATTCACAAAATACCATGAGGGCTTGCACAACATAAGGAATTCCTTCTATAATATCTGCAGTCCCTTAGTCCTCTTGTATTTAGTGCTCTAAGGACTAAGGGATATTGGACACACTTTTTTTCAACAAGGCTTTAATATGAAAGAGCTTATGGAGATAACTAACTGGCAGGGGCATTTGGTCATAAATCATCAGAGTTAAGTACTTGGCATATAAGGATTATGAAGTATGGATCAAGGATGGTGTGAAAATCACACATATATCCTCCTTCATTTGGCGAAGCATGATGAGGAACATGCACTGGTTATTTGGGGGCCTCTGTTGGGAGGTAGGGAATGGATCTCGTGTCGAAATAGGTTTGGATGCTATTCAGGGATTGCAGGGCAATCATTCCCTATCGACACCTCTCCTTCTAAATCTGCATGGTAGAGGTATCATTTATCTTTCTCATATTGTTACTCTTCAAGAACATCCTCTTTATTTTCAGTCCTGGCTTAGTGCAGCTGAAATTGGTCTTATTGGTTGTATGGCCACAGAATGGGAGAAATACATATCTCAGATTAATGTTGCAGGGATATCTATTTTAGAGGAGTTGGATCAGATGACATGGGTGGGACAAACACACAAGAATTTGATTTCTGTCAAAGAAATATACAAGAGTATCTTACACTCTCTACCCACTACAGAGGATCACATCTGGTTTCAAAAACTTTGGTCTAGGGAGTTTCCACTGAAACTCAAGTGTTTTGGATGGTTGTCCTTGCACAAAAAAATTCTCACTTGGGAGAATCTTACACATAGAGGCTTCACTGGACCTAGCATCTGCTCCCTCTGTATGCAGAACTCAGAGGATGTTCTTCACCTATTTATGAGGTGTCCTACAACCATAAATATCTGGAATTTTGTCCTAAACATTTTAGGGATTGTGGCTACATGGAATTCTAATTCTCTGGAGTCATGCCTTAAATATTGGTTCGAGTCTCATAAAGAACATTGCACTTTACCACTCTACATTTTCTGGGGCATCTAGTGATTTAGGAATTGAAATATTTTTGAGAATAAAAAGGGTGGATGTGCAAAATACAGTGTTGGGGACCATGACTTACTTTACTTCTTAGAAATTGGACCAAGGAAAAAGGACAAAAACTGGGAAAGGCGCAAGCATTGGATTTGAGGAAAAGTTTCCTGGTTGGTTTTTTCAATGGAGCTTGCTCTAACAATAATTGTGGTTGCGATTATTTCTAAACCAAGCACATACTATCATTTTTGGTGG
The DNA here is from genome assembly GCA_031772625.1 of Pinus tabuliformis. Classification (NCBI taxonomy): domain Eukaryota; kingdom Viridiplantae; phylum Streptophyta; class Pinopsida; order Pinales; family Pinaceae; genus Pinus; species Pinus tabuliformis. Next base: position 925,833,660 of record CM062810.1, on the reverse strand, counting down.
GAGGGAGGCAGGGGTTCCAACAACAAGGAAAAAGTTATAGCTTTATGGGGCACTCCCTTCACTACAAAATGGCTCAACATCAACGAATTACAGGTATTTGGGGACTCTAAGTGCATAATTGACTGGGTTTTGAGCCTCTCTAGTTTCCACCCTCCATTGTTAACAAATTGGATGAAGCGCATAATATTAGTTGAAGGTACTTTTCAACAAATCACTTACAGGCACATCTACAGGGAATGGAATCACATCGCGGACAAGCTTTCAAAAAGAGGAGTTGGTAAAACTCTAGGATTCATTTTTTTATGCTGCATACAATCATGAAACTAGGAATGACACATGAAGTATTTCCATCCTTTAGCCTCTGCTAATTTTCACAAGATCGAGTCTACAAACACTGATATAGTTACCAGTTTTCACATTCTATTTTGGGAATTGTTTTGTATGAAGTAATAGGTCCTTTTCTAAGGACTACTTTTCAGGTATTATCTTGGAACTATTTTGTAAGGTTTCTAAGGAATACTTTTCAGGTATTTTTGGACAAAGAATCATTATGTAACTCTCGGAACTGTATGATAGATATATCTTCTAGTCAGAAAAAGAAATATGTAACCTGAACTTTCTTTTATATATATAAAAGTTAGTGTTTTTTTTCTCCTGAAAAACAACTATCACTCACAAATCTTGATTAGTGATAAGGTCTGAACCTCTCTATGTTCCATTACCAATCCTTTTTCCAATTTGAATGTTCTAAGTGAGAGATAGATATGTATGAGAGAGAAATAAAAGAGAGAAAAGCTAGAAGCTTAAGAACCAAGAAGAATAACCCCTTGATTTCACCTCCCCCTTATTTTTACAGTCACACATTTACCCTTCATCTTCCCAACCTTTCAAATTCTTGGGAAGACTAACCATCACATAAAAGGGAAATATTCACCCAATATGTATTTTTACTCTTAATTCAAGTTTTCCCCCTCCCCAAGGCATCATAATCTATTGGTTTTACTCTTTCTTTAGCTCTAGAAATTTTATTAATAAAAATAAACATTACATCGTATGATAGAGTTTGACATCATATCATCAATGTTAACACCCCAAAGTAATATTTTCTTAATTACATTACAAAATTTGGGGTAATGAAATGGGTTTCACAATCCCCTCCCCCTTTAAGAAACACTTTCCTGAGTGTTCTACCATCTTTAGAACCATTCTATGTAGAAGAATGGATATGGAACTTTCATATCAACAACATTTTCCATGCCTTTAGTTGCCACTTTGAGCAATTCCATTCATTTTTCACGTTCTAGCTACCTCCATATCTCCTAGCATTCCGACACATTCATGCATGGTTGTTCATTGCTTTAAAGGACTTCCATAGGGAATAAGTTAAACTCATTGTTTTCTTGGACACACCCAATGCCTTCATGATCCCAATTAGTATGTACATGAAACTTCGAAAACCAACTCATTCAAGTCTCCCCTTCCTTGCAGTCACACACTTTCCATGTTCAAGGATTGCGTTCTATACCTCACCAATCCCTTGGGCAATCCATTCCTTGGAAATTATTCCTCACCTAGGAATATGCTCAAAAATTATGAATTCTTATAGCCAAGGAATCCCTATGGATTTCTCTAAATAACACAACACATTTTTCATAACATAACTCATGGTGATTAATGTATGTCATTGAGTTCAAGTGTCACCACAATGGTCTTGTCCCTAGTATTTTCAACTTCATAGCCATCATCTATGCTTCCTGGATAGATCATCATATCACCTGCATCAGAAACATACAATTTCAATGGGATTAATCATAATAATTTAAATCAAATCTTTCTTTTTCTTTTCTTTTCCAAGCTTACTTCATATAGGACTACAATTTCATAAATATGAGATTCTTCTCATGATATTTGACTCTTACATATGGTGGTATTCAACCTTCATTATCATAGCCAAGGTCATTTCAATTGCAATATGTGCTTTCAATTAGCCAAACAGTGGTAAGTGTTCATACAAAAATATTTTCATTACAAGATTTATAAAATCCCCTAAAGTGATCTCAAAATTATTATACACATAATAATTCAATCACTTCCAATTGATTTAAAAATAGAATGAAATGAAGCTATCATTATTTATTTGCATCACAATCATCACAGCCATTCTAGAATGCATTGAAACATTTATTCCAACAACCAAAGGGTCAAAATTGAAGGATACATATCTCTAAATTCATGATTTATTAGCTTCCACTTTTCTTTGTAGGATAGGGGTGTAACAGCCTTGGTGGAAATTCCATGTAAAAATATATAAATACCACAGATGATGGGACACATATTCCAAGCTGAATGGTGGGCAAGGCATCCTAGTGGGTGTTCATTTGGTTGTTTATGGCTAAGGAAATTTGCAAAGGAAATGGCTAAGGTTTTGGAAAGGCATGAGGCATTAATTGACATTTTATTTATGGAAATAATGGAAATTAGGAGAAAAGGAAGGTGAAAGGTCACAAATTGCATGTGAGGAGGAAATTGAAGGAAAATAATGGAAAATGAAGAAAATAGAGGCCTCATTAATAAAAAGGCTTATGAGGATCAATTGGCAAGCTTCTTCCTTTCAGTGTGAAGCTTTTGTCAGTTCAGTTTTGGAGCTCTCTCATTTCTCTCTCTCTCTCTCTCTCTCTCTCTCTCTCTCTCTCTCTCTTTCTCTCATTCTCTCATACTCTTGGCTACTTAGAGTTTTCTTGGAGCACTCTTGGAAGGTGTGGCATACTTGGATTCTTGGAGCAAGAAGGCAAAGGAAGAGTAGGAAAGTGCAAGAGGGCATCGACATCAGCAACTACATAATATTTTCTTGCAGGTATTGAGTTACATGTATGGTTTCTTCCCTAGTTTTGGCATGCATGGCACATGCATGTGGTTTCTTGGTTGTGATCTGTCGTTGGCATGGAGGATTGCTTGGATCGACAATGGATTGCCTAGACTTGCCATTTCCTGGATAACCATGGTGATTGTGGGTTTACTTTCATTACTTTGTTTTGGTTGGTTCTCATGCTTTCTTAACTTGGGTTGAGTTATTAGTCCTAAAAGCCCTGGTTGAACAAACACTCTGAAAGCCCTGTAATAGATTGGGTTGAGTTACTAGTCCTGGAAGCCCTGTAACGGATTGGGCTGAGTTACTAGTCTTGGAAGCCCTGGTTGAACAAACTCTCTAGAAGCCCTGTAACAACTTGGTTTGAGTTACTAGTCCTAGAAGCCCTGGTTGGAAAAACACTCTCTAAGCCCTTGGTGGGTTGAGTTACTAGTCTTGGAAGCCTTGGTTGGAGAAATGCTCTGGAAGCCTTGTATAAGTTGTGGGTTGAGTTACTAGTTCTGGAACCCTTGGTTGGACAAACACTCTGGAAGCCCTGTTTAAGTTGTGGGTTGAGTTACTAGTTCTGGAACCCTTGGTTGGACAAACGCTCTGGAAGCCCTGTATAAGCTGTGGGTTGAATTACTAGTTCTGGAAACCTCAGTTGTAAAAACACTCTGGAAGTCATGTAAGACTTGGATGGAGACCAATCTAATGATGGTTTTGGTGATGTTCGACCATGAGGTGGAATCACTATTTTATGGGTTGAGGTGGATGGCCTCTAGAAGCCCTGTACGAGTTTTGATTGATGTGTTCTATGAGATCCCACATTCATGCTTGGAATATGGCACGGGGGTGAATGGATGAAGAGAGATTTGGCTCAACCATTCTACGGTTGGGTGGAACGTGGTAGTCCCATATCTGGTTTGTTCATTGCATTCATTAATGATAAATCCATTTCCTTGAATTTCATGTGTAAAGGTACTGATGTATTTATGGATTTGATGGCTAATATGTTTATTGTATTTATGTTCCTATTATGCTGGTTATATGCACATTTCATGGCAGCAACTATGTATGGATCTCAACATGTTTTTACTTGTATATGAATGGATAATGTGTTTATGAGTTAATGGAGGATAATGCAGCAAATGACATGAGGGAACAATGGTTCATAGCGATTCTCAGATAAGTATGAGATCCCTACACTTAATTCTGTTGTTTACACCTATAGGTTACATGTTGATGATATGTTTGATGAAATGCCTGTCATGGCTAGTAGGGGTATGGTGATGATCTTGTTCATATTATTGCTTTTGCATCATTGTTTCCTTGCATCCTTACTAATTCTAAGTGATCATTCCATTCTGGGTAGTGTCCCGGGCTCTGGGCCGAAAAAGGTGGCTCAAATCCTGGAATGCTAGCATTAGTGCTGAGACTAACTCACCTGGGCAGTGTCTGGGAAGCGTTATAAAGCACCTGGGTAGTGTTTGGGGAGCATTAGTCCTAAAACTAACTCACTTGGGCAGTGTCTAGGGAGCGTTACCCTGCCCTTAAGTCTCTCAAACAACAGTGGGACCCAGGGATAGGCAGTATAAGTGGTTGATTTGTCTCCTAAAGGTTATTTGGATGATGTTAGATGACTGTATGTGATGTTCCTTCGATTCCATTTCTTTAAAGTCACCAAGGAGGTTGAATCTTATCATAGTGTCCTCTCATCGCATGTTTACCCCGGTTGGCCAGTTGCTTGGGTAGATGTGGGAGGAGGGTGTTACGAGGGGATTCATGCCACTCAGTACAATACTCAACAATTCCTCAAAATCACCAAAAGCTATTTATTTTCATAACATTTAGTCATGCAATTGGCGGTCTCATACAAGCATGCATGCACTTAATGCACCAAATACATGTACCATCATGATTAATAATATGAGTGTCATGACCAAATCATGCCATAATAACTCATGGATGCGTCACAAAGATTCTAGCAATATTTACACACTGAAGGCTTCATTTCTTTGTCATAAACCATTAGTTATTAATGGCAACCATTTTTTCATGTATCAATAATTCTATACAATTTTCACATTAACTAGGAGAAACCAATCCTTCAATTACATGTTCCTTACAACCAAAATTAACATTATACGATAGAGTAACTCGTCTTAACCTTAGAAGCTATTGAGCCAATACTCATGGACTCATGAACACAATTGGATTCCCCACATTTGGTTCATACATCCCACATTTTCATGAATTCTTTCAATGCATTACCAAATATTTTTTATCTCATTAGTGTATTATTCATTCATTTAATCTTTGTTCAACATGGCAGCTCAATGCAGGCACACATTATTAAGATTTTACTAAATATTTTTATGTCGACAATTTTTGGCCTTAACCATACCCCTTCTTCGGTATCCATGCAATACATGTATTAATTTAAAAATAAAAATATATAAAATTCAGTTGAAAGGAATTCTTTCCAAATTTCTTTACCTTTTTACCTTGGCTTACTGCTTTCCCTACTTACTTGGTTACCATCACATGCATTCCTAGCGAAGATATTTTCAACGAGTTACATTGGCTTCCTAGCATACTTGATGTTGCAACATTTAGTAACCCTTGAAATGATCTTAGCCTCATATATTAGTCACAACTCTAGAATTTCATCTGCTTACACATAAGTTTCAATGAATATCCATAAACGGCATTTGCACTATGTATCCAATTTACACATTCAAACAATGCCTTCAATCATTCACCCAAACATGTGCACATACATCTTATCATGCATGTGCCATACTTGCACATATTCCATGCTATTCTTAAACATTTATTTTTAAATTTATTTTTCAGCCTCTCTTGTTTTACATCATTCACATGACAATTCTCCTAAGCATAAGTATAAACATGCTACTTTCTTTCGTGAAGTAGTCATCAACAAGATATCACTCTTGCACACTTTCCATAAGAACTTTCCGTGTGATATAGAATTCATTAAGCAACCTTACCGTATTAATTAAAACAAAGCAAGTACCAATTTCTATTTGCTTACCATTCATGCATTCATATTATTTTCATAAATAAAATATATTAGCCAAGAACACTTTTAGTTAAGGGGAACTCCATTTTTAAGCCATTTTCATAGTTGTGACTTCACTAAAGAAATAAATATTTTTTCTCAAATTCTTAGTAGGTTTACAACTCAAGTTTCTTCCTTGTAACAACTATGGGGTCCCCCTCGCACTCCCATGCATATTAGCTATCTTAATACACACTATATTAGTACAATTGTCTTAGAACATGATCATTCATTCATGTAATCTCACAAGCATATACTCATATCATAAACTTAATCATGTTGAAATGTGTAGCTTGGGAGGTACTCCGAGAATCCTTCGGGTATTGGGTCTATGCGGAGTTGACCCATGAAAATGGAGCTTCACGGGAAATGTATCCAAGTAGTGGGTTTTGTACCCAAAGTTGTGGGCGTAAGACTAAGGTGGAAAATTACTTGTTTAATCATTGTTTGCATGAGGGGCACCCTTGAAGGTCTAAGGTGCACCTAAGGATTCGATGGTGTGGTGAAAGATAAATGAAATGGATTTTATTTCTATGGAAAATGGTGGTTGCACAAGTTTTAGTTAGGTAAGCTTGTGCATAAGTCATGACCCTTGGTGGAAAGGGACACCACCTAGATCACTATAAATAAATATGAATTCCAGTTTATTTAGGAATATCAAAATTGCATTCATCGAAGAGACGACTAATCTGAGCTAGCCGCGAGCCTAGAGGAGCTAAGTTGGAGTTGAATAGGACAAGTTTTATTTTTCTCTTGTGATATGGATTGGATGAGTTAGGGAGAATGTTGGATGAATTGTTTTTGGTGTGATTCTGGGCTAAGGATTGTGATAAACACTCTATGATATAGGCCAAGAGCCAAGAGCCTTGTAATATGTGTTCCATAGGGCCATGAGGGCTGGTATGTTGCTAAAGTGAGGGTTGCATGCTTTAAGAATCAACATATTTATTTCAGGGCATAAAAGGGAGGTTTACATAGGGTTTAAGGACTATGCTGGGATGTAGCTAGAGCATCCCTAAGGTTGTTACAGGATCCCTAAATAGGAATTAAAATCTCATACCTTGATGTGATCAAGACTGAGTTTCTTCATGGCTATGTCGTGACATGAAAGAGCTATGTGGTTGTGTCTTTGTGTGATGATTTCTAGGTTGATGGAGTCTAGTTTTGGACAGTGAATAGAGTATCCATAAGTTTAGTGAAGGCAGGTGGGTTTTCATTGGTGCAAGGGATACTTGGAGAAGCCCTAAGTACAATGATAAAAGAGTAGTCTTATCCTTTTTGGAGGGCAGTTTTGGTGTGACCTAAGGACTATCAATTCAGAGTAGAAAAAAGATAGTCAAGAGGGCTATTTGTAAAGCCCTAAATACGATGAGTTTGTTGTGGAAAACTATTATTGTGAGGGCCGATCTTTGAAGCCCTAAGTTCTGTCATCCTTGGAGAAGTTAAGAGATAGTTAGAGGGAAAATTTGTTGTGTGCCCTAGTTTAGTGAAGTCAGTGATAAGAGGTAAGATTTGAAGAACCTAATATTAGTCTCACTTGGAGAAACAAGATGGTTTCTAGTGAGCAAATTAGTTGAAGACCTAATTTTAGTCATTCTTGGAGCAACAAGAGGATTGATAGAGGTAGATTGATCAACTGAAGATGCAACCATTTTGAAGTTGCAGAAGTACTTGTGAGCATCAGAAGAGGTGGACAAGGACCTGTTAGGAGTTCAAGGTATGTGGATTGAAAGGGCTGTGGAAGTGATACATCGAAAAGTAAGTCAAGTGTGTCTTGTTCAAGGGTAGTTTGATAGTCATAAGTTGTTGACATCAAGCCCTAGTTGTTCTTGTATCAACACTAGTTGTGATCCATAATACAAGAGCCCTATGTTTGTTGTATTAAAGTTTGTAATATAACAAATTTTGGGTTGAAAAATTCTCTTGTCTAAAGTGCTTGTGTTGTTGAATTTTAGTGTGTCTGTGATTATGTTTTAGACATAGACCTAATTAGGAAGCGGCAAGGAAAAATCAACATGGTACAAAATCTAATTTGAAGGGACAGTTGAATTAGACTATGCACAACGTACGACTCAAGAGGGAGTCAATTACCTTATTGTTGAAAGACTAATAGCAATGGCGAAGCTGGATGTTGGTCTGAGATATGAGGATAGGTTGGATGGGTTGTTCAACTATAGTCCTTGGAAGGAAATGATCAAGCTATTCTTGTTGGTGAAAAATATCTTGGAGTTTGCCGGTAAGGAGATTAAAAAACCAACAGACCCTAAGGAGTTGGAAGTGTATGGGGAGTTGGATATGAAGGTGAAGCTTATCATCCTAGGTGGTGTCAAAGAACACTCGATACCTCATATGTTTGGGATGAACATTTCCCATGAGTTGTGGAAATCTCTTCAGGATTTGTTCCATAATAAGTACGAGAACCAACTATTGGTATTGAGATATAAGATTAAAATCACCAAGGTATAGGATGGTGAAGGGGTGGATTTGTAGCTAATGATACTTTCTAAAGTTTGAGATGAGCTTTCCCATTGGTGAAACTATTCTAGAGTCTGTGTTGGTGAGGAATATTTTGAAGGCATTTTCGAAGGAATGTAAGTATCAAAGGGATCGTCAATTGAGAAAATATACTGAATTGGAACAGGTGATGGGATGAATTTATTCAGGGATAACTATGGGACGAGGACCTTCACAAAGAGAAGAAGACTTCTGATGATAATTTGGATCTGATAGATAGGATAAAAGGAAAAGAAAAGAATAACTTGAGCAAGCTCAAGTGTTATACATGTGGAAAATATGGCATTATGTGAGTAAGTTTTCGCAGAAGAAGAAGAGAGACAATGAGAAGAGGAAGGGGAAGGAAGTAGCTGGGACTGTTGCATCTTCTGAGTTGGATGACTTATCAAGAAGTTTTGAGGAGAAATTTTCTCTAGTTTCTCATTTCTATGAGGGTTCCATTGATAAGATTGCATGGTACATGAATAACAGAGTGTCAAAGCATATGACATGATTGTGTGAAGCATTTGAGACTCTAACTAAATGGGACTCGAAGTTGCACAAAGAGGTTGGCGAAAAGAGTCAAAAAATGATTAGAGGATTAGGTGTTGTGCCATTTAGGATGGATTCAGGTGGGATTTTGAGAGTTCAAGATGTACTATGGGTGTATGAGCTTAGATATAGCCTGTTGTCTATCTTTGTGATCGAGGTGAAGGGGGTTCAGGTGATTTTCGAGGATGGGAAAGTGAAGCTTAGGCTTAGAGGCTCTAACTCTATTGGAGATATCATTGGATTTAGGGAGCAGGGTTTATATTGGTTGATGGGAAAGCCCATAGATCAGGGGAAGAAGTAGGTTCCTCAGACTCATAGGGAGTCAAGTTTGAGAGGGATGTTATAGGTTCAGAGGAAGAATTTGTAACCCAAGAAGAGAACATGGTTAGTGGGGAATAAGACGACTTCTGCTGGAAAGAAGGAACTATGAAATGGATTGAAGGTATTTTAGGAGAAGAATAAGTGACAAGCAATTGAAGGTAGGGACATTACTAAGAATAAATTGGTTCATTCTATAGGATATGGTGCAGTGGTGAACGCCAAAGATTGGGCTAGTGTCACCGATAATGACGAGATACTTCTGAGTGGTGGAAGTACCTCCATCAATAAGAGGGAGTGTTGAAATGTGTAGAATGGGAGGTGCTCCCACAACCCTAGGGTATTGTGTTTGTGTGGAGTTGACCCATGAAAAAATGGGTTTTGTACCCAAATTTATGGGTGCACAAACAAGGTGGAAAATTAATTATTTAATCATTGTTTGTATGTGGGGCACCCTTGAAGGGCTAAGGGGAACCTAAGCTTTGATGATGTAGCAAAATATAAGTGAAATTGATTTTATTTCTATGAAAAATTATGGTTGAGAAAGTTTTTCTTAGGTTGACTTGTGCATAAGTCATAACCCTTGGTGGAAAGGGATACCACCTAGATCACTATAAATAGGGACGAGGTCAAGTTCATTTAGGCATAACATAAGTGCATTCATCAAAGAGAAGACTAATATGAAATAGATGCGAACCTAGAGGAGATGAGTTGGAGTTGAAGAGAAGGCCGAGTTTGATTTTTCTCTTGTGATCTGGATTGATTGAGTTAGGGAGATTGCTAAAAGAATTGTTTTTGGTATGGTTCTAGGCTAATTACTATGGTAGACACTCTATGATACAGGTCGAAGTTGTTGTTCTTCTTAGAGGAGGGATGAGACCCTTGTAATATGTTTTTAGTAGGGCTATAAGGCTTGGTATGTTGTTGGAGTGACGACCCCATGCTGTAAGGAACAACATAAAGATTTCAGGGCCTAGAAGGGAGGTTTATGTAGGGTTTAAGAATTGTGTTGAGCCACAACAAGGGAAACCATAAGTTCGTTACAAGAGCTGTAAAGAGGACCAAAAATAACATAATTTTATGTTCTTAAGATCAAATTTCTTCATGGAAATGCAATGACATGAAGGAGGTATGTGGTTGTGTCTTTGTCTGATGATTTCTAGATTGATGAAGTGTGATTTTGGATAGTGATTAGAGTAGTCACAAGTTCACTGAAGGTAAGTGGTTTTTCATTGGTTTGAGGGATGCTTGGAGAATCCCTAAGTACCATGTTAAATGATCAACCTTATAATTGTTAAAGGGAAATTTTAGTGTGCCCTATGGACTATAAATTTGGAGCAACAAAAGGAAAGTTAAGAGGGATATTTTTAAATCCCTAAGTACAGTGATTGTGGTGTGGAAAATTTCTATTGTGAGGATTTCTCTTTGAAGCCCTAAGTTATTTCATCCTTGGAGAAGTCAAGAGATAGTTAGAGGGAAGATTTTTTGTGTGCCCTAGTTCAGTGAAGTCAATGATAAGATGGAAAATTTGAAGACCCTAAAAGAAGTCTCACTTGAAGCAAAAATAAGGTTTCTAGTGGGCATATTAGTTGAAGACCTGATTTCAATCATTCTAGGACCAGTAGGAAGATTGATCAGCTGAAGATGCAAGCATTTTGAATTTGCATAAGTGCTTGCGAGCAACAGAAGAGGTCAAAAAGGACTTGCAAACTAAAAGGGATGTGGAAGTGCTGTTGAGAAATCAAGATGCTTGAGATTAGGGTAGATTTACCTTGCTTGATAATTACTTGTGAATTCATGTTGGATTCTTATTAAATTTTTATGTTCTCTTCTTCATCAAGCAATTACCAAAATACAAAACAAGAAGATCACAAGAGACAAAGAACACAAAGATGTAGGCTCTAAGCCAGGGAAAAAACCCCACAAGGGGAAAACCAAAGAAAATCATATTCTTATAGAATCATATCAAAGTGAGATATACAAGACCCAACACCAAAATCAAAACTTCGCTAAAGACCCAAGTCATCTCTCCTTTTATCCATCTCCAACAAATCATAGTCAACAAAATTCAATGTTGGTCAAATCTTAGATGGCCATCTCCTAAAATTTTGGCTCTTGAAATTTTGGGCTTGCAACACCATAAAATTTGCCTCAAAAAAATCACACTTGTTAACAAAATTAGGGCAAAAATAAACTCATTTATCTCTCCTTTGGTTTTTTTCTCTATATCCTTTGACTTTTGTTGAAATTCTCCTTCTTCTTACACATAAATCAAAGTGATTGCTAAAATGTGGAGAATAGGTGCCAATATATAGTTTTTCAGCCATATGAAGAGACATAACTTATGGAATGGCTGACTTGTCCATTTGGAGGGCCAACTTGATCTTGTGAATACACATTGACTCAAGAATAAATTTATTTTCTTTTCTTTCAAAAAGTCCAAATGGGACTTTGACTCAATGAGTCATAATAATTTTTTTTTGAATCAAATGACCCTATAAGCATGAAGAACATGCTTTGACCAATAAAAATAATGATAATAATAAAAAATATTTTCTTCTTTTTTCTTTTACATGAAATACATATATTGATAATGATAATTATGAAGACCAAACCTAGTTACATTTCCAACACTCCCTCTTAACTAGGGAGGTATTCATAATGATACAACAAGATACTCTCAAATTGAAATATTATCATAAGAATGGATTAAAATTGATAAACATCATCATCAACATAACCATTACTAACAAAAATAACAAGGCCTTGACTAATAAGATCTACCTCTCCACTAGATCAGAGCATAATGCTAGGAGGCATACATTTGGAAACCACCACCGCCTCTCAAGGCACATACCCCATTTAAATGTTCACCAAGTATGTCCTTACAAGACTATTCTTATGTTGGGTATCACCCATCCTCAAAGAATATCGGTCTTCAGGATTACTCTTATATTGGATACCCAATCCTCAAAGAGTAACATCCTCAGGACTACTCCTATCTTGGATATATTTCCTTAAGAAGTATCAGTCCCAGATGCTTATCCAATCCACCACTCCCCCTACCAATGCCTTCACTAGGCTTACAACTATTAGTCCTAGCCATAGTGCATGACACATGGAGAATAAAATGTCCACTCTCAATCTGTCTCAACCAAGGAGGAACAACCACAAGCCAAATCCTGCCTCGAAAGTACTCATGAAACCATCAACTACATGTTCTTTAATGGGTATTTGTTGTAGTTACTCAACTCCCGTCTGCTTCATAGTTTCGAATCTCGACCTTTTCTTGGTTCTTTGACACTACTCATTTCAAATCCAATGTGTGATCAAATAATTCATCAAATTCCTTATGGAGCTAATCTTTCTTCACATCTTCTTGCACATGCCTTCATATCTTCTTTCTTTGTAACATAAATTTTCATTCACGCTCTTCATATAAGCTTCTAATAAATAACAATATCTTTATTAGCATTAGTATTGTCAACTCAATCAATATATTCCCGAATTAAACCAATCAGTTGTTGGTATAATGATGTCATAATTCTTCAACTTCTTGCCAAAGTGTCTTGTGATTAATGTGTCATATTCTCGATTTTATTCCAAACTTCAAGTAGTGTCGTATTTTTTCAGGATCTTAACATCTTCCTTTGAGATAGGTAGACTTCTTCCCTTTTTCTTTCATGATGCTATCTAATTGACTTCTTCTGAAGCATACTTCAAACTACTTTCTTCTTATATTTGTGCTTTTCTATGTTCTTTTAAATCTTCCATCTATTAGTCAAGCTTAGATAGATCTTGTCTTGACATGCAACCTTTGTTAGAAGACTACGAAAGAACAAAAAGGCAAGGTGCATAGAAAAAATAAAAACAGTAACAATTAAAGAAAGAATGATTATCCTTTTGAGGAGAGTCAACTCCATCTTAAAATTGGACCTTTTTATCAACATTGTCCTATTTTCAACATGATGTCATTCTAGTCAATCTCAAGGGCTATTTTTTTTTTACAACTGAAACCATTAGTCAGGGTTTCTATTCCCAAGGTTTTTAGAATTTTTGTTATGGTTTACAAACCCTAGATTCTCCATAGTCATCAAGACCTTCCATTCAAGAATTGTAAAACTCTACAATTATGCTAATGGGTAGCAATAAAACCATAATGATACTATTGTCATGCCTTTTATTGATTTCATTTTTTGATTGCAAGACTTAGTCTTCACATGTAATGAAATACTTTGTGTGCTAACATATCAACAATGTACACAAACCCCTTTTCTAACACATATTTATCTTTCAAGAGAGAAACTCATTCATGACCTAGGAGACTCATTATATGTAGCAAAGGTCATTAGTTGCAAATAATATATGTACCTCTTTTAAGCATTACCTTTCCATCCTTGCAGAGATCTGATCCTTTGACCTTCTGTTTGACTTGTGTCCTTTTCTTCCAACAAAGATACAACATATAAGTCTTCAATGAATTGATTTTACTGATGTAATTTGTGATTGCTTCATGTATTGATATCACAGGAATTAACTTCATGTACTGATTCATGTTATATTTCTTCAACATCTTGATCTAGGATATTAGCTAGATTTCTTTGAAACTTCATAGATAGGTTTGCTTCATGTTGTGTTCATCATTCTTTCAAGTATAGTTTTCAATGACATAGTTGCTATATATATTGGTGTCATAGAGAAGAGCTTTATATGCCTCACAATCTTCAGAATGGTTGGTATTGTAGTCATTCCATCTATTATGCTTCCTTATGCATTTGTGTCTTAGGGATGATCCTTAAATACGTTCTCTTTGCAATCCTTTATTGTTCTATGTGTTAAACCATTGTCCTTTGCATATTAATCCAATTTATAAATATGAAAATTTTGTAACACCCGTCACAATTTCAGGACCTCGCATATCATGCCACAAAATATGCATTCTTCCACAAAGTTTCCACAAAGGATTCATATGTCTTTATATAGTTCAGAGAACTAATATGGGAATTATACATGGTATTCTTTTTAATTGTCATAATTATTTTGTTGCAGTTACATATTCTTTAATTATGCTCGGTCTTGGAGCATACCTCATAGAATTGTATTGTAGCTCGAATTTATAGATATGATGAACCTTCATAACTTAGACCTTGATCCATTGAATTGTCTACCAGATTTACTCAGGTAATAAATTTTTTTTAAACAATGCAACACATGTACCATTGGATTTTGGTCTACCATCTCGATTTGAATCTTGATCTTCTTCAATTTGGATCTTAGTGTCATTTTCTTGGGCTATTTAAATTTATTTGGTCCATATTCATCTGTCTACAAGAACTTGCAACATGGGAGAATGTATCACAATAGAATGTCCAAATAAATTGCATAATTTAGCCTTGTATATGCTCCAATTTTTTTGGTGATAAACCTTAGATTGTTCCTTAGAAAATTTATGCGATAGACCTGAACAATTCTTCCGAAATTCCTCTGATCTTTGAGTATACAGTAGCTTGTTGGAGACTTTGCATTTAGATATGAAATGGAGAGCTTCCAATATATAAATAGATGTAGACTTGGAATTATCCACAAAATGTCCATAAAACCCAAATAATTGTCCTTAATAGAAGCCTAAACATTGTCCATTATTTCAGTCTAATATAGAGATAATGGCACATGATATTTACATAACAATGCCTCAGAATCTCATTCAAATGCCTCAAGAACTTAAGATGCAAGTGTCTCAAAAATTCAAATTTTGTGTGCCTCATATTTTAGATCTTATGTGCCTCAAAACTCAGACTCTATATTTCTCAGAACTCAAATTGTGTGTGCTAAAAAACTCAAATATGTGTGCTTTAGATCTTGGACACGTGTGGTTCAAAACTCAGATAGGTATGCATCAAAACACAAATTTTCATGTCATAGTATCATTTGGATGCCACCACAAAAGGTTTACACTTGAGAATATACTATACATATAAGAGTGTCTCCAATAATGTTGATGAGAGGATAATAGTAATCCAAAAACCTTCAATAATGTCAAAAGAGAGAGGCAACTACTACACATTTCTTCCCGAAGGTGAATGATGTATGATTATCCTTGGGTCTAATTCCTACTGCAATACAATCCTCTATTGTAGATGATGCAAATGTGACTTGAGTGTGACAATAGTTGTAGAAGTGTGCCAAAAAAGACTGATATTCAAACTATCTTTTCCTAATTTTAGCTCTAATATCATGTTGATAAATCAAGATTTTTGAGATTAGGGTAGATTTCTCCTACTTGATAATTATTTGTGAATGTTTTTTGGCCTATTATTAATTTTTTGTGTTCTCTTTGTCATCGAGCAATTAAAAAAATACAAAACTTGAAGATCACAAGAGACAAAGAACACAAAGATGGCTCCAAGCCATGGAGAAAGCGCCACAAGGGGGAAAACCCAAGAAAATCATATTCTTATAGAATTAAATTAGGTGAGATATCCAACATCCAAGATAAAGATCAAGGCTAACATAAAGACCCAAGTCATCCCTCCTTCAATCCATGTCCAACAAATCATAGTGTTATACAATATTTTGTCACACTCCCCGTCTCGTATCTTGAAGTGTTGAACTTTGTGTCGTTAATGCCACAAATGTCACAAAACGATGAAATTTGTCAGTATATTCACCATGAAACATGTTTAGAAGCATCCCTAAAGAAAAGAAGAAGACTTGCCTTGAAATAATTCTGAAGAACTTGTTGAAAAACTTGTTTTTCAGGATCAACACATTTTTCATAACTAGTGACTCGTGCTGGTCACTTATTGCATCATACTCTCCTAGCGCCGTCAACACTACTTTTATCAGGAAAATCTACACTAGTCCTCTTAAGGCAGTTTTTCCCAAAATGGACGAGAACCTTCTCTTACTAGAAGTCTTGAGAATGGTGAGCTTGTTACAGGTGAATAAAGATTGGAATGAGACCTCCCATTCTTGGTCTTTGATCCTACTTTAATGGATCTTTCCCTTGAGATGTGAAACTTATCCCTCTTTTCATGGATCCTCAACTCCCTCTCCTTCCCTATAAATGAGATCCTTACTATCCATTAATGGTTGGCTAATGATTGGTTGCCTTCCTAGTGTTGAACTATGCCCAATTGCTACCCATTTTGCTAAGAAGAAAGGAGTGCATGAAGGTTAAGGATAGGAATTGGAAAATCACCTAAAGGAGGCTTCCAACATCAACGCTTAAGTGGTTGTAATGCTTCTCTTACCATCTATTAATAATACATTATGTGTTTGCTTTCCATAAATGTGTCAATTATTGATCATTTAGTGTAATACTCCTTGATCTGTTACATGGTTTATATCATAATGAATTTTTCTATGTATGCATTTGTTGTCACCATGTGATATTTCGTGCAGGTATTCATCCATAACGGTGAAGAGGATATTGACATTGGAAATGAAAGAATCAAGGACAACACTAACAGATGTTAGCATTAGAGTGAGGTAGGTCATCTATCCTCCTTTGTGTTTTTTGGTATAAACTATGAAATTTTACATATATTTGTCGTCGTTTGTTGCTAGATCCTCCCATAGGACTAGAGGGATCATTTCTATCCGTAGAAAGGATTTCCTGCAGAACACATAGTCAATAGAAATCAATGCTGGTCAAATCTCAGAAATCTAGTAATCTCTTGAAACTATGGCCCTTGAAATTTCAGGCCTATAACACCATAGAATCTGCCTCACAGAACTCACATGTGTGAACAAAATTAGGGCACAGATAATCTTGTTTCTTTCTCTCCTTTGATTTTCATTGAAATTCTCCTTCTTCTTGCACATAAATCAAAGTGATTGCCAAAATGTGGACCACAGGTGCCAATATATAGTTGTTCTTTGACTAATACAAATAATGATAACATGGTTTGAGCACAAGAAAATGCTTTGATTAATACATATAATGATAATAATAAAAAAATTATTTTTCTTATTTTTGCTTTTGCATGAAGTACATATATTGATAATTATAATTATGAAGATCGAACCTAGTTACATTTCCAACAAGCTCTACATCAACAAGTAAGTCAAGTGTGTCTTGTTCAAGGGTATTTTGATAGTCATAACTTGTTGACATCAAGCCCCAATTTTTCTGGTCTTAGAGCTATTTATAAGGGCCATGATCCCTAGAATTGGATCCATATGTTTGTTGTATTAAAGCTTGTAATATAACAAGTTTTTGGTTTGAAAAATTCTCTTGTGTACTACATTGATTCACTGTTGTACATTTTCTACTGGAAAAGTGCTTGTGTTGTGGCATTTTAGTGTGCTTGTGATTGTGTTTTTTACATAGATCTGATTCTAAAGTGCCAAGGAAAAATCAACATATCGGGAATTCAAACAATGCTTTAAGTGTGCATAAAGTTCAAGCGTCATAATCAATAATGCTTAGAACACTTATATGGAGAAAACCACCTATTGGCAAGAAACCTCTTATTTTTTCCTAGCCATAGAATCTTTTTTTTTTTTTCAATAGTGTGTCATTCTCAGGGTGGGCCATGACTTCACAAAGACATTGGCTTAAAAAGAGCCAAGTATGATACATAACTAATATTGAACATAAGCAAAGTCAATGTACTAACCCCAAAATCCTCCAACCAACACTCTCACATCCCCCCCATCAACTCACTTGACCCAAGGTAGTGCACACCCTTTTTTGATCAAGGCGGTCACTCAAGTTGTGCCACTATCATTATGGGGTCTCCAACTTGGTTTGGCCAAGGTGTCTCAGAGTCCCGTGGATCTAGGAGTTCCTACTTCCCTCATGGGTGTTTAGGTACCCTCCAGGAGCTCACACGAATAAGGTACCAACCTCAACAACCTCCATCCAACAAGTTCACATCCCTCCATCAACCCACTTGACCTAAGGTAGTGCACCTCCTATTTTAATCACAATAGTCCCTCCGCCTATGCCACTATTCTTCTAGGTTCTCCAACTTGGGTTGGCCAAGGATGCCATAGAGCCTTGTGGCTTATATGAGTGTCATCTACCTCCAAGGCTCCAATTATTATCTAGACCCCACACACAAACACTTGTCCCTACACTCCTCCCTCTACGGTTTAAACCTTCCACAAGAAAACCCAAGGAGAAGTGCAATCACAACATTGTCACAACATGCATATCAACATGCATAAGTGCCACTTGTCCATTCTCTCAACAATACCTTCTCTTCCATAACCTTGATTCCACAAGACTATATGCAACACCTTCATTGGCTTCCCAATCATGTTGTTAACATGTTCTTAGTTCCATGTTCACCATTAACCACTATTATTCATTTAAATCATGCTATGAAAATAGACTACTATGATTCTTTATGCATGCACATCCATTACTATATGCACCTAGAATATCTCTATGCATCTATCATATCATTATCTGATATCTATTTAATGGACACGCATCTTTGAACTATTTCATCTCTTTCATTTTTATCAAAACATTAAATAATTTTATTAAAATTAGCAAGAGATAAGTTAAGAGATTCCCCTCATAGTTATGGCTACATCACTCAACCATAAACCTTTTCAATTCTATTGGGCTGCTCTAGGGAATCTAGCCAACATCTTGCATGTTTGTCTAGTTTCATCAAACTGAAGTCAATCTTCAAGTAACAATAGTGTACTCATATATACAACAAAATAATTTCACATAAGTTATACACGTGCATGCATAACTATTAATTTAAAATTTAAATTATTCCCTATACTTGAGCCCATCCAGGTTCAATGTGGAACCTTAGCTATGATACCACCTTGTCACATACCTAGTTCCCTCAATGACTTATAAAGGTTATGAGGCACCTAAAATTTTATTTTTATTTTTACTAGCTTGACAATAATCCCTAATACCACTTTGTCACATACCTAGGTCCCTAAATGACTTATAAAGGTTATGGGGTAAATACAATTTTATTTTTCTTTTTACTAGCTTGAAAATAAGATCTAATACCACTTTGTAACATCCTAACTAAAAAATACCACTCAATCATGCAAATTTTGATTACTATCGTGGGGTATTTGATCAAATAGTTTGTATGTAAATCGTATTAAAACATTTTTTTAAATGCTTTGCATACAAATGGGCATAGATCAACTACAATAGTAATATCATACAAAAATGATAACATAAAACAATACTATCCCTATCCACAAAACAACATTTTCATTAGGGAATTTCATCAAACAATTTGTATGCAATGAATCACAAAACCTTTTAGGATTTTCTTCATACACTTTTCATGCAAACTAATATAACAACTGTAGAAAATCTACTTGTAGGTTAACCCAATAATGCAATATAAATCAAAGCAGAATACTATAACCTAGTTCTACTATCAATTTACGGAAGCTTAAAGATCGAGCTAAACAATATAACCAAAAGAAGAAGAATCAATGCACAAGACACATGAAAATACTTTGGGGAAAGCCTTAGCTAAAAAACCCACTATCTGTATTATCATACAAGGTGGAAATACATAGGAATTATACAAAGCCTTAGCTCTCACAGCTAGCCAGCTCTCAGTACAATCCTCACAGATGCTCACAGGAAATATTGACTTCTCTCAAGCCCTCCTCTCTGCCCTCCAAGCTCCTATTTCCTTGCACTATTCCTCTGGGATTATTCTCCTTCAACCAAGTGGAAAACTCTGATCTCACACACTGTCAGAACTGCGCAATCCTCAAGGAATGATTCCTTCTACATGCATGAGCTTTCTTTATAAGAAAAAACATACAACTAATATTACACTGTCCTTGTCTTTAATCTCAACTGGGTCTTTCTCAGAATAGACATGCATGAGTTTCTGATGAGGGAATATTCAATTAACTGGAGTACACTAGTTTAGTGAATGCATGCATCAACTAATTGTTAACTCTATATTAGTTCCTCAAACAGTTTGGAACTAATTTAATTGGACTTAACTCAGTAAAATGAGTTAACTAATTACAACTCAAATATAACTTAATCTTATCTCCTTAATTTAATGCTTATCTCCTTAATTTAAGGGATAACTCTTGCATGACTTCAGAAAGACTTCTAACTTGAATTTCTCCAACTAATTAACTCAAAATAACTTAACTAATTATTTCCAAGTATCAGTTAAGACAAAATTTGATTTTAATTCCCAATTTAATTAAAGGACAAATTAAATTGGAATATTCTTGTTGCCACATCTCAACACTCCCTCTCAACAAGAAAGGGATTATCTGCCACCCCGATCTTGCCTCTATGGAACTCGAATTTACACTTTGACAATGCCTTTGTCAAAATGTCAGCATCTTTCTCATCTATCGAAATATACTGCAACAACATGATCCTCCCATCATCAGCAGCTTGCTTTACCTTGTAAAGCCAATGGGAACTCACAAATTACTTGTTCTCCAGTCTTAAAACCACATCCCAAACACTGTTACAAACTATGGAGTCATACTCCACCATAGCATCAACCCAAATCGCCAGCTGCACTGCTTCCTCAAAGGAAGATGGCTCGATCTAAACACATTCCCCAACAAGGGCCATGTATCCAATGTACCTCTCAGGTGACCTACTCTGCCTACACTGAGAAAATGGTGCTCCCACATTCTCTCTTGCATCCTCCAACAATCTGTGAGCTTCTCTTATGCGCTTCCGTCCATCTCTGGAAGACTCTACTTGAGTGGATGTCTCCACTCATAGAACCTCTCCATGTGGCTACTCCACATCAGTCTGAGGCTCCTCCTCCTTAGGAACCAACAGTTCCTCCACAGCCTGTAGTTGGAGCTCCCTCTCAAGGGAAACTCACATGGCCTTTTGCTCATCAAACTTGAGATCTTTGCGAACCACTATCCTCTGACTGGTAGGAAAGTACACTCGATATTTGTGAGGTGTATCAATGTACCCCACAAGTATCCCCAACTCTGTTGTTGGCTCAAGCTTCTTCTATGCATCCTTTGTGACCTGGAAATATACCGATGAGCCAAAGATCCTAAAGTGACCCACATCTGGTCTCTTACCGGAGAAAGCCTCCTCTGGTGTCTTCATCCCAAGTATGCGATGCAGGCTTCTATTCTACAAATAGACCGCTGTGTTGCATGCCTCAACCCATAAGTGAAGTGGTAGGCCTTGGTCATGCAGCATTGCCCATGTTGCCCCTACAATAGTTTTGTTCTTCCTCTCAGCCACCGCATTCTGCTGTGGGTTATGAGGTGTCGTCAACTCTCATTTAATTCCTTCCACTGCACAGAAGTCCTTAAACTCTTGAGAGACATATTCTCCACCGTTATCACTTCTCAAGGCCTAGATCTTCTTCCCTCACTCTTTCTCGACCAAAGCTTTGAACTCACAAAACTTTGTTAAAGTTTGGTCCTTCTTTTGCATGAAATAAATCAAGCATTTACGAGAATAGTCATCAATGAAAATCACAAAATACCTTTGCTTCATTGTGGATGCTGTCGAGAATGGTCCACACACATCAGTATGAACTCGCTCTAAGATAGCCTTTGCTCGACTGTCTCAATCATGAAAGGAAGACTTCGTGTACTTTCCCAAGGTACAACCTTTACATGTGTCAACTTTCTCAAGTTTACCTTTGGGAAGTCCTGTAGATATCTACTGCGTTATCTTCAAAGCCCCATGATGCAAATGGCCCAACCACCTGTGCCACAACTCACCAATGTCTTGGCTTTGCACCAATTTTGTTTTCGTACTCAATGCTACACAATCATCTACCTCTAGTTTATAGAGATTCTTCACCCGAATCCTTATCCTCTTGGTCTGACCCATGGCTATGTGTCTTAGGAATGCCTTTACTTTACTGAAGACAACATCGTAGTCTTTGTCCTCCAACATTGCGACCGATACCAAGTTCTTCTTCAATTTAGGCACATACTTCACATCTGTCAAGGTGATAGGAGCTCCATGCTCCCTCTCAAAAGCAACTGTGCCCACTCCTAAAACACTATACTTTCCGTCATCACCCATATCTATGCACATCTTGAGGTCTTTCTCCTCCAAGGCACTGAATAAACTTTTATCACTAGTCATGTAGAATGAAGCTCCACTGTCAAGATACCAGACACAACCCATCATCGATGACACCATGCATGCGAGGAGGGTAAAGTCCATTTCAAACTGAAGGCTAATGCCTCACCTTCCGATCCTTCCGAGGATCCCTTCTTGGACTTCTTCGATGGGAAATTAGTTGCATAATGTCCCATCTTATGACAATTAAATCATCTCACTTTAAACTTGTGACCCTTCTTCCCTCCATGAGAAGAATTCGATTTGGAATGGGAAGCCTTCCCCTTCCCTTTCCTTGCCTTACTTGATAAGGCCATATTTTCTTCGTCATCATCCTTGGATGAAGAACCATCTCGTGTGCTCCTCCTGATCTCCTCCTGCATGAGATCCGATCACAGTCGTTCCCAATCCGACAGTTTCTCCCTTCCATTCACAGAGTCCTGGTAGCTATTCCAACTCTTTGGAAGGCCAAGGAGAGCGAGGCTCACCATATCATCATTGACAGTAATTATTCCCACACTGCTAAGCTCATCTCTACAGGTGGTGAGCTTTTTCAGATATGTGGAAATAGTATCACCCTTCTCCATCTTGATTCTTTGAAGCTTATCCTTGAGCGCCAATTTCCTCTGGTCGCTACTGTTCTGGTAGAGGTTGTTCAATGTCTTCCACATTGAAAATGGAGTATCCTTCACATGGACACTTGAGACAATATGGTCTTGAACTCCCTCAAGGATGATCCATCTCGCCTTCCCCACACACTTCTTCCACTTAGCCAACTCTTGTGCATTAGTTGAAGCTAGCTTTTGGATTTCTTGATCAATGAATTCCTTCAAGCCATTGTCTTCTAATAAAACCTCCATTCTATCTTTCCATGCTATGTAATTCGATATGCCTTCCAAGGCATACTCGAGTCTCAAGCCATAGGACGCCATTGGCTAACCTTGAAGTATGATATGAATTCGATTTGCATTTGCTACCCCGAACTTCAAACTTTGAATTCTCTTCTCAGTATATTGTTCACAACTCCGATAAACTTGGCTCCGATACCATGTAAAAAATTTGCTTGTAGGTTAACCTGATAGTGCAATATAAATCAAAGCAGAATACCATAACCTACTTCTACTGTCAATTTGCGGAAGCTTAAAGATCGAGCTAAAAAATATAACCAGAAGAAGAAGAATCAATGCATAATACACTTGAAAATACTTTGGGGAAAGCATCAGCTAAAAACCCTACTATCTGTATTATCATACAAGGTGGAAATACATAGGAATTATACAAAGCCTTAGCCCTCATAGCTAGCCAACTCTCAGTACAATCCTCACAGATGCTCACATGCAATCTTGGCTTCTCTCAAGCTTTCCTCTATGCCCTCCAAGCTCCTTTTTCCTTGCGTTGTTCCTCTGGGATGATTCTCCTTTAACCAAGTGGAAAAATCTGATCTCACACACTGTCAGAACTGCACAATCCTCAAGTAATGATTTCTTTTTCATGCATGAGTTTTCTTTATAAGAAAACACATACAATTGATAGTACACTATCCTTGTCTTTAATCTCAACTGGGTCTTTCTTAGAATAAACATGCATGAGTTTCTGATGAGGGAATCTTCAGTTAACTGGAGTACACTAGTTGAGTGCATGCATGCATCAACTGATTGTTAACTCTCTATTAGTTCCTCAAACAGTTTGGAACTAATTTAACTTGACTTAACTCAGTGAACTGAGTTAACTAATTACAACTCAAATATAACTCAATCTTATCTCCTTAATTTAAGGCTTATCTCCTTAATTTAAGGGATAACTCTTGCATGACTTCAGAAAGACTTCTAACTTGAATTTCTCGAACTAATTAAGTCAAAATAACTTAATTAATTATTTCCAAGTAGCTGTTAAGACTAAATTTGATTTTAATTTACAATTTAATTCAAGGACAAATTAAATTGGAATATTCTTGTTGCCACATTTCAACAACAACTTACTGAGGCATAAATCCTAATATATAGCTATCTAAGTTTTAAAAACTAAAGGAGATGATAAGTGGGATTTCCCCTCAC
This sequence comes from Pinus tabuliformis, assembly GCA_031772625.1. Classification (NCBI taxonomy): domain Eukaryota; kingdom Viridiplantae; phylum Streptophyta; class Pinopsida; order Pinales; family Pinaceae; genus Pinus; species Pinus tabuliformis. Next base: position 925,809,271 of record CM062810.1, on the reverse strand, counting down.
TATGGTCCAAGTTTCAACCTTTTGAACCTCCTAGATGAAAAATTATAGTATAAATATCAACATGACTTGTTTGATGCATGATTTTAGGTGCATCCCGGAAGCTTGAATTCCTATGATCATATATCCTAAAATTTCACGACCAAGGATATGAAAATATATGATCAATGAGAATTCCCATCACTATAGTACTTCCACTTTTGGAAGCTCCCAAAATAAAAATTATAGCAGAAATTCCAACATGAACCATTTAAATAAGAATTTAGAAAGCCTACCTTCCTCAACTAGTGATATTACAAAACTTAATACATATAAAAAATACAAACAAATAGTATAACAACTACATTCATGATAAATTTTCTAAAGGGAAAATGCATGTACATATAAACTTGTTGAAAAGAGAAAATAAATAATCATGCATGTCACTAAACCATCTATGTCAGAAATGTCATTAACATATAAATACATATTTATCTATTACAACTAGAAAAATACTGGAAACTGAAGTAGGGTGAGCCACGTTCCACCCCACCATAGGCTCAACTATGTTGCAATCTTTCTCATAGCTCGCTACCCTCGTGCCAAATATTCATGCCTTGCAGAGAACTGAAATCAAGGGTATTTCACACACTTATATTCAAACCAAATTTTAACACTAGAAGTGAAGGCCATCCCCCTTCACACACACAAAGGAAAAATTAATGAACAACCTTTTGATATTTGACCAGGCTCACACTCAAAAAAAGGCCATGAGGGATTGCACATCACAAGGGGGTCCTTCTCTTATCTCTGCAGTCCCTTAATACTCCCCTATTTAGTGCTCTATGTGCCACACATAGTCAAGACCATCCCAGTCCCTAGATCCATTTATTCCAAAGAAAACGGGTTTCACATTCATTTCCTATCACATAATTTGCCGCTCACAACTCTTAGATAGTCATAAGGTATTAACCTCTCTAGATCATATGACCAATCCTTTTTCCAATTCAAATTTTCCAAGTGTGTGTGTGTGTGTGTGTGTGTGAGAGAGAGAGAGAGAGAGAGAGAGAGAGAGAGATAGAGAGAGAGAGAGAGAGATGTATCAGAGCGTAATAGAAGAGATAAAAACTAGAAGATTAAGAACCAAGAAGAAGAACCCATTTATTTCTCCTCCCTCTTATTTTTATAATCACACATTGAACCTTCATGTTTCCAACCTTTTAGCTTCTTGGGAAGACTAACCATTGCATCAAAGGCAAATATTCACTCAAGGTATATTTTTCCTCTTAAGTTAAGTTTTCCCCTTCGCTAAGACATCATAATCTATTGATTGTCTGCTTTCTTCAACTCTAGCATTTTATTAATACAAATAAATGTTTCATCACATAATAGGGTTTGAGATCATAATATCAATGCTAGGACCCCAACATTATATGTTATTAATTACATTCCAAAATGTTGGGTAATGGAGGGGGTATTAAAAAGCATCTGCAACTGTGGAACCCATATGCGATAATGATGGTAATGATGGAACCAAGAACCTAGAAAAAAATTGTTGGGACTTCTCAATGGCAGGCTTCTTGGGTTTCCCAACTATGGTAGTGTTGGTTCCACTTGTATTATGCAGACCCTCATCTATAAGTATTATGATTATTTGATTTCATGTGTTCTTTAAAGAGATGACTATATTACTGCTAGTTGGCACTAAGTAAAATCATTTATTGTATTGTTTACATTCCACTTTTACTTTTTTATGGTCCTCATATTCTACAAGTGTTGACTCCACCACCTTGAACAAATTAGGGTCTTGTGCCTTGTTGAAATCATTTAGAAGTTTGATTACTTGCTCAATGAAGGAATTTAACCATTGCACATTGCTATCCTTAAAGTTCACGAGCTCCTGATTTGATATGAGAATTTATAAAGTTGAAAATTATTCGAGATGCAAGTAATATTTTCCCTGTTACATATGTAATACCACAAGTTTCACACTAGATCTTTATTTCAGGTTTTCCCTTTTTTGACGATACTTGGAGACTTAGCTTCTCCCCAACAAATTTTTTCATTAAACTATTCACCTTGTTTTCCAATTTTCTAATACAACATGATCAATAAATATGTGTTGTTTGATAAACTTTGACATATTTTTAATTCTTGATCGTTTACTACTAAGTTCATCTACATGCTCTTCAACGTTTTCAACATTTGGAGATTTTTTCATTACACTTGATCCAAATGTTTCAATTTCCAATATATCTAGTTTCCACTTAACAACTACATGTATTGATTTAACCCTCCATTTTTATTCTTGCTTTGGATTTAAATAAAGCCTTGTCTCTCGAATAAACTCAAAATTACATTCAATGAATTCATTATCCACAATTTCATAGTAAGTTTAAGGAAATATACACTTTTTTCCACATCTAACCATGCCAATAACATAATTATTTTCAACTATTAAGATAACAAAAATTTAAAACATGTATGCTCATTAAAGCGAACATCCTAAAAGAGAAGATGCATTTGATAAACACTTTGTTTTTTGTTGTTGTTGCTATAAATACATTAGTCCTTAGATGAAAGCATCATACAGTTGCATAAACCAGTATTCTGGAGAGATGTCAAAACCAATGTAATTTTACTCAATCATGATATTAGTAGTGACTATGATGAGATAGAACATAATTGATGTAGGATTAATAGTGCACTACACTTGCTCCTTGGTCATTAAAAAAATTTAATTTTTTGATTCTTTAAAATTCTCTTAATATATGGATGTTGTTGTAATTTTTTTTTCTTTTCAAAATTTCATTGTGTGGTTAGAATAATTTCATTGTAATTTTCCTCTTGAGGTTAAACTATGGTCATGTTATGGAGCACATTAACTAAGGAATTTCATGGGAAGTTCAAAACAATGGTGTGAAAGGTACATCAGGGTCCCTCGACTGTCCAATGTTTAATGAAGAGAGGGGGTTTGATATTTCAATGGACAAATTTTTTGGTAGGAAAAATGTTTTAAATAGAGAATATCACCCCCCACCCCCCACCCCCCCCCCCCCCCCCCCCCCAAAAAAAAAAAAAAAAAAAGAATCTTCAAAAAGGGCCACAACCCCCACCCCACTCAACATTCCCTTTGTTGTGACCAATGGGGCCCAAGACATTTGATAAGGTGGTGGGTGGTGTACCTAACATACTATTGAAGGCCTATACACTTTTATATACATCTCAGCCAATAGAACGTCCAATTAGTATCCACTGAACAAACAATGGTCAACATACGTGTAACCCCAAAAAGCATATCGTTAGAAAAATTTGGATATGTGGGAAATTTCTTGTCAACCAAAATAAATGATAAAGGTCCAATAAAAGGAATCCATGTGTCCTCAAAGGTTAATTTTTTTTTTGGAAGGGGGAAATCTTTTATTTATCTCATTATCATTGCATTGGGCCATGGATTAATTGAAACAAAAATTTTCAAACATTATTCAGTCAATGCAAGTCCAACGACCTATACATAGTGTATGATGAATCTCAATTTTACATTGAAAATGAAGGTAAAATCCTTATGATTCTCTCTTCAATTTTACATTGAAAATTAAGATTAAGATAACTAAACCCCATAATGCTAAATCCCCCCACTCAAATAACTTGTAGGTCTTGCCATTGATAAACCAAGACGTCGACTCACATAAGAATCATTCTGAATTTGATCTCTATGAGCTCAAAGAGTGGGCCTTTCTGCAATTTTTTGACCAACAAGATAGTACTTTGGTGTAGAAATATTATTATTTTGTCATACCTCAGACATACCCTTATCCCGAATTTGTTTCTTGGTGCTCTAAATTTTATTTCCCTAATAAATAGGTAGTTGTGTCAATAATTGGAACAATCCTATTCTACATTACTCCCTCATCCATTCAACAAATTTTAAGAATTTCAATCCCTAATTAGAACCAATATTTAAATGAGGATTTCTTGAGTCAATCCTATAGTGAAATAAATTCTTGAGAAAAATCCACTATCCTTGAAACCTTTCAACCCTCAAACTCTCCATTACCAAAGATTCTTCCTCCTTTTTCTTCAAGCATCTTTCTAAAAAAAACAAGGAAATTTATTTCAAATTTATATTGTTTACTGGGCTATGATGACCAATTTGTATATGAGACTATATTCAGGATTTTAAATTCCTTATCACCAACCAAAAAAACCTTTATTGGGTTCCATTTCAGTGGGTTTTTGGTAGAAGTTAGTAATGTTCAACTGTCCGAGTATAGTCTTATTAATTCATTTAGGTATTAGTCACTTATGGTCTATCTCTTCCTTTATTTTCAGGTGGACAAATTTTCAAATCTATAGTTGCATGTTCAGGATCAAAATGGCAATGTCATCTTTGTAATTCTTTGGATTACAATGGTGAGAAGACATTATCCAAGTTCTAATTTTATTGGTTTTGTAAATTAGTTTCTATAAATGGAATTCAACTTAATATATGATAAGCTTCCTCCTAGGATATTTCCATAAATCAAGAATATTTTACAACTCAGTGTAGGTACTAAAGTAGGGGATTGGTATCTGTTTAAGGATTTTATAGAAATCAAAGTTTATGGTTGTGGGTTACCCCCTTATAGACTTCCTTCCTTTTTTCCAATAATATTTTTTTTTCATTAGAATACATCAGACAGAGTCTCAATTCTGTCTCAAAGAATCATGATGCTATGTGTAGAATTTTCACTGTAGATTATGTTGTACCTCTGAGATAGTAGTAGGTCAACTACCAATGCCAGAGCATCTAAAATAATTCTTTTGGGGTTTTGGTTTTAGTTTTGGAAGACAAATGAATGAAGACATATGTAGAATTGAAATACTTAATCCTTTGGGTTATATTAATATCTCAGATAAAGCTTTACACAGTGATATAGATCAAATAGTGGTGAGAAGAAGACAGAAAAATAATATGATTATCACAGTTTCCAAACTGTAAAACAAAAAAATCATAAGTATGAAAACCTTCTAAACTACATTCCAAAGATTCAAGGCAATATACTTAAGCTTACACAAGATGCTAATGATTTATTGATTAGAGGGGATGAGCTAAACAGATAGTTCATTAATCCATTCTCTTAATAGACGATCACTTCAGGAGCCTATAAGAATAAATTGAGACACAATTGTTCCTACTTAGATATCTCTATAGGTCATACACATATGAAGAAAAACATAATTATTGATAATTGGAAAAACTTACAAGATAACAAAAACTGTGTAAAACCAAATTCAAAATCCTCTGCTTTAGATTAAGGTTCCAGAAAAATTGAGTACATCAAGTGTCTACAAAAGCATCCTTCAAGAGTGCAACTAGGTTCAAAGTAGAGTGAACAATCACTACTTAACAAGTAATGAATAATAAACCTTGAACTTTGAACCTATAATAACTCGAGAAGCGAGTTATTTATACAATAATGAAACTTAAGAAAATATCCTAAAACTAATTAAGATTTATTCTAGGAAAGGAAAGATCTTCATACAAGAAGATAGGGGCAACTGTTGAACTGCTTCTTGCTATCCCTTTTATTCAGGTTGTGCTGCCTTTGCTGTTTGATATTTTTCTCCATTAAGCTGCTTGATTTTTTGTATCCTTTACGCTGGTTGATTCCTTCATTTGTTCTTTCATCTAATACTCTTAAACTCTATGAATATCCTTTGACCCTATTGAGTAGCCTTTACTATCTTCTTTTACCTTTACTGTGCATTTCAGGTTTTTACTGTGTTTTTCAACAATAAATCCTTTTAGATTTTATGTCACATGGTAAAGTAATTTGATATGATCTTCATATTTGTCTTCTAATTGTATGTAAGATTTTTTCTTTGTAAACCTAGAACAGGAGTCTTTACCTGCAAAACACAAAAACTGTTAAGAAAAACATAGGTGATAGAGAAGGTCTTCAATGGATTTATAGAGGTTGAGGGATATTGGAAGGGGTCCAGAGCGTATCAGAAGGTAAAATGATGGTTTTATTGGTCGTAGAGGCTTATGGAGGGTTTACTGCGAAAACAGGAAAAACAAAGGAAAATGGTGATTTTTTCGTTTAAACGGAAGAACAGTCTTCTATTTGAATTATGGTGCAAAATGAACAGTGGTTATTTTGTCATTATGTGGGAGGTAATTTTGGTTTTCATCGCACTACTTATAAGGCGTGAGCGGTTTTGGGAGAGGTCACCCGAGATGATCTGAGCCTAACATGTAGCAAGGGGAGGTCTGTGGAATATCACTTTTCGGGTGGGTAATGCTTGTATAGAGAGCCAAGCAGAAATTGCTGAGGGCCGTTGGATTTGAATGCATTAGATCAAATGGTGGTGGAACGAAGGAGCAGCACGGAGCTATTATGGCGGTATGGTGATTTATTATGGGTTAAAGACTGAGATTAGTAGGGTTTTATGGTTAAAGAAAGGTTTAGGTTGATTCTTCGTTTAAAACATAAAAACAGTTTAACAAAGAAAACCTTGCAAAACATAGTATGGCGGACTTGAAATAATATAAATTAGGGCAGATGAATGTCATTGGGTCTGGGTCCATCGCATATCGCAGTCAGGATTTAGTGAAGGAAAGGCCCATCGCAAAGGAATGTGATAAGGGCTGAACACGATATGGAAATAAAACATGAAATATATTTGTGTCAGGTTCGGGTTCCCATCGCAATCGGAGATCACAATGGGGGAGGGTGATGCTTTAGTCGAGACTTGTGATGGAGGCGGATGCGGTATGGCAATGAAATATAATATATATTTGGGTCAGGTCTGGGTCTATCGTGCATCACCTAACGTAATGGCAGAGGAGAGTGCATTCATATGAAAGGCTTGCAATGCGATATTTTATGAAATACATAGTTTTATAATAAAACTAAAGGTTTCGGGTTATTTAATAAAGGGAATTAATATATATGGGAAAAGGGACTTTTAGGGGTTTAATACTATAGGTTAGTGTTAATATGAAAATATGAGCGAAAAGGGAAAATATACACGAAAAAGGGAAATATACTAAGTATAACGCTTTTTATGAGTTATTTGCTTTTCATATATGCATTAATACTTAGGGTAAACATATTTTTGTGGGTTTTTTGGGTAAAAGTGGATTTAACATGAAGTTTTCACTTTTCCTAGGCAAAAAGGGTTTTGACCTTGGGAAAAGGGGTTTTTATGGAAAATGAATGAATATGTACTGTATGAAGGTGGGAAGGGGAAATTAGTAAATATAGGAATGAATGGGGATGAATGGGAAGTTAATTAATTGATCTTGTAGACCTTCATTTGCTTTGTGTAATTGCCTCATGGGAATAGAAACATATGGTAAAACATGATAAATGTACATTTTGTCCAATGAATTATCATACTTCTGCAATCTTTCTCCTACTTACCTTTTGCTTATCCTATCATTTTTTCTTCACTTAATGGGTTCATTTAAGCTAGCAAACCCTTCTCCTTTCTTTTTATTTTACAAAAGAAAAATATCTAATTCTAACCTTATAACATCCAAGGGCTCAGATTAAACTAATGAGCACCTTATTATTCTCTACCTAACTACTGATCTGCCAAGATTAAATAGTTCGACTAGATATTTATTCTCTAACTATAACATATCAAAACTAAATAATGAAGCAATCAAGATTAAACAGTTTGATTGGCATGGGTTGTGGAATTTATAACAAGCTGCACACAACCATTATTTTGCATAAACAATAGTAGTGGCATTTAGACTTGCTCACTTTTAGAGTTTATTTGTTTTCTTTTCTTTCTAACCTAACATTTTCTTTTTGTCTTGATTTTTTAGGACATCTAACCTAACATTTTCTTTGATATGGACATCATCATCAAGATATTTTCAAAAACATTTTATTCACTATTGTTATGTCCATATCCTAACTTAACATTTTTTCAAAATATTTTTTATTTTTTGACTATTTTATTCTACCTTATCAAAACCAAAAAATGCTACAACATTGGCTCCATCTAGGGACTGCTTTCTCCTGTAGAATGTAGAGAACCTGTAGATCCATGTGCCTTCTCCTCGGGCTATGGAGTCCTTGCTATGAATAAAATCACACTGACATCTTGAAAGGTAAAAGAAAACCAGAGTATTTACAATGAAAAATATTTCAACTTCTTAGTACTGAATGTAATGTTTGAGAAACCTTCCATTTACAACATAAGTGGAATATAGCCCCTTAGGATTATGTAGCACAAAAGTGTTGTTACCCTTGACTTCAACAATTGCTAAAGGTCCAAACCATAGATTGTGAAATTTTCCATGCTTTCCTTTTTCTTCTCTCCTAGCATCCCATCTTAGAACTAGATCACCTTCCTTAAAGTCCCTTTCCCTGGTTCTTATGTCAAATAGGGCCTTCATCTTATTATGATATTTATTCAATTTGTATTGAACTTCATCTTTGTTTTCATTAAGTTCAATAATCTGATTTATTCTTCATGAAAAATCATCAGGTTCATTTGTTGAATCCTGCAGGAATTTTAAAACAGGGAAGGCCAAATTGGTAGGGAAAATTGCATCTTTCCCATAGACTAACTGAAATGGAGGTTTGCCAATTGATCTCTTTGGAGTAATTCTGTTGTCCCATACTGCATAAATCAAATGTGAATCCAAACTCTTCTTATAATTAGCTAGAGTCTTTTTTATTACCTTTACTAGACTTTTGTTTGATGACTTTGCAAGGCCATTACCTTGAGGGTAGTATGGAGTTGAATGATGTAACAAAATCTGATATTTCTGGAAAAATTCAATCATTTTAATACTAGAAAAGGTTGCTACATTATCAGTGACAATTTGAGTTGGGCAACCAAATCTAGATAAGATATTCTCCTCAATAAACTTAATTACTACTGAATCAGTAGCATTTCTAACTGGAATTGCTTCCACCCATTTAATAAAGTAGTCTGTTGCAGTGAGGATACATCTATGCTGATTACTTGAAGTGGGGTGAATTTCTCCAACAAAATCTAATCCCCGTTGAGAAAAAGGTGTTGAAACTATTGATGGAACAAGTGGAAGAGCTGCTAATTTTTGTTTACCAACAAACATTTTACAAGGAACACAACCTATAAACTTTTCCCCTACTTGTAAGAACAATGTAGGCTAATAAAATCCTCCCCTTACAATCTTATATGTTGTTTCTCTCCAAGCATAATGTCCCCCACAAAATCCTGTATGAAACTGATCAATGATTCCTTTAGTTTTTTATTCTGTTAAACATAATAACAAAATATTCAGTGGATCTTTCTAGTATAAATTTGCATTTATAATGCAGTAGTTGACTGATTTTAACTTAAGGGTTTTACACTGGGTTTTTGAGAATGATGCTAGACACTCAAAATGGATCAAGAAATTTACAATATCTTGATACCAGTTTGACAACAAGAATTTTTCATCAATGTGTATAGGATTTATCTGTTTTGAAGGTAGAAGTTCTTGTGGATTATCCCCTCTAGGATGAAGGGAAGGTTCTTGTGGATTCTCCCCTTTAGGATGAAGGGAAGGTTCTTGTGTATTCTCCCCTTCTGCAAGGACAAAAGGTTCTTGTGTATTCTTCCCTTGTATTTCTAAAACAGAATTGATTCCAAGTACTTTGCAGTTGGATTCAACTAGAAGCTTGGTTAATCCTTGACCTTTTACTAGCTTGGTAGTCTTGATATTTAGATAAAACTCCAAAATTTGGGTGATCCATCTACCTCTTTTCCCATCAGTGACTGGTTGGGTTAGGACAATTTTCACAGCACTATTAGGAACATAAGCAGTAATAGGTGAATGTAAGACATACATTCTGAATTATTTCAGGGCTTGAATGAGGGCATATGCTTGCTTCTCAATGATGTCATACTTAAGCTCAACATCTCTCATAACCTTGTGGAAAAATACTATGGGTTGGTCATGGGAATCTTCATTTTTCTGTAATAGAACAACAACAAGGGTTGTTTCAGAGGCAAAAGAGAAAATACTAAATGGCTTAGTATAATCAGGGCTAGCTAAGGTGGGAGCTTCAGAGATAGCCCTTTTTATTTGTTCAAATGCATGCCTAGAAGAGGTAGTCCATTTGATTTCATGGTCCTTTCTGAGCATGTCAGTTATATCTTTTACAATCTCTGCATAATTCGGAATAAACCTCCTTAGAAAATTAATCTTTCCTAGAGAAGCTTGAATCTTGTTCTTGTTTCTAGGTAAGGTCAATGTTTCAATGGCAGATACTCGCTTGGGGTCAATTACTACTCCCTCCTTTGAAATTATATGGCCCAACAGTTTTCCTTCTTTGACAACAAACAAGGACTTCTTAGGGTTCAATGATATTCCAAATTTTCTACACCTGTCAAAAACCTTTATCAAGTGCTTTAGATGTTTCTGATCAGATTTAGAAAAAATATTTGTGTCATCAAGATAGATAACCACAAATTTATTTACCTGACCCATAAAAGCTATGTCCATAGCTCTCTGAAATGTTGCTCTAGCATTGGTTAAACCAAATGGCATCCTAGCGTACATGAATGTACCCCAGAGTGTAGTAAAGGTTGTCTTCTCTTTGTCTGCTATATCAACATTCACCTGATTGTAACCTGAAAAACCATCAAGCAGAGAAAGTCTTTGTGCTCCTGAAACCATTTGAAGTAACTGATCCATTTTGGGAAAAGGATAATTATCTTTTAATGATGCTTTGTTCAAATTTCTAAAATCCACACAGAGTCTTATTTCTCCATTTTTCTTTCTAATAAGAACTAGGTTTTCAACCCAATTAAAATATCTAAGAGGGAGGATGATCTGAGCATCTAGCATTTTCTTAATCTCCCTTTTTACAGTCAGTAGAAGGGATGGATTTATCCTTCTAAGTTATTGTTGATAAGATTTTGCTTCTAGCTTCAAAGGAATCTTATGCTGTATTAATGAAGTATCATAGGTCTTTAGATTATCATAAGTCCAAGCAAAAACATCCTTATAATTCTGCAGTAACTTAAGATATTGAGCTTTGATCTCATGATCTAGAGATGCACATATTTTGATGTTTTTGATATCTTCATCATTCCCAATGTTAATCTCTTCTAGGTCATCTTCTGAAGAAATGGACTGAGGGTTTCGGAAGACATCATTTTGATCAAACAATTTTTCTAAAGGAATGAGTCCTTTTGGAATGAAATTATTAGATAATTGAATAATGTAATGATTAGAAATTTGGGTTTTAAAATTTGAAGTATCATTTCCATCTGCATTTTCATTTATTTCAATTCTATCTTCATCAATTTGTAGAAATGAAAAATAATCTATTACCTACAGAAATGATCTCAAATGTTCATCATCTTCAAATATTTGCCAATGTTTCAGATTATCTGGGATAGATGGCGTATATTTGACTTGTATCTGATAGAGTACGTTAGTATGATCAGGAATTTTAAAAGAGCTAGCAGAGACAGCTAAGACACCTGCATGAATATTTTGATCTTTGGGAATATGAGTCAAATTAAAAGCATCAAAGAAGTTTTCAACTGAATCCCATACTTCATTTCGGTAGGACCTAAGTCTAGGGTGCTTGTTCTGGCAAGCATTTCTTACTTTCTTAACAATAAGTTTTGAATCAGTAAAGACACTTAAGTTTTGAACTTTTAAGATTTTGGCTAATTGCAATCCTAAAAGGAAAGCTTCATATTCAGCCACATTATTTGTAACTTCGAAGTCTAATTTACATGATTAGTGTTTTTTTTTTTTAGGTGAAATTAAAACTACTCCAGCTCCTACCCCATCTTTCATGCAAGAGCCATCAAAGAATAGTTTCCAAATATCAGTTTGGTTTGGTTCAAGACTTTCAACTACCTCTTCAATTTTGACTTGAGCTTTATGTTGGTTTGAAGTGATTGAAAACAACCATTGAAGTCCTGATCTATTGCATAAATTGGATGCTTCCTTGGCTGGTCAGTCTTACAAACAATATGTACAAATCTTACCTCTCTATATAATCTAATTGTTGTCCTCCATAAACAGGAATAGTAGCATATGACATATCCATCTGTAGAGTTCCCCTTAATTTGGCACAACAAGACCTATAAAGGAGCATTCCAAACTTGGGAGGGATATCTATGAAAACAATATCAAGTACTACATTTTTCACTGGAATTTTGGCAAGGGTAACCACTATATCCTTGATCAATCCCAAACAGGGCACCCTTTTAGAATCAAAGGTGTACAGGTCATGGTAGGATTTAGTTATGTTGAGTTTCAAATGGTCCATGATAGATTTTGGCATAAGGTTGACATGTGATGCTCCTGAACCAAGCATACAATTATTCAACATGGAATCATTTGTTTTAATAGTTACATAGAAAGGAGGCACTATCTCATCTATCATGTCTGAACTAGGGCCAAAAACTACTGCTATTTTTTCATCTTGCAGACTTATGACATCACCTTCAGCATCAACCAAGGTATTTTTTATCCATTTTGTCACTTGGCTTTTGTAACCAGGGTTTTTAGAAAGTTCTGACAGTGGAATTGGGATCTTAACTCTCTCTAATTCTTTTTCAACATTAAATGCAGTCAAAATGTTTTTACCAGTTTGGGTAGTATCAATTAACTGATCTAAGGGCTAAATAAGAGTTGTTTGAGCTTTAACAGTTCTGGTACGTGGTTCAATCATTGGAGTTTCTTTTGGAGGTCTCCCAGGACCAGGCCTAGGCCTAATATCATACCTCTTGTTTAATTCTACAATTAAAAATTCAGAGAAAGCATGATATTTAGAGACTTGTGAAGCTTCTTGATCTTCTTGAACCTGATTTTGTTCTGAGAGAGGAATAATGGCTGTTTGATTGGAAGAAGAATCCATACTATTAATATATTTAGTAATTGTAATAGTATTATCATCAGGTTGTTGGTCATCTATCAATAGAGGAGTAGGAACCTGTTGATCATTGCTAGGTCTCTGAAGAATTTGTAGTGGTGGATTTCTTTTATACTGACCTTGGTTTTGGTTTTGAGGTCTAGCAACTATTTGTTGTATTTTCCTAGGTTGGGTCTTAATCTTTGAAATCCTATTTCATAGGTTTCTAAGAAGAGATGTTATTTCATCTATTTTTGAATCTTCTGATTTAGTCTTAGAGGAACTAGAGGCTTCTTGAATAGATTTGAGTTTTCTTTGGGCCTTTTCTTCCTTAAGTTTTAAAGAAGTTGAGGCTGCCCTATTTGCTTCTACTTCTATAGCGTTTGTTTGCATATCTTCAAAGGTTCTTGAAGTTCTCTCTCGTAGCATAACATCAAAGTCATCATCAAAAGCTTTAGAAAATCTAGACTTAGCTGCTACTACAGGGGGCTTACAATCAATAGGCATTTTGTGATAGAGTGTTATGAAACCAGCTCAAGAAAAGATAGAAAAGATAGATCAACGCCTTAGAATTCAGCCTCTTTGAGGGGGCAACCTCCTTTACATTACATAAATGAACAATTCTTGGATGATACAAATAACAAAACCTCCTTTCTATATATAGGAATCTAAGGAGTCACAATATAATCTAGCCGACCTAACAATAATAATATAAAGCCACAAAAATAACAATAGAGGGATTCTATGGGGCACAGAAGTAACAATATGGGGGTAATAGGGGCACAACAATATAAATAAGGGGTATAACTACAATAGTAATGGGGTAATCACTAGTAGTATAGGGGCCTAACATGCCCCTCTCCTTCAAAAAGCGTTGTCCTCAACGGTTGAGTAGTTCTTGATGCTTCTGTATAAAATTCTTGTCCTCCCATGTGGAATCTTCAACGGGTAAGTTCTTCCACTTGATGAGAGACTCTGAAATTGATCGATTTCGTAGCTGTCGGGTTCTTGTTTCTGTGACTTCTCCAGGTTCCAATATGATTATTCCTTCCTTTTCAATATCTGGCAATATTGTTTGAATTGGGATCTTTTGCAAGTTTTGAATAAGTGGCCATACTTCTTTGTCCTTCTTCCATTCATCCCTTGCTTCGTTTATCCAATCTGGTTGGATAATAGAAATAGCACAAAACAATGCTTCCACATCCTCATCCTTGAAGAGTCTTCCCATTCGGTAAGGTCGCCATTTTTTAAGTGCATGTAGTATTGCCAATGTTTTCTTCTCATAAATAGCTTGCTTTAGATGTAGCAGTAAAAATACCCAATCACCTACATCAAAACATTTTTCACTATGATGTTGATCTACCTGTTGTTTCATTTGATTTTTCATCGAAGTGGTGCTATCCTTTAAAAGTTGGAGAACTTGTTGTTGGTGCTCGATGTGATCTTTGACTTCTTGAACCTTTTTCTTCTTGATATGTCCTTCTATCTTTATATTTTGAGGAGTGGTAATTTCTTCCAATCCTTTACAAGATATCGTCGGATTCATTTTTTGACGCTCGATGTGATCTTTCACTTCTTGAACAATTTTCTTCTTAATATGTCCTTCTATCTCGCTAGTTTGAGGAGTGGTAATTCCGACTAGTGAATTACAAGATATGGTTGGATTCATTTCTTCTTTCTTGATGTGATCTTTCACTTCTTGCACCTTTTTCTTCTTGATATTTCCTTCTATCTTGAGAGTTTGAGGAGTGGTCATTCTTGCCAATAGTTTACAAGATATGTTCTGATTCATTTCTTCTTTTTCTGGGGTCGGGTCTTGGCATATATCCTCTTCTTTTGATGTTTCTTGATCCTTTTCTTCCTCCTCTTCATACTCTATGTAAAATAATTTCTTCTCAGCACACTTATGACCTTTAGTGCATCTGCTATCACAATTGTAACAAAGCCCTTTTTCTCTTTTTTCTTCCAATTGTTGTGGTGTAACCCTTGTAGGTTGTGGAAGGCTAGGAGGAACAACACGTCCATCTTTATAGTTGTGAGGGGTAGACTTCCTTGTTGCCATAATTTTACTTTCAAATATGTCACAAAGCCCTTTTACTCTTTCCAATTGTTGTGGTGTTGCTCTAAAGAAGGTGTTGCTCTTTGTATCCTCATAATGTGCTATCATTTCCTCCGTGAGAATTGACCACATAACAAGTTTTTTACGAGAACAAAGCCCTTTATACCATAAAAATTGATCTGGTTCTAAATATGAAGATGCAATACATACCTTTTGTAACAGTGGTACACCATGTAGATCAAAATATTGCTCCATCTGAAGTATCCAATTTACCGGATCCTTGCCATCAAACTTCCTCATCTTGCTTTTTCTTGATTTTAGGACCTCAAACTTGAAACGACTGTAACTCTGTACTTGCAGATATTTAAGTTCTGAAATTGCTACCTGTAGTAGCCCTCTGTGTCCTCTTTCCAATGCCACCAGTCTGATCCAAATTGGATTCCCCAAAAAAAAGTTATGCACAATCTCCCAAGATGACCGGATTATAGACCTTTCCAGAAGAGCGAACTTGTATGAAGTGCCACGTGTCAATTTTTCGACCTATGGATCTGAAAAATATATAAAAGAAAACTAAAGTCCATCCTATTTCTGTACCTTCTTACAAAATTTCAATCTGATGCTTAAAAAGGAAGTTATGATGATTTTCCCCAGGTCACCTGTTTTGAGTGTAATTCAGGAGTCTACAAAAAGGCCAACGTACTCAGATCATATCTCCGAAAATGTTGCGCGAAAAGATCTGAAATTCGGACCCAAGGTTCAGCGCGATTTCTTCTCAAATGGGTTTTTTTTGCGACTTCTGAAACATCATAGAAAAAAAGTTATAGCGAAAATTCCACGATGACTTGTTTGGAGCAGCGAAACCCTAGAATCCAAAGCTCTGATACCAAATGTTATGAAACCAGCTCAAGAAAAGATAGAAAAGATAGATCAACGCCTTAGAATTCAGCCTCTTTGAGGGGGCAACCTCCTTTACATTACATAAATGAACAATTCTTGGATGATACAAATGGCAAAACCTCCTTTCTATATATAGGAATCTAAGGAGTCACAATATAATCTAGCCGACCTAACAATAATAATATAAAGCCACAAAAATAACAATAGAGGGATTCTATGGGGCACAGAAGTAACAATATGGGGGTAATAGGGGCACAAAAATATAAATAAGGGGTATAACTACAATAGTAATGGGGTAATCACTAGTAGTATAGGGGCCTAACATAGAGTTCCTTGAATCTTTTGATAAATCTGATACTCGTTCACCAAAGTTCCTTTTAAGCTCTTCAAATTCTATGAGGAAGTAAAGAGGATCTTTTTTCACACCCCATTGATTTTTAAATATGTTTGTAAGCTCTTCCCAATTTCTAATGGAAGCTGCTGGTAATTTCCTAAACCAAATCCTCACATTTCCTTCAAGTGATTGTACAAACAATCTCATATAAACATTTTCTTGTTCAATACTCATGTTGTCTGCAAAGTCTAGGAAAGCTTGAAGATGGTCCTCAGCTGAGGGACTAGTTTCTCCATTGTACTTGGGAAGGTATTTTAAGTATCCAGCTGGGAATGCATCAAGGTTATTAGGTAAGACTAAGGCAGCATATATAGCCTGTACAATAGGTCAGAAAGCCATGACAGGAAGTGGTGTATGAGGTGCTTGAGGTATATGAGGTTTTCTAGGTGGAGTATGTGGTGTTTGTGTGGATGTAGAGGATGAACAAGAAGTAGAGGAAGAAGATGGTGATTCAGAGGTTGATGAACTAGTTGGAGGTGAAGGAGGAGAAAACCTCCTGAAAGACTTCCAAGGAGTCTTAAGAACTAACTTTGGGACTTATAAAGGAATACCTTATTTTGTTTCAAAGAGAGGATTGAAATATATAGAGAAGGTCTCCTCAGGTTGTTCAGAATAAGAAGCTTCAGGTTGGTCAAAAATGGAAGGAAAATGATAGGTGGTAGGGGATATGAAATCTGTGGGTTTATATTTTGGTAGACTAACACCCAAATCAAATTCAATTTTTGGTGATCCTGATGGTAGTGTGCGTATTCAATGAGATTCTAATGAATGAATAAGGTAGGCTGACTTAAAATCAACTCCTTTATCTAGAAGTTTAGCAACGCTAGGTGATAAATGGGAGTAATCAGGATCAGATGGCATATTGCTATAGGGGTCAAATGATTCTAATTCTTTAGACTGTAGGACTGAAGAGGAAGAATAAGATTGTTGGTGTCCCCTTTTAGAACTAGCTTTTCTCAGAAGCCTTTCAGGATCTGACAGAGGACTAACTATGTCAGCTTCTAAATGAGATCTGGTATGTTTAAAAGGTGCCAGCTTGGGAGTTTGGAGTTGTCTAGGTGAATGCTTTTAACCTTTCTAAACCTTTAATCACCTTTAAAGGAAAGAATGAAGGAATATCATTGTCCCAAGGGAAACTTAAATGAAATTAGAATCCCCAGCAATGGCGCCAGTCTAATGTTGTACCTTTGAGATAGTAGTAGGTCAACTACCAATGCCAGAGCATCTAAAATAATTGTTTTGGGGTTTTTGGTTTTAGATTTGGAAGACCAATGAATGAAGACAGATGTAGAATTGAAATACTTAATCCTTTGGGTTATATTAATATCTCAGCAAAGGGCTGCTATAAAGTTTTACACAGTGATATAGATCAAACAGTGGTGAGAAGAAGACAAAAAATAATATGATTTTCACAGTTTCCAGACTGTAAAACAGAACAATCATAAGTATGAAAACCTTCTAAACTATGTCCCAAAGATTCAAGGCAATATACTTAAGCTTACACAAGATGCTGATGATTTATTGATTAGAGGGTATTAGCTAAACAGACAGTTCATTAATCCATTCTCTTAATCGATGATCACTTCAGGAGCTTATAGGAATAAAATGAGACACAATTATTCCTACCTAGATATCTCTACAAGTCATAAGCATATGAAGAAAAACATAATGATTGATAACTAGAAAAACTTACAGGATAACACAAACTGTGTAAAACCAAATTTAGAATCCTTTGCTTTGTATTAAGGTTCCAGGAAAACTGAGTACATCAAGTGTCTACAAAAGCCTCCTTTAAGACTGCAACCAGGTTCAAACTAGAGTGGATAGTCACTACTTAACAAGTAATGAATAATAAACCTTGAACTTCGAACCTATAATAACTGGAGAAGAGAGTTATTTATACAATAATGAAACTTAAGAAAATATCCTAAAACTGATTAAGATTTATTCTAGGAAAGGAAAGATCTTCATACAAGAAGATAGGGGCAGCTGTTGAACTACTTCTTGCTATCCTTTTTATTCAGGTTGTGGTAGCTTTGCTGTTTGATATTTTCCCCCTTCAAGCTGCTTGATTGTTTGTATCCTTTACGTTGGTTGATTCCTTCATTTGATCTTTCATCTGATACTCTTTAAACTCTGTGAATATCGTTTGACCCTACTGAGTAGCCTTTACTATGTTCTTTTACCTTTACTGTGCATTTCAGGTTTTTACTGTGTTTTTCAACAGTAAATCCTTTTAGATTTTATGTCACATGGTAAAATAATTTGATATGATCTTCATATTTGTCTTCTAACTGTATGCAGGCTTTTTTCTTTGTAAGCCTGGAACAGGAGTCTTTACCTGCAAAACACAAAAACTGTTAAGAAAAACATAGGTGACAGAGAAGGTCTTCAATGGCTTTATAGAGGTTGAAGGGATATTGGAAGGGGTCCAGAGCGTATCGGAAGGTAAAATGATGGTTTTATTGGTCACAGAGGCTTATGGAGGGTTTACTATGAAAACAGGCAAAACAAAGGAAAATGGTGATTTTTTCGTTTAAATGGAAGAACAATCTTCTATTTGAATTATGGCGCAAAATGAATAGTGGCTATTTTGTCATTATGCAGGAGGCGGTTTTGGTTTTCATCACACTGCTTATAAGGCACGGGCAGTTTTGGGAGGGGTCACCCGAAATGATCTGAGCCTGGCATGTAGCAAGGGGAGGTCTGTGGAATACCACTTTTGGGGTGGGTAATGCTTGTACAGAGAGCCAACCCGAAATTGCTGAGGGTTGTTGGATTTGAATGCAGTAGATTGGATGGTGGTGGAACGAAGGAGCAGCATGGAGCTATTATGGCAGTATTGCACTTTATTATGGGTTAAAGACTGAGATTAGCAGGGTTTTATGGTTAAACAAAGGTTTAGGTTGATTCTTCGTTTAAAACATAAAAAAGTTTAACAAAGAAAACCTTTGCAAAACACGGTATGGCAAACTTGAAATAATATAAATTAGGGCGGATAAATGTCATCAGGTCCGGGTTCATTGCATATCGCAATCGGGGTTTAGAAAAGGAAAGGCCCATCACAAAGGAATGCGATAAGGGCCGGACGCGATATGGAAATAAAACATGAAATATATTTGTGTTGGGACTGGGTTCCCATCGCAATCGTAGATCACAATGGGGGAGGGTAATGCTTTAGCCGGGACTTGCAATGGAGGCAGATGCGATATGGCAATGAAATATAATATATATTTGGGTCAGGTCCGAGTCTATCGTGCATCGCATATCACAATGGCGGAGGAGAGTGCATTCATATGAAAGTCTTGTGATGTAATATTTTATGAAATGCATAGTTTTATAGTAAAACTAGAGGTTTTGGGTTATTTAATAAAGGGAGTTAATATATACGGGAAAAGGGACTTTTAGGGGTTTAATACTATAGGCTAGTGTTGATATGAAAATATGAGCAGAAAGGGAAAATATACGCGAAAAGGGAAAATATACTAAGTATAATGCTTTTTATGAGTTATTTGTTTTTCATATATGCATTAATACTTAGGGTAAACATCTTTTTGTGGGTTTTTTGGGTAAAAGGGGATTTAACATGAAGTTTTCATTTTTCCTAGGAAAAAATGGTTTTGACTTTGGGAAAAGGGGTTTTTATGGAAAATGAATGAATATGAATTGTATGAAGGTGGGAAGGGGAAATTAGTAAATATAGGGATGAATGGGGATGAATGGGACGTTAATTAATTGATCTTTTAGACCTTCATTTGCTTTGTGTAATTGCCTCATGGGCATAGAAAACATGATAAATGTACATTTTGTCCAATGAATTATCATATTTTTGCAACCTTTCTCCTACTTACCTTTTGCTTATTCTATCATTTTTTCTTCACTTAATGGGTGCATTTAAGCTAGCAAACCCTTCTCCTTTCTTTTTATTTTACAAAAGAAAACTATATAATTCTAACCTTATAACATCCAAGGGCTCAGATTAAACTAATGAGCACCTTATTATTCTCTACCTAACTACTGATCTGCCAAGATTAAACAGTTTGGCCAGATCTTTACTCTCTAACTATAACATCAAATTTAAAGCATGAAGCAGTCAAGATTAAACAGTTTGACTGTCATGGGTTGTGGCATTTACAACAAGCTGCACACAACCATTATTTTGCAGAAACAATAGTATTGGCATTTAGACTTGCTCACTTTCAGAGTTTATTTGTTTCCTTTTCTTTCTAACCTAACATTTTCTATTTTGTCTTGATTTTTTAGGACATCTAAACTAACATTTTCTTTGATATGGGCATCATCATCAAGATATTTTCAAAAACATTTTATTCACTATTGTTATGTCCATATCCTAACTTAACATTTTTTCAAAATATTTTTTATTTTTTGACTATTTTATTCTACCTTATCAAAACCAAAAAATGCTACAACAAATTAAACTGATTATGCAATGTACTAAAGAAAAATACTTAATCTACTTCTACAATCAAACTTGCGGAAGCTTAATCAATTTGAGCAAGATCAATCAGAACACATATAACAGAGAAGAAGAAATCATACACATGAAACACAGAAGAATACTCTGGGGAAAGCCTCAGCTAAAAACCCTGCTATTTGTATTATCATACAAGTGGAAATATCTCAGGATTACACAAAGCTTTAGCTCTCAAGCTATCTAGCTCTCAGTACAATCCCTCATTGCTGCTCTCATAGACAGAATACACAACACATATGCCTTCCTTCAGTCCTCCAAGCCTCCTATTTCCTTGCATAGTTTCTCCTGGGTCCTCCAGCGGCAACCTGTGTGATTATCACCTCACACACAACACTAACCTCTGAAATAACTGCACAATCCTGAAGGAGATAATTCCTTCTGCATGGATAAGTTTCCTTTATAGGAAAATTCCTCCAACTGATAGTACAATGTCCTTGTCTTTAATCTCAACTGGGTCTTTCTCTGAATTGACATGCATAGTTATTTATGAGAGAATATTCAGTTATCTGGAGAACACTAGTTGCATGCATTCATGCATTAACTGACTGAACTTACAATTAGTTTCTACAACTGTTTGGAACTAATTTAACTGGACTTAAATCAGTTAACTGAGCTAACTAATTACAACTCAAATACAACTCATCCTTATCTCCTTAATTAAGGGATAACTTCTTGAATCAAAGGGATAACTATTGCATGTCTTCACATAGACTTCATGTTTTATTTTCTCCAACTAATTAACTCAAGATGAATTAATTAACTATTTTTCAAATAGCTAGTGAGACTAAATTCAAATTTTAATTCTCAATTTTGATTCAAGAACAAATCAAAATTGGAATATATCCCGAAATGCTATTTATAACAATGCTATTTTTAGCATTTCTATTTTTTTTCTATTTTCAGCAGAGTTAGAGTATATCCTGAAATGTTATTTATAGCAATGTTATTTTTAGAATTTCTATTTTTAGCATTTCTTGTTGCTATTTTCAACATTATGTTCAAGATAAAATAAGAAGTTGAACCTTACTTAGTGAACACAAACACAATGCTACAAGAAGTTGAAGAAATGTTGAAACAAGTGGAGTTTTCTTAGGGTGAAATATGACATTATGATCCTTATAATGTTGTATCGTATAAGATATTTTAACAAACCTCATCTCATTACAAACATGTATCTGAACTAGAAATTGAAAGCTTTCAAATAAAGATGTTTGGGAGTAAGATCCAGTGCAACTCATTGAAGATAGAAGAAAGAAAGGTCAACCTTCATATCCCATTATTATGGAAACACCACAATAGAAGGAAAATATCTTAAAATAACAACACAAAACCACAAACATAACAATTAGTATAAGCTTAAGGAATAAAAGACGAAGAGAAGAGATCACAAAAAATTCCAAGGTTGGACGAAGTGGAAGTTTCATAATCTAAGTTAAATATACATGAAGTTACATCAAGAGAGTATGTTTTTAACGTGTTTCCTTTACCATCAACATTTATAACACAAGGGACATCATATTTTGGTATGTCACCTTCAATAACAAACACTACAAAGAAAATACCTTCTAGTGGAAGTTATATCGAATGTTTTTAATGTTATAAAATTGGCAAAAATTGTCAAAAAAACATCCGTTAAAACATCCATTTGCAGTAGCGAATGTTTTAGTTGATATTATAATGAAACTTCATCATAAATGAAAAAATATTGGTGGCTATAGGTTTTAGCAGAAGTTTTTTTTTTCTTCGATGCACGTCATGGAAAAATAGCACTAGTGTGCTAAATATATAAAAGCATCGGGGCTGCATACATAACTAAAAGAACCAAGGCGCTGAATGAAAAGAACATTGGTACTTGAAATTTATACTGCCTCGATGCGTATATATCAAAAAATTCCCCAGGGAATTCTTTTTCAGGAATAACATCGAGGCAGGAAAAAAAAATATTGCAGACCTGGTGCTTTTATTTAAGCTAACAGTGTCGATGCATATGATTTGTATAAACACACTGGTGCACTAAGGATATAAAAGAACTGTTGTTATTAATTTTAATAATGCATCAGGGTTGGAAATAATATTTTGTAGCACCAGGCCATTAGTTATATGAAAACATTGGTGCTTTAAGAATTACAATGCACCGAGGTGTTAATTGCAAATAATACTGATGCATGAAGAATTAAATGCCCTGGTGTTGTCATTTTCAGAAAAAGGCACTAGTCATGCAAAAAAGATGTCGTAACAATGCTTTTATATAACATAACACATCGATACATGTTTATGCTATGGACACACCCATTTTTTGTATGAGATTTTCTCTTTTTTGGAAACATCGACCTGTGACAGTACAATTATTGTGATTTTTTAAATCCACGATTCATCGAAAAATCGACATATATTATAATTTGATTAGTGAATTTGTATATGATGTTTGGATTAATTTTTTATATTATCATATTTCACATCTCTTAATTATAATATTTAATCATCCATATATTTAATAACTGGTGTAACATTTTGATAATGACATTAGATAACACAATAGAATAAATTAAAATGTATTTTATTATATATCAATAAGAGGCTCTTTGTCATACAAAATGGGATTGTTATTGGTAATCCCTTGTCTTTGAATTGGGACACTATGTCCATTACATCAAACAAATTGTCTGATTTTCACAGATGATTATTTAAAAAAATACGGTAGGTTGCATTGATATCCAAATAGATCATCATTCTTCACTGGAATTGTTGTCAATGCTTGAGCTACTTCCATGACTTGGGTTATTTGCATGAATGTTTTGTTGATTAAATCGATTGTTTTCATCTTCTTGATATTGTTCCATCTGCAAACATAAAAATAAAGTGTAATGAGTGTATCTACATTGGCGAGAATAATGAAAATTGAAATAAATAAGATACATCAATGTAAATCAAATAGCAATATATCGTAGCAAGAAGTGACTCATGAACTATACATGTGGTTTCAAAACCAAGTCCCATGTGCTGTTGCAACAACTCTTCTATTGGTGTAGTTCTATACTTTGTTTCCTGCAAGTTTTATACCCCATTATAAATCATAGACTTATATAAAGGATTTTTTGTTCTATTAATTATAAACTTAGAGAAGTAAAACAACATAGATCATACTTACAAATTGCACAATTAATTTTTGATATGCCAACATATTCTCACAACCCATATTTAAACCAATGAGAATCGATTCTTCTGATGGCTCTTCTTTGTATTTTAGAACATATTTGAA